>BJKM01000780.1:5000-315000 GCA_015082035.1 Chaenogobius annularis
CAATCTACCCTGGCTCTGATACAAAGTCTGCCTTGGGTATGTTCATTAAAGGAGACGTATAAACTGCGATACTGATCCAAACAGGTCCATCGGCTTCCTACAGAACTGATAAGCCCCGCCTCTTCATAGCGACATTGCATTGTAACAAGCAGCAGATTGTCATTTATATGTTTTAATTTTTGAAAAGCAGCTATGTGACATTTAAGAACTCTACTACTTGTGTCAATCAGAGTACAGGGATGTGGGCGGGGATAGGGGGTAGGTGAAAACAGGATTTTTCTGAACACTCGAGCCACAGTTGCAGGACATAACAGGATTAACTCAAACATGCAGGAATTAATCAAAATACAATTTAGAGTAAAACTAATGATGAGGAAACACTGTTGTAACCAGGTTAAAAGCTCATTTGAGTTGCCCCCTTAAAATAAACATTAAAGGCCATTTTTATTTTGTTTTTATCACAAAAAATACAAGCAAAAAGTTTTGATATTTTTTTCCACAGTATGTCCCAGCCTTAATGTGCGGTGAATTAATAAATTCACTGTCGTTCCGTGGTTAATCCTCATGTCTCGATGTATCTTTTCCCAACAATCATGAAACTAAAACTTGTTCCTGTGCCTCACCTTGGAGGAGGAGGTGTCGCATTCCTGGCAGATCCAGCCGTAGCCCGTCTGCTTGGGGGACTTCTTTAAGGGGGGGTCCAGACAGCCGAAGTGGTAGCAGAGGCGGCACTGGTCACACCTGAGCAAACACACACGCACACGCACAGGGAGAAAAGAGGAGAGGAGCAGGGCGTTACCGTGGTGATGGATGGAGGCGGGCCTGAGAGCTGTCAGTCATTAGGCTTTGTTAATGCCAGATAGTGGAGCTAATCAGTCCACTCCCTTGACCCGACACAGCCATTGAGTGTCCAATGGCTCGGATCAGCGCGGGTAAATACAGGCCTTGTTACGGGCAGATGGATGGCCCCGCAGGAGGACGGCCCCGCAGGAGGCTGCAGAGGACAGGGCCAGGAGGATAGGGGCATATAACAGCAGAAAGTTAGCCAAGGTAAAAACTTGGTCTGAAAACCGTAGAGACAGAATCCCAAATCGAATGTTCAGCCACATACAAATAAATGCTGAAGCCAATCCCCATATTAAAGTATATAACATAATTATTCCACAATATTCATGTACATACTGTATTTCACCAGTATGTTTAGTACATTTGAAAGTAAAGAACAAATAACATACATTATGTGTGTTGTTATTGTCCTTTAAATGTACTTTTCAGTACCTCTGCTTTGGACTCTCATGTTTTAGATCAGGGGTGTCAAACTCATTTTGGGCCGCGAGACAAATTTCGACGCACAGGATGGGTTGTGGGCCGAACATAACATAAAAAAAAAGAAATAAATAGCTTTATATAGCCTAGTAATAGTTTTTAATAAGCGAACAATGTTACAACAAAAGCTAAAAAGCTTTTAAAGCTAGTTAACCTTTAGCTCAGATGCCCGTTTTAATATCTAGAGCAGGCATGTCCAAACTACAGCCTGGGGGCCAAACGCAGCCCTCAGACAAATTTTTGTTGGCCCTCCGGCTTCCTGCCAAGTTGGTCCAAACAACAAAAAGTAGTACTTTTTACTGTAAAATTGGAAAAATTCAAGCATTTTGATGTTATACAACCTAATATTAATCTTCCAAGTCTTATTAAAGGTGTGGAGGCTCATCAAAACTATGTCAAATGCAAAATTTTGAATGATTCACTTCATTGTCGGGTTGTCTGTGGCCCTCTCCTCTGTATAAGTTTCAAAATGCAGCGCTCTGTGAAAAAAGTTAGGACACCCCTGATCTAAAGTAAAACACCAAATGTTTACAGTGACTCTTCACCTAAATGTGGTTGATGGGTTGGTACCAGCCCAAACTCATATGTTTTTTTTTCACTTTTTTCCCTCCCTATTTAAAAAAAATAATAATTTCGTTACAAGTTAAATGCAACCTTTCTTATAGCAAATTAAAGTTGCCCTAAGTACTGAACCTTTTTAGGCAGTTGCATTGCCTAAATATCACAGTATAGTATTAAATTGATCTACTTTGCATTTATTCAGTAGTTTTTTTAATTGTTTAAAATATATAAATTCATCTTTAAACATCTTTAAACATGGAGACAGGTTTAATGCCATTCTGTGGAATTCCAGTTAAAGCAATAACATGTCCATAGAGCCAAGCGGATTGCGAACCCTTCACCAGAAGTCTGTACTGCTAAGCTCTATTACTAGAGCAAATACTTGACTAAAATGTTAAACGCATTAGGTTTGAAAAGCGATGGAAAACTGTCTGTAAATCTGCGCACGCACGCACGCGCGCGCGCGCGCACACACACACACACACACAAACACAAATTGTGAAACTAGATGGAAAGTTAAGTAGACATGACTCGTTCACAGATGCACTCCAGGGGTCATGTGGTGTACTGAGGCATTGGAGCAATGCAAGAAAGGAGGAGCATGGAGGTGATCCCCTTCAACCCAAACCTTCATGCCTGAAGAGCTCTGTCTGGGCAAAACTAGTAGGAATAAAAACTACTCTGAAACACCACACCAAGATAGATACATTTCAAGCCAATGCTGTGGAACTTAGTCCATGGAGACGAGTATGTGACAGACATTCCACCAGAAAAGCAGGTCTGTAGGGATTCTTGATTTACCACTGAATCCATGTTTTATTCAACTCTATAAATCAGAACTAAAACTTACTAAAACTAAAATACAACATTACAAACAACCTGAATGCCAATGCTTTTAGCATTCACAATTTAAAAGGAAAGTAGTTTCATTAGGAATTACAACTGTAATTCACACATTTATTATTGTTTTTAAAGGTTACTGTGAAAATAGCACACAAAAATGGGCTGTCATGTAGCATCCTATTTCTGCACAATGAAGAAGCCTTAATTACAGAGCACTCCGCGACTTGCATGTACTCAGAAGACGCACACTGGTTGATGGTGTGTTCGCTGCGAGCTGTTTGGATGGGAATTTTCAGTACTGTCACTCTGAATGGTGTTGTGTTAATCAGTTATGAAGCGGCCTTCCCTTCACCAACGTCCCACGCACTACAATTAGAGCCAATTATGGCCTAATCAATAGAAGAGATTAACATGCAGCATTCCAGTCTGATAAGAGGTCAACCCCAATTGCTCAGTTTCTCGGCTATTCTTGGAGGGCAGAAGATTTATGTCATAAGATTTGATCAAACTTTGTATTAAATGTTCTAGTGATAAGACTTTTAAAAATAGGTCTACAGTTAACACAGTATTGTCGTCCAGACAAACAGTGCTGTCAACTAAATTAACTCAATTTAGTTATGGATGTTGACAGTAACTTGAAGCACTGTGCAATTAATAAAAGTTTAATGGGATCAAGATCATTTTAGTGGAGTATACTGGCAATGCTCACTCAGTAAAAGCACGTGGTTTGGAGTAGTTTCTTTCAGCGGCGTTTCTAGGTGGTGGCCAGAGGTGGTTTGTGAAATTTGATCGGCCAAACCAGGTGTTACCCAACTCAGGGGGGCTGAAGCAGTATATCAAGGGTGAAAAAACATTTATTTTTTGCACTAAATTAAAACAAAAACAGTTAACTTTTTTTCCTGCCATGGACGGAAATTTCCCTCTTATGAATTCCAAGTAATGGAGGCACCCTGACGCAAGTAACCATTCACACGCAAAACAAGCGGTAGATGCCGTAATTTGAGGTGCACTAGGACCCAGAACAAGCACTTCGCACACTTACTGCAGATCTTATCACTTTTTTTCAAAATGGTTCCCCGGCAAAACTAAAATGGTACTGTTTCGCAAGCTTTGGAGCAAACATTTGATTTCTAAACAAGGAAAAGGATGATACGACACATGAGAGAGGACCAAGTTTTCACATGGCCTAAAGAAGTAATTGCAAATATATATATATATATTTTTTTGTCATGCATGTAGCCCTGCTTATAATCTATGCATCATAAAGTGAAAATTCACGTGGCCCCTTCTGTAATGCCACTTTTGACCATTTGAAGATGAAATTAACAAACAAAAAACAATCGTCATCTTTGCTTAGCACTTTTTACCAAGTAGAATTCTTATTATAATGCTAAACACTTTATTTAATTGCGGTTGCACGTATTTTTTCACTCAAAGAAAAAAAAAAAAAAAAAGAGTCCATTCGAGTTTTTAACCCCAAAAGAGCAGTTTTAAGAAGCTGTGACAAAAGATCTAGCCATCAAACTATACAATTGCTAATTTGTGTCCACTACATGCACAAGTTAAAGAATATTTTCATCAGTATAATATAATGTATGAAGATACAAGTGAAAAAGTATAGCAAATTCACAGAAATAGAGCAACTATATTTAGGTTTAAAGAAAATCTATACTTTATGTTCAAATTTTTGAAGCAAGAAGCATTTGATCAATTTATTCCATACAAATCCCTCAATACTGTCAATACTATCACTTCAGAACACCAACACAAAAAAACAATACTTTCATAGTACTTTTAAAGTCCGCCTCTGCAAACCCGACATTCTCCTGACAACTCCAGCCTTACAGCCATCTAAATCCACATGTAATCTACCGCATTCAGTTCTCTTCGCACTGCTGTCCAGATATGAATATGCTGAGATCCCATTAAAGGCTCCTTCCAACTTCCTGTCCGCACATGATTTATGATGCGAAGGTATCAGTTTTGAGAGGGAGTTGGAAATGCGTGAGAAAACAGATTAGGCAGTTAAGATGGTGGCAGATCCGACGGCGGCGTGGACAAACACAATATGGTGACGGAGGCAGCGCTGACGGTGGCCAAGAGGAGGAGGTATAGAGACAGAGATGACAGAAGGTGCTCCAGGAGAGAGGGGTCAGGGGCCGTGGTCGATCCCTGACCTTCTCTTTTGTCTAAATAAACCGAATTTCAAAGTGCAGTCAGTGGTCGGAGGGTGTCCGGTTTGGGGACCACAGGATCTCCTCTCTCTTGTTTGCAGATGATGATGTCATGATGGCGTCATTGAACCAGGACCTTCAGTATGAATGTGAAGCGATGCTGAAAACAATGCCAGCTAGCAAAAGGTGGTATGTTTTTGATGAGTTTTTAAGATGCGAAATACTTGACTTAGCGTTAACTTTCAGTGATAAATGTATTTACCAGTAATGACCAAGCAACTTATTGGGTCTTTTATTACTTTTTTGTTGTTTATTTTGGCTAATACATCTGGAAACGGTAGATTTTGCCAATAACAGTTGGCTCAAGTGGTATTAAGTTTCTGCCACTATATAGCCAATACCAACTAAATGCAGCCTACATCTGATTGAAGATGTAGAATTGAAGATTCAATTCAATTTTTTTATACCAAGATGTGACACAAATGCTTTTGGAAGAATTGAAGTTGATAATATCTGTGTGAACTGGTTGAATCTTGTAGAAATCCCTACTGTGGAAGTGTCTCCCAGTCTAATATAGAGTTTTACAGAACTGCTGAATGGGATTTGGAGAGCAGATCAGTAGATTTGTGGCCCCGAGGCGCTGGGCGCTTTGGAGAAGGCTGCTGATGCTAAAGTATGGCATAAACAACTGCTGCGAACAGAAGGAGAGCGCAGCACTAGCTTGGCTTCAGATTTATGGAGCGTTCTTGTCAATGCAAACGATGAGCAGTGGGATCCAGTTCGACTATAGAAGGTAGACCGTAATATAGCAGAGAGTAGATTAAGTTTGAGCAGTATTATTGTGAAATCATATGGGTCATAATAAAACAAATGCTATGAAATCTACTCAAGATGTAGCATTGCATGTTTTGTGGTGCAGCTTGACAACTATCTAAAGCTGTCCTCACACCTCATAACAGCTGTATTTTTGCGTGAACTTTATATTTTGAATTTTAACATTGCATCTGTATTGCACTTTATAAGTTTGATGTTCTTTTCAAATAAAAAGGGGGTGGGGGGATTGCTTAATCACTACCTGCATACATTTGAACATTTCTGAACACCTTGGCCACTTAAAAATGTTCAAAAACCAGCCGATTGCTTCGGTGAGCACTGACGGGTTTAATTTACCTCTAATCACAGACGACAGCTTTCCAACACATTTCTTTGATTAATTTCTTGGTTATAATAACTCCTTATTTGTAAATACCTATAAAAGTCCTTTTTCTCAAAGCCAAATGATTTGGAAATATTTTTTTTCATTTAATTATCTTTTACAATCTGGTGAAAAACTTTCATGCCTTTGTTATCTAGATTTAAATCTCAAAAGAAGTTTGGTGCAAAACTCTGATCATAAGCCAACCAGCTTAAGCTTTTAACATCTTATATCAGGTTGTATTTTTCTCGTTCTTTCTAAATTGTAAACACAGATTTTTCCCATGGATTTTCCAATTCCTCCAAATGACTCAACCGTTTTGCCAGTAAGGCCTGTACAGGAACCCCTGGCACAACATTACTCTCAATATTTCTCCATTGAGCTTTATACGCTACACGGTCCACCAGCTTTGATTGTTTAGTTCCAGTAGCGTTACCTGTCTTGTGTTTTCCATGTTTACTCATCTCTTGCTCCTTGTTTCTTGGGATTATGTGGAAAAGTTTGGTACTAGTTCGACGTCATAACCGGAAGTCCTGCTCATTCCTTCCTGCTCATTCTTTCCTCCGCAGCAATTAGCTTTTTTCCACGGCAAACACAATTGACCTTTCAGAGATGTCCGTACAGTGGATGATCAAAACTTCAGCTATCACAAAATCCCCATACTCACAACCCAGCATGTGGCCGAACACAACACAATGGGTTAAGTAATTAGGGACGCCACGTTTGAAGAAACAAAAAAGACTAGAAAGCCTTAAAGTTCTCTTTTAACCTTTCATAGTTAATTAATTGCAAGCAACAAAAGGAGCATTTGAGGAGAGTACGCTTTCAGGTCATTTGTCGTTTATTGACGAGGCAACAGGAGGGCGCTGAAATTTCCTCTCCTCCACCTGCCTCTGAACATCACTAATGTGCGGCAGCTGTTACCTTATTCTTTAAAACTCGTGAGATACCAATTATCTGCGCCAATTAAGAGTTCTTTAGTCAGTTTGTTCGAGCTAGCATGCAAA
Source organism: Chaenogobius annularis (assembly GCA_015082035.1). Classification (NCBI taxonomy): domain Eukaryota; kingdom Metazoa; phylum Chordata; class Actinopteri; order Gobiiformes; family Gobiidae; genus Chaenogobius; species Chaenogobius annularis. The sequence goes on from BJKM01000780.1 coordinate 12,107, forward strand.
ATGTGTAAACAGTAAGTGGGTATTATGGCACCTTTTATAGCCGCCGTGCTAGCAGTGCCAAAGGGAGGTCCTCTATAACTTCATGCTGATTACACTTTAGCCGGGCTCTGCGCAAATTGACCAGACGACTCCTACTGTGAGCTCTTGGAGATCCAAACGTAACTGCGTACTTTGTACAAGTGCTTATGTTGAGAGGGGAAGCTTACAGAGGTCAGAAGAAAGGCAAACCTCCTGTGACGCAACATCTAGACATTCTTTTATATTCCAATTCCATTAAAACAGTCTGTAGCAGCTATAAAGCAGATAAAATGAGACCATTTGGAAACAGGAAATGCCGGTGAATAGCCCAGACAGTTGTTTCTCAAGGTTCAATTATTTTTAGTCTGAATTGTTAATAAAAAAACGCATAATTCCGTTGTCACCAGTTTAGTGCTTCCAGACACTTTTTCTATTGTCCATTTCATTACGTTGCATGTATTTCAATGCACTGTATGTGGATGTGGTGGCGCAGGGCGGGCTGCGGCGGGACGGGCTACTGCAGGTGTGCCAAGTGACAAAGCTGCATTTGTTCTTAGTGCTTAGTACTATGCTTTTAACATCATGTGAACCTGGGTTGGTCCTTCTTTAGTGCTATTTAGACCTAGTTTAGACGAGTTCTGTGTGGTTTAGGCCTAATTCTAATTTAAACTAGACTAAGCCTGATAGTCCAAGACCTGCTTTAGTCCTACTTTAGTTTATCCTTGTGTGGTTCTGGTAGATATGGTTTGTTTAGTATTGCTTTAAACCTGGTCTTGTCCTAGGTCTGCTTTGATCTGCACTAGTCAAGCCAGCCAGGTTTCTGGTAAACACTGGGTTTGACTGTCTTGGGTTTTAGTGCTTTAGACCATAAAATTGTGGCGGTTTTATGTAGTCCGGCCCTCTGACCATAGCCCTCCGAAATCTTGAATAAAATAAGTGGAATTCTAAATGAAATAGGTTCCTTACTAATGATTCAAAAATAAGTACAGGGCCTTTGTAATAAAAACAGTTAACATTTAAACTGTATTATTAGACTGTAATATTAAACTGTATAACATGAGAAAGTTTCATTTCTCCAACCCAGCAACAAAATGTAATTCACAACTAAATATACAGCAGCTAGTGTTGTCGCAATACTAACATTTCAAATTAAATTTCAATACTAAGGAAAAGGCCTGATACTCAATACCAATTGCAATACAACAGTGACGGTTTAAAAAATGTTTTAGACAATAGATTTGGTATAATCTGGGATATTTACACTGTAACCGTTACAGAGGTTCATTAATATGCACTGTCCCCATCAAATAAATAAAAAAATAGAATTGTAAATCAAATTGCAATGTTTTTTGGGGAAAACTAAGACTATTCACTTTATAATTCATATATTTCATTCTTGTCGCTACCATCCACTTATGTGTATTATTGACATCGTAATCCTCAAATCGTGATTAGAATTCACTCTCTTTGGCTGAAAGGCAGTGCGCACACTGTAGTGACAGGTACTTTAGGCCGAGTATGACATCAAACAGAACAGATGTGAGAGCGCTGTTCACAGACGGGTCATGGGGGGGCGCCTCGGGGCTTTTGAGAACTTCACACAGAGATTAAACCAGATGAGAGTGGACACGCGTCAGCCCAGTGAAGACAACACGTGTAGCAGACAAAAGTGATCAATCCACCGGCCTCTAGCGCCTCGCCTCCAATAAGATTACATCAATCAATAGGCTCGCTTATGAGTGATTGGATTTGATCTGTTCCTAAAGTGAGAGGGAGGGGCGTGCAGCGGTGAGGGGGTCTGCTCAATTTTTCCAATGATTAGGGTGAGGCAAATTGCTTAGATAACATCAAGGACCTTGTTGTGGCGAGGTGTAAGGTTAGAGCAGGAGGCTCAAACAGTAAACAGCTTAAAGTTAGACACGGACTGGCATTTGTCAATCTGGGGAGTTGGTGTCTTCCACTTTTCCTCTATGAACTAAAAACATGCGTACCGATGTGTAATACTTTTTTTGGTGATGAAGTATCAATATTGCGGGCTGCTGTTAAGGTTGTCAAGCGTATCAGAACCCAGATACAATCCAAACTGGAGAGGGAATCATTTAATTAAAAAGAAACGTATTATGCAAAACAGACTTATTTTGACTAACATTATTCCCTTATCAAAAACAAACCTGGAGTTGCATTTAGCTTCATTCACGCTTGTTTTTTTGGTTGGCTTTTTTGGTTGTCCTCTCTGATCAAAACAAAAAAATACAGCTAAATGTACTTTTAAAGTCCAAAAGTTTCCCCCTGACAATTTCTGGAACTCGCGGCAGGTACACACCGAAAATGAAAATGAAATCACTTAAGCCACAAAATGTTCCAATCCATGACATATGCACATTTGATATTTTGCTATAGCAGCATGGCAAGCTTCAGGCTAACCTCATGCGGCCTGATCATCAACGAATTTCACCTTTAAATATGTTGACGATGGCAAATTATTATAGAGACATTGATGTGAGAAAATGGGTTTAAGAGACCAGAGAGGTGACATTGCCAATACACGCTCTTCTCTGGTAGCTTATTTCTTTATTTTTTTTTTTATTGCACCCACAGAACTGATTGTCAAGTTATAAAATAAATAAACTGCAAAAAAGAGACTGTTGAGGAAAACTTGGAATGCCTTATATTGAATGTTTGGAGTTGGATATCTTACAGTAATATCTGGCTTGCCGCATGGAACTTACTTATAACCAACACCCAATGAAAACGAAGCTGCTATAGAGTTCTACAAGTTTTGTCACTCCCCCAGGTGAACTAATAGTATTGAATTATTAACATAAAATGATCTTAAGTGGTCCATTGACTTTGTGTAAAAATGTAAACTGCAGAACTGATAAGCCCTGCCTCTTCATTGCCCCCTATCCCCGCCCACATTTTTCATGTAGGGGGAAAACAAAGCGCCCGAGCCTCAGTTTTAGGACGACACAGGGTTACGGAAACGTGCTGGAATCGATCAAAATACAACTTTGAGTAAAATAGCGAGGAGGAAATATACTGTTATAAACTAAAGTTGATTTTTTTTCCCTTTAAATGCTGGCCTGTGGAATATTTGAGGTAAAGCAGGAACATCTCCATAGAAAAAAGAAGGTTGGAAATGTTATAGTGACCTTTAGTAAGTTAGTAACTAAATCTAATTAGTAAAATTACAGAAAACAACAGTGCCAACCGCTCTCAATAATGTAATTTACTATCAGTGCTGCTTTGTTGCCACTATCGACAGCGCATACGCGGCCTCCCAAACTCCTTTTCTTTACACTGCGGTTGGCGTTGTTAAAACAAGGCTGAGAATTTATCTCAAGTGGCCGATGCAATTACCCCAGGAGTGGTCACGTGACGCGGATCGATGTGGGAACAAAGCGGTTGCCCATTGACTCTCCTTCGTGACAGAGTGTGCCGTGTCCAGCTCCAGAAAAGACCGCATTATTGGAGTTTGCAAAGCGGCACTTTTTGATTTACTGTGGGCTGTTGCTGCTGCAATAGAAAAGAAAAAAAAAAGCCATTGTTTTTTATTATTGGGGAAGCAATGAATGGAGCAGAGCTTTGTCAGGAGGAGGCTTTTATTAGCTCATCTGGGTCCAGCTCATTCACAGTTAGGACACAAGGGAATAAGGACACAGATCCTCGCTAATTACTTGAACAATGACGACCTAAGACTGTATTTATTTCTGTTATGCACAAGCAGCGAGTTAACAACTGACAAAACAAAGCTTTCTCACGGTCGGTCATCCGGGTGTCAATACTGGCATGACGCTTTGCTCGCCTTGGCAACGGCGGCCAAGGGGGAAAGGTTAGGTGGGAGTCCTAGAAAAGTGTGGATTAGACGCTCAAATACTAATGTTATGCTTATTGTCAAACGTGTAACAAAAGCTCTTTGGCCACTAAATTAGGATGAGGGTGTCAAGATTATTATTAGGTTAATTGATAATAGTGATTACTCAGGTCATACTAGAATCAAAATTAAGTATTTTCAACAATCTATAGTTAAAACATACATCTAAATCTAAAGTACTTTTGCTAGATAGTCGCAAACTTGAGAAATAGTAATGTTTTAAGTTACTATTTCTGAAACAGCTTGCTGCACGTTTTCTTTACTCTCAGTACTATTTAGAGCCTTAATTGTCCTGTCTAACAAAGCCTAAAAAAGAAAAAGGACAAAAAAAAAAGAAATAAGATTATATGATTTTAAGGATGAGTTTCCCAACAAGTGTGCACAGAGAAAACAAAATAGTCTGAGCATATGAAACAATCAAAAGACTTCAGGAGAGTGGACTATGAAACCTGTACGAAGGCCAGTGAGTCATCTGCAGCCTTCTAACGGTTCCTGGCGTGTTAATCCATTATTGTTTGAGTCATTTGGGTCTTTTGCGTCATTATTTTGTGTGAATTTGATGAGAAGCATGCAGTTGTCCATTCCGTTTGTAGTTTGCCCCTTCATAAAAATGGCAGCGGCCTGTGTTTAGTGATATATGGTCCAATCGGAGTACTGTATTCTGAATACTTCGAATATTTTCAGTTTAAGCTGCATCATTACATAGCGTAGAAGATTCAGTCCCAAACTTGGGGGTCGGGAGCAAATTTGGGTCCCCGAAGATTCTCCAGGGTCTCCATATAATCATTACTTATAAAGACAGTGGCTTGTCCGAGAGGAGAAGGATGTTTGGGTCGCCGCGGGTACATTTACGGTTTGCAGGAGAACAAACGAGAGAACCACTGGTGTAGCAAAAGTGACATAGGATTAAAACCATTTTATGTTTCTTATTTTTATTTATCACTATTTGGAGAAGGAAAAATCACACCGCAGGCACGACAAGAGATGTGTTTTCTTATCAATTCAGATCAAATGTTTTTTAAAGATTACATTAAATGGTATGTTTTTATATCTTCTTATCTTGGAGCCTTTTTTAATTTTTCTTTTTTATGTTTTACCATTAGGCCGTACACTCAATATTCAAATTTTGCATTTATCTCGAAAACAATTGCGATAATACAAATGTATGACACGTTCGGACAGTTCTGGAATATTTCTAATAAATAATGCAAACGTCTAAAGCAGGGGAGTCCAAATCTTTTTCACCGCAGAATGATGAACAATACAGTGAATCATTTAATAAGACGTGTTTAGCAAAGCTTTGATTGCAACATTATTATTTCTCCTGGAAACCTTAGTTTTGGGTGTGTTTTACTCCAAAAGGTTTGTTCTCAAGCTTTTAACAGTAGAGAATAGGACTGAAACTAACGATTTATAGTCTGTTTCGTTGATTTGATTAATAATGTCTTTGTCTTTGTTGGCTAACAGTCTTTCTGTACGTGTTTAGAGCAGGGGTCCCCAACCACTGGGCCGGGGCCATCTGCTACCAGGCCCCGGGGCAAATGTATGCATGTTTTACTATGTATTATTATTATTATTATTGTTTTATAGTCTGTTGCTATGTCCCTATATGTGTTTGAGTGTGTGAGTCACTTCATCTAATAAATAGCAAAAATAAGTAATGAGCTAATTTTAAATGTTACAGAAGGGTTTGTACACATTTCACGCTGTTGTTACTGGCTCTGCCCCCTTCAACCGGTCCCTGAATTTTCTTCGGTGTGTGATTATACCAGTACTTGTGAGGAAAAAGGTTGATGATCGCTGGTTTAGAGTATGTATAATTGTCACAATGATCGTAGTCGACATATGGTTGCAGATTTAGTGGGGAATTATTTAAAATCATGCAGTAAAAAGTACTACTAGAGGTGATCTAGAACATAAAGATAAAATGACACTCAAATGTGCAAAGTTTGACAGCCACAGTTGAGCGCTGAATGGCGTGGACAGTCCAGTAGGGGGCCTCAGTGAACCGGTACAAAAGCTTGCACTCGCTCACCTCTGCAAGCCAAGAACCTCTGTGCTTCTTATTTCTCATTCTATAAGTAACAGTCACAGTTTAGAGCACTGCACAACACATTCCAAACCCCCCAAAAAATGTAGGTGACAAGTAATCAATTAAGATGTAAAAGAAAAAGTGGACTCCAGGCTGTAGCTGTAACGATTCTACGAGTTCTAATCCGATCAGAGCGGTTTGGGATCCGGAGAGAGGAGCAGCAGAGTGGAGAAGAGTGAGGGGAAGAAGGAACGGGGAGTAGTAATAGATTTTAGCTGCTTGGTTACACTTCCCACACAGACGCTTCGCCGGGCTCTTCCGTGTTTGCAGTTTTAATGGGGGGAAACAAAAAAAGGGGTGAAGTCAGCAAAAAAAACCAACAACAAAATGCCGTTAAATCACACCGTGTCAGAGAGGTGAATCTGCAGACCCGGAGGCAGCACTCTGAGGACCAAATTGACACGTTCCTTTGTCTTTTTTTCTGGTTTTGTTTCTCTTGTGTTATAGAGCAACAACAAAAATGTTCTAAATTCTGGAATGGAGGTGAAAGTGAAGTGGAACATAATGGGATTTAAATGGAGAAACTGGGAGAAACCTCAGATCACCACAAAATACAACAAATCCAGAAGATTTTGACAAAAGAAAACCAGTCAGACACAAGTGAGTGATATTAGAGCCCGGTTTAAAGACATTTACTATTGGTTTATTTGTTTTAGAGATGCTTAGATTATACAAACTTTAAGTTTTGTGAAGCTCAAATCCAATTTTTTAATTTAAAAAAAAACTTTGTTACAACAGTGTTTCATCATCATTAGTTCACTCTTTCATGTTTGAGTTAATCCTGTTTTGTTCTGCAACTGAGGCTGGGATGCTCAGAAAAGTCCTGTTTTCACCCAGCCCCATCCCCACCCACATCCCTGTACTTAGTTGTGATTAGTTGAAAAATGAAGACTCTGAGTGACACGTGTAGAGTTCTAAAATGTCACGTAGTCACTTTTCAAAAATAAAAAAATGTAAATGACAATCTGCTGCTTGTTACGGGGAAATGTCACCTATGAAGAGGCGGGGCTTATCAGTTCTGCAGTTTTGAACAGGAAGTCAGTGGATCTGTTTGTATTATAAAGCCGTTTTAGATCAACATTTCAGTTTACAGTTACCAAAATATTCAGTATATATACTCAATATATATAGTTCACTAATAAGTACATGGAAAAAACTAGCATAATATGTCTCCTTTAAAAGATGTGTGCTTTGTATTGTATTTCTACAAAGTAATCCTCCAACACACAGAATCACTTACTGAGACTCACTAACCAAAAAGCCAAAGCAGAAGTGGGGTCCTTAGAGTGCAGCCTCCGGGTCTGCAAAGGGATACTACTGGGCGCGAGAGGGTGGGTGTCTTGGCGAATCTGTATCGTGCGTGCTGCTACTGCCGGTGGTTGATGGTTGATGGTTGTGTCCCTGAGGAGTTTGTCCAGGCGGCGGGAGGGGTGGGGCCAGCTACAGTTCTCCACGCTGGGCTGCTCTCGTCTCAGGCACGGCCCCCACTGTCCGGTGCGCCGCGAATGCTGCAGCTGAAGAGTAAAATGTCTCTCTTTTTTTCCCCCCCGTCTGGTCTACTGGAGCAGGAGTGGTTAGGACAAGCGGAGGAGACAGGAAGCAGCTCTGTTTGACTGGAATAACGTGAATGAGACGCACACCACCTTATTACGGGTGACGGTACAGCGTAAAGTAAAGATAAACCGTGTGTGCTTACAAGCATAATGTCATTTTTAAACATTCTTTGCGGGATAAACTAGTGTACAGTGGGTATTGTCACCAACATGACACTCGACAGGTCAGCTCTGGAGATTCAGTTGTTCATTTTTCAAAGTCGAACTCTATGAGGAGAAGCAGTTCTGATCAGATCCTCAGCAACATGGAATCGGCTGGATGTGAGATAAGTAAACCGATATGTATTTAAAAGATCTTGAGTTTTCATGAGTTACGGCCTTCAGAGTGGTGCGGGGCTGGATTTAATCAAAATACAGCCCATTTTGGCGTTGTTTGTGTACATGTGCAGTACACAGAGGCGCTTTGGGCATTTGAGGAGGGAAAGGTGTCTGTGCTTTTCTCTCAACTGGATTCAACACATTACATTTCGCTTCTTCTTCCGCTTTCTTTTTGTTAAACGTCCTGATCGCTTTTGCTGAGACCTCTTCCGAATGGTTTCGTTCAGAGCCAGGTCAGGGTGCACGTGGATTTAAGTCAAATCATAAAGCATCGTTAGGTTTAGAAAAGAGATTTTTGTTGTTCCACACGACAAACTGACCAAATAACAAAAAAAAGTTTAAAGAAATAAAAGTTTGGCCGGCACCAACTTCCCTTAAAAGTCCCATAGGTTTACTCAATCAACAAATGTATTTATGCCAATGCAGCATTTAGATTCGAATGAACAGCATTGAGGAAATCTTATTAATTGCTGGACTATACCGGCAAAATGTACTTTCAAAAATGTTTTAAAAGTGCCAAAGAATATCTATTATTACTTCAGTACACTAGACACAAGTGGTTTTTCCCTTTTTGACAACCGCTTAAATGTGCACACTCCTCCAACGTCTTCTCGCAGTCCTTTATTCGACACACTTGGGGATAAGCCGCACATGTGCAGAGCCGCCTAAACGTGAATACATTGAGCACAGCGTGTGGCCGCCGAGCGCGTTTAGTCAGAGTGGAAATATCTATAGCCTGCTGCGGTTACCCTCCCCTTTCCCCCCGCCCGACAACAGGGCCACTTCCCCGGCGATAAATCACACATGACAGAGGGCATTACACGCGCAAACGGACCGCCGGCGCCGCACCTTTGCAACAATTAATTAGCCCGCTGACACTCATTTATCACCGCCGCAATAAGGTGAAAAAGTCAAGAGTTTATTAAAGCTCTTCTTCATTTCGGAGAGAGCTACGGGCCACAGACGCAAGACACAATCACAGTCGACAATCGGACTTTGTACAGTGCAAAAGAACAGGCAGGGCACACGTGCTCAGGAAGTTCCAAATGCAAAGGTTGAATAGACGAATCACAACGCAGCACTTGACTAACATGGCGAAGTGAGAAACCTGGTCATGTCGGAACGGTTTCACAGAGGGGGGGAAATGGGGCTTTAAGATGAAAAAGAAAAAGAAAAAATAAGTGATCCATGTTTCCGAGTAGAAGATGATTTTGGAGTTCTGTAAAGACGGGAAAAGTTTGTGCGTGAATATCTCAGCGTTTGTGTGCCGTGCAAACAATTCCATCTGTCACCAAAACACATATTACTTAAAAATCATTACTTATGGTTTGAACACCAGCAGCTGTCTAAATCATCTCTGTTGCTGCTATGTGATTTTTCTATTAAACCTTAGAATTTAGAAGATAAATGTATCACATGAGTATTCCCCTAAAACATATGTGTAAACAAATATTTGCAATGATAAAATCAAAATACTACAGCACCAGCAGAGTTCAACTCTGTAAAAACACATTAAAATAAAACAATGGCACCAAAAGAAAAACACATTTGGCCTCTTAATAAATAGTGCACACATGAGAGGAGCACAGAGCTACCCGCATTCACATTCTACAGAGCACAAGACGTCAGTAACTACAGCACCACAGAGTAAATACAGCATTCATGCATTGTACAAGACACACTGTCGTACACGCGTGTGCATGGGGGTGGGCGACATGCCAATACATTTAGAGCACCATTTTTTGGAGCCAGATCACAAGTTCGATTTTTATCACGATTCATGTTCATTTACCAAGTTTGTATTGCCTTAAATATAGGTAAATAAAGGTAAATAAAGTGTGATCTTTCTGAAGAATTGGTAATCGGTTGTAATTGGTTAAATCCACATGTCACTCCCTCAGAGAATGACAGAGACTGCCCAATAGAAGGGGTGGGTTGAAAAGGGTCTGTTTTTAAGCGCAGGAGCTGCACAATACAGAAAATACTGAATCACAATAAAAGTAGATTCCTGTCACAGGGATCAGATCACGATTTGACTTTTATTGCCATATCGCCCAGCCCTATGTTTGCACCTTCACTCTAATGGCGTTTGAAATGTCTTATCAAAGTATATTTTGTGTAGATGTGTTCCTACAGAACAGCATGCTCTGCATCTAACAATGACATAGTGCCAAATGGACTTTGCCGTTCCAGAAACATGAAAGATTCTTCTTTACAACGTCAAAGCGTTGCATTAAGACACTATGTTTTCTGTGTGATCAGGAGTCAGTGGTTTTAGAGTGAGGCTCTCAGCCTGAGCCCCATGTGCAGCGTCAGGGGGCCACTCTGACACTTGTCCGGGGTCTGACAGCTCAGCACAGCTCTGCTTTGACAGCCACAGAAAGAGACCCACCAGGGACCAGGGCTGGACTGGGCTCCTTCACACCCAACTGTCATTCCATCACAGACGCATTGTTTTTTTTTTGTTTTCATTTTGTTCCGTTAGTTTTTGCCTACACCAACAGTAATGCTCTAATGAGTCTAAAATATGTTCTAATCTGCACTAATACTTCAGACGGTGTAGCTGCTGCACAGACAGGTGCTTTCTACTTTACACCAAGTCTGACCCTGTTCACTTGAGTATAAGACACACAGCTGAGTGATCGCACGGAATCAAAGCCACAGGTGGTTCATGTCCTTAAATCAATAGAGCTGATTGGTGACGCTCTGTTCTGCATGTTCTCCTACAGACAGAGGACAACTTCATCACGATGCACGATGAGCAGACTGGAGTGTGGCAACTTCTAGAAGCTGGGCAACGAGAACAGACGTCATTTGGACAAAACGACTATAGCATTACTTAATAAGAGTATTAGTTGATCATATTGGTTCCTGCTCGTTTCTACTATCATGGGCCAAATCTGCCATTTTACAAATCAGCAGTTTCTTCTCATGTTTAGAGTTCTGCACAAAGCTCAAGGCAGGGATAAATCTAGCGCTGCAGTTTATTTCTATTACACATCGAGACTTTTTGAATACATTTTAGCCAAATAAAGGTTTAAATATGGTGTTTAGCTAGAGAATATTTACAAATACAGTGTATTTTTTGGGGGGGACATTTTAATTTAATAATGCCACCGTCTTTGTTATAAAAGATTAAATGATCAATGAACGACTACGATTATTTTTTATAGTCGACGAGTCACAATTAAGTGGATTAATCGTTGCAGCCCTGGATAAATCATTTCAGTATTTATAAAAGGTTAACTGTTTAGATTTGAATTCGGGGTTAAATTGTCTAACTGCTGATGTTGCGCTTGTTAATAAAAGGTAAGGCTTTATAGAATAACACAAAGTAAAGTCACACATTCTTGGACCATATCACCTGCTTTGAACATTTGAACAGTAATCCAGACGTGCGCGGCATACAGTAAGTGAAAAAAGGGGGAAGGGGGGAAGGGGGGGGAGGTGCGGCGGCTCCAGTCTGGTGTCCGGCTTGTTGGGAGTGGAGTCATTCTTCCTCTTATTAGCCTTCTCTGTGCCTAAGCCGCGCTCATCGTCTGTCCGCTCAGTGTTTTACGGGAGGGAGAGAGGTGGCTGCCCCGGCTCTCACAACCTGTGCAACGCAAAGATACAAAGAGTCAGGGCAGCGACCTCTCACACCCACTGTCGCTGCAGCCCCGCCCCCGCCCCAGCCCTCCCCCGCCGCCCCCCCGAAACACAAGAAAACGCGACACAAACGCGGGCCCGCCGGGAGAGTCGCGCTCGGGACATCTCCTAACACACGGGGGTGGATGGGATGGACACTGAACGGGAAGACATTCAAATGGAAAAAGAAAAAATGAGAAAAAAAAAGACATCAGCAATGACAAATGTGTTGAGTTTTTAGGTGTGGGTGACAAAAAAAATACAAAAATACAAATACTCACATGAAATGCAGTCGGTCTGAAATTGTTTGCTTGTTTTACACATTTTGAACCCAGTAGTCTGAAAAATATAAAGTCATCTTTCGTCTAGTCCTCCGTTAATTACACTGTTTTGTTGTCTTTAATTCATTCATGTATTTTTAACACACACAAAAGACACTAAAATGTCCCGCGTGTGACGCTAACACTTGTTTAAAATGTTCTACAATGAGTCGCTTAAGTCAGAAACAGTTAATAAAGGTGTTGGCGGTATGTATTTGTCCTTTTTCTAAAACTACACTTTTATCTCTTTAAATCTAAAAAAGATTGAAGAGATTTAATGATGTAATCCAAATCCTGTGGTGTGACAAGAGAAATAGAAATTTCAAAAGACACTCACACAAAAAGGAGCTCATTCTGTTATTTATATATTTTTTTTAACATGGCAAATTTGTTACGACAGCAGACGAGTTAAAAAATGTAAAATGAAAGAGTTGCCTAAAATATGATGTAATGCTTCTGAAAAACCTGATTTCTTTTTGAACATTTTTATATTTTGCTACGAAGTTGCTGCAAACTATTGTCCAACAAGGCAATGCAACAGCCAAACAAACCTGTCCGCTGCAATCTGCTCTGTGATAGCGCTCATTGTTGTGTGGAGTAGGTTATGGACAGACTTTGTTTATGAACACGACATACGTTCAGGCAGCTTCAATATCCAATCATTAATTATCACTTATTATATCTGATATGATCACTCATCAAGCCAATATAGTTCTCTTTATGCATTGGTTAGTAACATTTACAGATGTGTGTACATGCTTTGACACTGATGGAAACAAAATTTAAGTCATGTGACTGTGAAGGAACAAACAACACAAATAAAACAGTGTATTTGAAGTGACAAACAAAATGGACTCATAAGAGATGACTAAATGCATTTGTAAAAAAACATAATGATTCATTTACTTGGCGTTTCTAAAATAACTAAACACTGAGGACATTTTAAAGGACATATTCTGCACTATTTGTACTGTTCTTGGCCTGTTCTAGAGTTCTTTGGGTTTTTTATACACATTATTATTAGAATTATATTAGAATAATGTGTATAAAAAACGACATATAGTTAGGCATTTCTAACATCAGCTCCATCTACTGGATGCAGAGGGAATTACAAAAGCGAGCTAAACTAACCTAGCTTTCCCCCGACATGCTAATACAGACACACAGTTGTAATGATCATGATTTGACGACAGTGATGTAATCTTGGAACTCGACCTATGACGTCATAAACCTGGCAAATTTGAATATTTTAGTGAGACTCAGACTAAATTAGCATGTTTTTGATGAGGGAACATTGTTTAAAAAACGGTTAAAAGCTAAAAAGCAAAAAAAAAGAAAGAAAAAAAAAGACCATTTTACACATAAATATGTTTCCTTTAAGAACACTTTTTTGTTGTTGAGATTTTTAGACTCATCATCATCTGGTCTCAATTTTTTTCCCTCTGAATTTCAATGTCAAAGAGAAATGCTGTTTATTAGACGCCGACACCTGAAATCCCATGAAGGCAGCAGAATAAATTGTGCTATTCATTACACCTTAATGAAGTGTGCAAATGTATGTGGCAGGTCAATATAGGGGCCCTATGGAGGCGCCACCCCTCGGCCCTGCCTGCGCCGCGCCGCCCGCACCGCCTAATGAAGACTGAACTTTAATCATCGGGAGGATATGGCCGCCTCACGACACACACACACGCTGCATGTTTAATAATCCCACCCTCCTCGCTCGGTCTTTGAACACACCGCCGCCGCACTCACCTCACTAGGTTCTCATTGTCGCCGGGCCCTTTGCACGAGGTGCACTCTGTTCGGGTGTCGTCCGCTTTGGGTTTCTTCTGGAGGGCTGATTGACGTTGACGCCGTTCCCGTGGCACTGGTTCCTATGGAAACACAAGCGATTAGAATCAAGCTGTGTGTGTGGCGGCAGGATTCTGCCTGGGATAGTAAAAAGGGATGGAGAGATGAGAGGCAGATAGTGTGGTTAATGTGTCCTCTAAAGGTCTTTTACTGTAGATCCAAAACAAGGAAAAGATGTGTTAAAGGTGGAACGCAGCTAATATGAAAACTGGTCAAATGAAGACCTTTCTTATAATATAGAAGAGGGTTATTCAACATCAGGCCCGGGGGCCAAATCAGGCCCTTCAAGCGATTTTATCTGTCCCAGGACTCATCTTCCAATTGTTAAAAAAATACAATTTCATGCTGGGTTAGCACTAGTTTTGACCTGGTTTAGTCATGGTTTAGCCCTTGTTTAATTCAATTTTAGACCTGTTTTGATTCTGGGTTAGTCCTGGTTCAGACCTGGTTGTTACTAGTCCTAGTTTAATTCTGGTTCAGGACTATTTTGCAAAGAAATGTTGATAAAACATGTATTATTTCTCACAAAAATCCAGTCTATCAGTCGTTATTTTATTGTATTTACTAATTTGTTGAAACAGTGATGTGGATATTTTGTGGGACCCAAAATGTTGTCGTGCACTTCCGGCCCAGTGGCCTTTGCCCTTATAAAATATGGCCAACGGGAAAATGATGTTGAATATCCCAGATAGAGTGTTCTTGGGTCATTCACTTATAGAAATGATCAAGTTCAACATGAGTAGTAAATTTACCTCTTTGATTTTTCTTATCAGAATACAAAGTGATAAATAGGGAGATCTTATCTGAAAACCACCAATTATGCAAAATAATCTTCATGCTATAAACCATATTAAAAAGACAATGATCAGGGCAGGATTTTGTGTGCAGATGATGGCCCACACGCTCATCCTCTACGTAGACGCTTACACAAACATTTTCTTTTGCTATGGAACCTACCTGGATGGCTGAGGGATGACACAAACATACTTTTTGAATAGTGAAAGTCCTCAAAACCTATAACAGGAAGCTGAGACCCTTGAACACAATCGTTGTCTCTAAGAAGCCGTAAGCTCTTTTAAGCCTTTTATCTGGTGGTGTAAGGCAAGCCGCCAGTTTGAGCTCAATGGTGCGTGTTGCCAGCGTGTTGCCAGTTTAGCCTTTAGCGGCCGGGTACTGTGCGCAGTAGTGCTCTTGTCTCATACTCGCAAACCATGTGACCGCTCTGACCAATCAGAGCAAGAGTTCGAGCTAGAGCGCAGCAAAGATTAAAAAGCAGTTTTTGACAGAACTGGAGAATTTTCGGCACAAAAGTCGTCACGAATGCTGATGTTTTTGTAAGCCGTAGGGCCCCCTCAGCCGAACATACACTGCACTCTATCTAATCAAAGCGTTTTCTGAAATGACTAAATAGTTCATCAACAGAAGACATAATCCATTTATTTACGGGGGTAAGAGTTCCGAGTTATTAATGTCTAATCTTTAAACAAAACATTGTTAAATAATGTCGCTTTACTTTTTGAGAAATAGTGATGGGAATGAAGCCACCACTAGATTAGCCCATCACTGTATGAATGATGATTTGCGTTGGATTTTTGATCACATTATTACTTCAGAAGAGGGAATTCTACATCCATTTATCCCACAGAAGTAAATGTTTTTGGTGCTTTTCTGATCCACTATTAGTTCATTTAAGCTTGAGCTAATCATGGCTATCAAAAAACAATCATCTTTTGGCTACGAGCGAAATTATATTTAGGAAATGTTTTTGTTAAGATCCAATAGCTTGTGAATGCCAGGCACAGACAGCCATAACTAAAACAATACTTGGCTTCAGTGGAGCAAACAGACAGGCTAAATGGTGATAATGGTAATCATATCACAGTCTTCTCATGCAAGACATCAAGAAACTAATTTGAACTAAAACGGCTTATTTCGAGACGCCGCCACAACTTCGAGGAAAATATGTTTTAATAAAGAATCCTCTCGGAGTTGGAGGAAATTCATTAAGTCGGTCTGAATTTTAATAAGATCTCTTGAGTGCGAGTAATACCTCGTCAAATAAGCGGAGTAGAGTAAATACAGGCGCAGCTGAGTGAGACACATGGAGCTGGGGATGAGAGACGGACTGAGCTGTGACAAACCTCCACTTTCTCCTCTTGCTCCTCGGACAGGTTCAGCCTCTTCCTCTTCTGGCCGCGCGTTCTCTGTAACACACACGGACACGGCTGTCAAGTCACAACGGCCCGGTTCTGCGTCAGATTTCTCGCCCGCTCTCGAAGGAATCAAAGGATGACACGTTACGTCAATATAAACAGAAATGCAGATGCCTTTATTTACTAGCCGGAAAAAAGAAAGAAAGAAGAAAGACAGGCTAAACCATCTTAGACTTACTGTATATCAAAAGTTAGTCATTTAATGTGAATGTAGCCAATATTGTTGTATAAATGTGTGTGCAATATCGTGCTGCCCTAGGGTTCCTGTTACTCACGTTCACATTCTAAAGGACAATTTAAAGTTTAAAATATGGATGATTGAATGAATGGTTATGGATAAGAATTCATATCGCAGCAATCAGTCAACGCCTTGTTCTCTGTGCAAATTCTCAGTGGTGTTAGTATCTTTTCAAAGTGCCGTCATGAAGGTGTAGTATCATTCCATTACACGGGCAAATTTTTGTCCGCGAGAATCTTCAGCGACTGACAAATTTTGATTCTCGTGTCTTAATCTCCATTCTCTGCTAAGTGAAAAATTCCAAACTTTTTGCCCCAGAGAGCTACTTTTACCAAACAAACGAATCTTCTCCTTTTAGCGGTCTCAACAAAGTAAGCCAATAACAGTATATGCCTAAAAAAAACATCAATTTAGTGCAGTGTTTTTCAACTTTTTTGATACACAGCACACTTTATTGTTCACTGATAAGGTCTTGGTGGTTGGTGGTGTTAAAAAGACGTAACTAATATCTGCGTGAGTGCATCTGTGTCATTGGATTTTGTGATAGTAGTTGGGCATGTCTTTGCTCAGGACACTTTAAAATATCAAAACATTTTATAAAATTAGTAAATCATTTAACAAATCTTATTTTTTCATGGCAGACCTGGCAATCCCTTAAGGCACACAGGCTGAAAACCAAGCTATTTTTGCACAAACATAAGCATTTAGAGCATACATTTGAAACAATAATTAACCCTTGGGAGGACCTGCATGATCTTAGTTTCAGTCGCAAACGTATATGTTCCAGGACGTGTCTCTACAATCGTAATCGCAATACAGTCTTAAAATGGACCATTTAAATAGTGATTTGCTTGCCTTTTACCTTGAAGCCCTAATACACAGGCACAGTAGGTTGTGACTTAAAAGAGTGGATGATGAAATAACCCTAATCCCACCTTGCACTTACTTATCTGTGTAATAAAAGCACACAGACTGACTGAGCATTTAAAACAACGCTGAAAATAAAATCACCACACGCATCAATTCAGAGGAGTTAGTATTGGCTGGTGGATGTGGTGCGTTTTCTGCTGCTGATCCTGCATCATCGGCCGTCTTTCCAAGGCTCGGGCCGGGACCGTCTGCCGTCCATCTGAGCCTTCCCAAAGTCACTCCCTTCTGCCTCCCCAGGTGTCTCGTCCGCATACAACGCACACGACGGCGTTACACACAAACGGCTACGTCCTGTTGCTAGCTAGCGTCTGTGCCGCGCGGTGGGTTTAAAAGGGGAAGAAAAATCGACAACATATTTAAACAGATTGCGAAAACAATTCCATCTGTCGCCTTTGGCTCGCCACCACTTGCCAGATGGAGCACTTATCATTAAGAAAGCTAACTGCGCGAGTGCTGCCAATTTCCACCATTTCTCCAGTGAATGCAGACAAAGGCAGTGGTTTTGTTGAAGAATTCCAGCATTAAAGAAGTCTCTATAAGGTAGGTAGTAGGCAGCGGAGGAACAGCATGGATCTAATCTCTGTTCAGGTGAAGAAATTGAAGCCGTGGGCTGGTAAAAAAAAAATCAATCTTTTAATTAAGTACATCAGTGAGTCTTTAACAAGCGTCATGCAGGATTGGAGAAATTACCAGAGCAGAAGAATGGCTGCTAACTACACGTATTAAGTTAATTGTTATCATTTGCAGATCAGTTATGGCATATGTTTATGAGTGGGATGTTAGCGCTGGTGGTGGACACTTAATCAGATCTTATTCAGGCACAGTTTGAACGCTGACCACAGCTCAATATCCACTCAGTTAACTGTAGGATTTCAATTATTAACATCCTGTGTCGAATAAGAGTCTGGCAATTACTTTGTGAAATAGTTATAGGCCACAGATTAAGATGGGCACAGAAAAAGTATGGGATTTTTTCAAGGCACTTAAAATCTGTATACATTTAAAGTAGTTCGGATTTTATTTAAACTATATGCACATTTTAAACATGTTAAGGAGCATTTAAAAGGGACATATTATGAAAAATCTACTTTAATGAGCTTTTAACCTTGTATTTCCTCTCCATTATCTTACTCAAAGTTGTATTTCTAATGATTCCTGTTTGTTGGTGCTCAGAAAAGTCCTGTTTTCACCTACCCCCTATCCCAGCCCAGCCCACATCCCTGTTTGTGATTATTTGAAACTGAAGCGAAGAGGCGGGGCTTCTCAATCCTGCAGTTCCGAACAGGAAGTCAATGGACCCGTTTCTATTTTATGGCTGACAGATTTTCTTACTGATTATATTGAACTTTGACGTGAAATATCTAAATGTTGAACCTGATCATTTCGATTAGGAATTAGACTTTAGTGCTTGCTATATTACAACAAAAATCTGCATGGAAACTTCATTCATTTTAGCTGCATCTATATTAGATAATATTGGCCTATGCAATGTTCTTTTAACGTTAGAGAGGAGACTGAACTATGAACTACTGAACTATTCCAGAACATGTTAACGGAGGTCTAAGCCACAGAGTTTACAGGTTTTATACATAATAAGTGTGATTATTTTGTTAAAGGAAAGAAAATTAAGTCACTTAAATAATTGTAGTCTTTGCGGTTTGGCAATTCTGGCACGGCACTAGATGAATCTTGCAGCCCTAGTGCCAAAATTATCAAGCGAATTATAGGCCAAAATAAACGATGGCTATAACGGTACTTTTCAATAGGAGAGGAGTTTTTAATACTGTTCATGAAGTAAGAATGGGAGACAGAGGAGCCAAGTGCTTGCCCTCTTCCTAAACAAACAACCGTGTTAATGGCCTGTCCTCGGACTCGGACAAGCTCAGTAAACCCGGGCCGAGTGCACGGAGGGAGGAACATTAATTTTATAGCTGTGACATTAGAAAAGCCGCCAAATTAAATACAGTTTAACACCGGTCGTACCTACAACAGGGCGTGAGTAACAGCCGGAGGAGCGTGAGCAGCAGGACTCTTAACGCTGGGCTACGTACAGCCTTTAGCGCCGATGTAAATCCACTTCTCTGTGACAAACACTCACCTAAGCCCCAGAGGCCGCGGGGAGGTCGATTAGCTGCTCTTGATAAATTAAAAGGTGGCTTTAGAGGAGCGCCAGTGCCCGGGTGCCCCGCTAAAAGCATTAAATATGCAAAGCAGGGGTCCTTTTAGCGGCTGCCATAGCGCCTTGCATTTGAAGATAAATGCGGCGGTGAAGTGGCTGTGAGGAATCAGAAAGCTTCTTAATCCCTGAGAGCCGGGGCAGGGTGGGTGCGCATCGGGGCTTCTGGGTTTCCAAACCTTTACAAAAATACATTAACCCGGAGTGGCACGGAGGGGCTCTAGGACAGATAGACAAGGGGCTCAGGCATTACTTTTCCTCCTCTCCGACTGCTCCATTTGTAACAGAGACGTGCCCTGTTGCAGCGTCAGCACACGGCTCGGGTTGTGCAAAGTCCCGGGCGGGTGGGGGGGGTTGGGGGCACACGATGACAGTGGGAGACAAAGAGCCCTCTGCTGCCGCAGCCGCCGCCACAGTGTTGTCAGATATCCATCTTCAGAGAGCGTCTTGAGCGAGTGAGGAGCAGCTCCGTATCTCAGGATCAGAGCGTGGAGGCCGCAGATAAGTCCCCCCCAGCGAAGAGGGGGGTGATGATACTATAGTCTGCACTCGACATCATACTTCACCAGCACAACTACTGCAAAGTCTGTGCGGTCAACAAAACACTCTTTTTTTGTTTGTTTTTGAGATGAGTAATACTATTTGGTTAACTTTTGAATGAAATTGTACTTTTCGGAGTCGTTTGCAGCTTTTTGTTCCTCTTCACACTGTGCGTAAATCTAGTGACAAGAGCTTTATGTTGACATTAGGTTAAATAAATAAAAACAAGCACTTCACAAGAGGGAAAATGAGAGAAATATCTGCAATCGCACAAAATCTTGCAGATATTCCCCCTGGGCGTGTTACATTGTACCTTGTTTTAAAGCCGAATATGAATCAGATAAATGCCCTAACATTCTCACTACTGATAATCCAGACTATTACGGATTAAAAGAAATCTTATTTGTGAAGAATAGTGATCTGAGATGTTGCATATATCTGAGTGGTGAGTGTGGCGAATGCATCTGTTTTGACGCTTCTTTTCCTTCTTTCACTTTACTAAGCGCTTAGCTCGTGATATGCTACCACAACACTGAGTACGCCGGTGTCCGAGGTTACTGGACCAACATTGATCTGGGAATAAACTGTGAATAAACTGTGAAAAGAGGCGTTAATGGCACATTTGCACATTAATTACCGCACATGCAGATTAATTAGCCGCTCCTATCGGATCTTTTACTTCATAGCAGACAAGTCTATCAGAAAGTGTTATGCAAAAATACTTTCAGTCTTAAAAATGGATTGATAAAAAGCAGAATAACATTAAATGTATCATAAAAACATCCAATTACAACTAACGGAGCCAAACACGGTATTTATAATATGTCACCTATTAACTATGTGGGCTATGACTGTCCCTGGTGATTCGATTTCGATTTTTGGGGTGTCAATTCGATTAAAAAAGTGCTTTTTTTTCCCAGACATTTTTAAATATATTTTTTCTATATTTTTTGATTGTTATTAAATTCCTGTTTTGTTCTCTTTTTTTTCCTGGTTTTACATTTAAGAGCCAGACCTTTTTTTTCGTAAGGCCCAATTCATGATTTAATACAACGCCCGGGCTTTTACCAGTTTACAGACCATGTGAAACGCCTGTTCAAAGGGGGCATTTTATTGTGACGGACGACGTAACTTAAAATTGATGTTTGAGAATCTTTAAGACGTTTGCAATCCTTTTAAGAATACATTTTTTTCAACACTCTATAGATACATTGGCAGTTATATCGGTGACAGGCAGCTCCGACCTCCTCCTGTATCGGCCCCCGAAAATAGGTTGGGCGCTACTTGGCAATATCTGGTGATTTGAACATTTGTGTTTCTTGCACCGCTCCTTCAGGTATGTTTGAGTTTCTCTCGTTGTGTGGGTCCGTCTTATCAAAACGTTGAGCATTAATTTATGTCTTGTCCATATAATTACATCAGATGCTACTTCTAAACAGTTACTCTTACTTCAGTTTTCTTATTTTGAGTACACTTTTTGGCTACTCTACCTCTGATAGTTTAGTACTCAGTGTCATTCTTTGAAATTCACTTTTTGTGTGTAACTCTGCAGTTCTGCGTCGTGTATATGCTCACCATTTGCATAACGTATATATATATATATTATCTGAACTCGTAGACACACTAGCAGGGGGTGTCCACAAACCGAATTGCCTCCGCTTTGAAAATGTCTTTACGCGTGTCATTTTAAACACTTGAAATCAGGGCCGTTGTAAATGAGAAGCCGTTTTGGTCCCGTTTGATTGAAGTGCTGTTGCTCACGTGTTATTTTGGCTCCAGGGAAAAGCGTTACCACCTTGGGCAACTTTCTGATAACCTTTAACAGAGTCTAAAGTGAGCCGCAGCTAATTATTTGTAATCAATAGAGATCAATCCATTAGCCTGCCCTGCCACCGAGGCGCTAATTGGAGAGGACAAGGCTGGAATCTCTGCTGCTGTGAGGAAATTACTGTGGCCACAACAAAAGCCTTTAAGGAGTTTTAGGGTTACAAAAAACATACCTGGAGTTGTATTAAGCTTCATTCACATTTGTTTCACTAATCTTGTAATCAAATGAAAGGTTCTCAAAGGCATGTTTAAAGCAGAATACTTGAAAGAGAAATGCGCGGTGTGGATACGTACGGAGCTTCGGACTTGGCTCTTCTTGGGCTCTGGGGACATCTCCTGAGGGATGAATTTGATTGGTCCTTTGATTTGCCTCCTGGACCTTTTGGTGCCGTCAGGGAGCGTCGCCATGGCAATGTCAGCCTCGTCACTGCTGGCCTGGTCACACTCCGAGCATTGCCTAAAAAGTGAAAAGATTGACATTTTCTTGTATTTGGTCGTTTTTGGACAGATTCTTACGCTTAAAATATACATGCATTTCACCTGCAATCACCTAAATACTGAGTAAAATATAATAAAAGTATTTTAGATATAGGATATTTGCATGTAGCTGAGACAAAAATTTTAGTGGTTTGGACAGAAAAAAAAACATGCAGAATATGGTGGATGAGTTTTTTGTCCAGGTTACTCAATGGAACACGATTTGTTTGATGACAACAATAATAATAAGTGCTCTAGACCAGCGGTTCCAAAGGTGGGGTCATTCCCTACTACCGACTGTTCAAATGCAGGACCCACGCCATAGAGTGCGTCAGAAAATGTTGGGATGTACTGGGATGCATTTCAAACTGAACTGAACCAAAGGCTAAGCAAACAAACCATGCTTCTTTTTAACGCACATATTAGGAAACGCTGAAACTCAAAACCATTCTGAAAAGTGTCTGTTTTTTTGGGCATTGTCAGTACCAAAAATATAACTAGATAAACTTGCGTAACTCATTTTAAATAAGACAATGGTTTTGGTGGTGAATGAGAGCTACACCATTGTCATTTACACAAAAACACATTACTAACTCGGGGTTCATCCAAGTATTCTTCCCCGTCACCACAACAGTACGTATGTCTGATGTCTATAATGTATGTGCAATGTTTATTTTGAACATTTTTTAACTTGGTATTAGGTATATTATTACTAAAAATGTATATAAACCTTTGTCCTTACTCTGCGCAGACTTACATCTCAACAATATGGCCTGGAGAAGCCTCAGTCTGCCTTTTTCCAAGGAAATGTTTTTTTTTGGTCATAATATTCCACAGAATGGTATAAAACTGTCAATGGAGAATGTTCTGAAGTATGGTTTTCACTTTTTATTTCTATGGAATCATGCAGGTGACTTTCCAGCTCCAAAAAGCTATATACACTGTGACTTTAAAAAAAAGCATACAACTGTCAACACTGAGCCTTGTGCTTATTTCACTGAACTCAAAAAAGCATGCCGCGTACAGGAGACAGACTGTTGTCCAAACAAAGCCGCGCTGTGTTGTGAGAGCAGCTGTGCTTTCTGCTTCTCTAATTTCCACAGTGGAGTGAGCGCGATGCTAAGTGACGCTCGTGTGGCGTGCGGAGGAACCAACGGCATATCTCCTCCTGCCCAGATAAAGAACAGGCCGGAGACTTTGACATTTCCACCATCTCGCCTCCCTCATCTGATAAGTCCGAAGCTGCACGCTGCACCCAAATGTCACACAGTATCAAGACGCTGGATTCCATTGGATCTGCTCTACTGGAATGGTATGGCTCTGTGTACATCGATGTGAATGGATTACCACAGCTTTAGTCACAAGTAAAATCCACCGCAGTTCTGGCATGAATGCAGGACAAATATACTTGTGATTAAAAAATAACATTTGTGTTGCACTCTGGAGAAAGAGTAAGAATTGAGAGTTTTTGGATGAGGAAATACTTGGCAATTGCTGTCTTATTTTGATCAAACTTGGCTTTAACAAATAGGAAAAACCGGTATGTTTTAAAAAAAAAAAAAAAAAAAAGATAAAAAGAAGGAAGATCTTATCTGCTTTGATTTTAGTATGTCACCCTGACCCCTATTGACTTGTTAAAATGGGAAGTATTTAGATTTTTTTTTTTTAAATAGATACATTAAAGGACACATATTATGCAAAATTTCCTTTTTGAGCTTTTAATCATGTTTTAATCATGTTCCTTCATCAAAAACAAACCTAGAGTTGTTTTAACTTCATTCGTGCCTGTTTGATGAATCCTGTTTACTCAGTCTTCTCCCTTTGAGCATCAAAAAAACACCCAGTTTCTCAGTTTTTGTTGTTTTTAAGTTTCGTTCTGAGTCACCTCATTAGGTACTCAAGTGCATTATTAAAAAGTCAATAACGACACAAAAAATACAGCATAATAACTGTCCTTTCACATTAAGTTCGACAGACACTCTGGTCATGTCCAACCCCCTTCATGCGAGTGCGTTTGCTCCTCACCAATAGCTGTTCTTGGTCTTCTTGGGCATGCGTGTGAGGGGGGGCTCCAGACAGCCCAGGTGGTAGTACAGCTTACACGTGTCGCACAGCACCAGCAGGTGTTGGTCTTGGTTCTTCTTACAGATGCCACAGCTGGAGAGAAAACATTCACTTTTAGTCGCAATGCAATCATTCCATCAACCTGGATAATAATGAGGGCTTAGTTAGGTAAAATAGGGGTTTTCTATTCTTAATATTTCTAAAGTTGTAAAAGGTTGCATTTGAATTTTTCACCCAAGCAATTATGGTGGCACGATTAGGGTAAAAATGATATCAAATTTGTCTCACTCTCTGTCTTTTAGTATTACGATTACAATTAGATTTGCAATTTGTGTTTTAATTATAGGATTCTGTTCAAAGTTCAAATTTTAAATGTGTCTGAAGCCAACCGACAAACAACAAGAATCACAAGCATTTCAGAAGCCCTTTGTACAAATCTGCAGCCTTTGCAATTTGCCTCCATCAACTGTGATTAATCTCGCAGCCCTACAAGCGATATTTTATTTAATTTATAACTACCAATTCACTTTTCAAACTATTACACGTAGAAAAATGATATGAATAATCAACAATGTCACAAATAGTAACTAAAGACAAAGTTTTAACTATGTACGAAATAAGAATAACAAGTGGATCAGACCATATTATGCCTACTTTTTCCTGCTGTTCGTTCTAAGGCTGCACCGTATTGAAAACTATTGCGATATATGATACAGCGGTGAAGTAGAGCGATAACGATATCATAGCAACAATTTAACACACATTTGACAAAATAATTTCAGAAATTGAAACTAATATATTCATGCTTAAATGTAGCAATCAAAATCTGTCAAAATAAAACCTTAACAGAGACTAAACCAAGACTAAATCAAGGCCATCCATCCGTGAATAATTATTGCATTTATTATGCTTGGAAAGCATTAGGCAAGTGAGCAAAAACATATGAACTAGTTCTGTTTTTAAGATGGAAAGATCAGGCCCCGCAGCTTTAATGTGTTCCATACAGTCCATAATTGTATGTTCACCTGTACAGAATGGCTGGAAGGCTGGATGACTTTCCCGGGCTTCCTCCTTCCTTCTTATT
This sequence comes from Chaenogobius annularis, assembly GCA_015082035.1. Classification (NCBI taxonomy): domain Eukaryota; kingdom Metazoa; phylum Chordata; class Actinopteri; order Gobiiformes; family Gobiidae; genus Chaenogobius; species Chaenogobius annularis. Next base: position 37,372 of record BJKM01000780.1, read on the forward strand.
GGGCTTCCTTTCCTTTGGAGCTTTCAGGACGGCTGGAGTGTTTAGTTTCTGAAAAAAGAAAACACATAAAGCTTTTTACTTAAGAGCTGGAACAAGCAGAGTTACCTGATTGAAAAGCCATTTTAATTAAAAAATATGTATCTATTTTCCAGGGGGCCTGATTTTTCGAAGGACTAAGGTCTGGGGGCCGAACTACAAAATCACACCGCAATTTTATGTTCTATCTCTATAAGATCCACAAACAACTCGCAGTGGCACAATTCAACAACAGAACTCAACACAGGACTTTAGGTCCAGAGAAGGAAAAACATCAGAACAATATGACACGACTAAACATAGGACAAAAGCACTAAAACCCAGTGTTTACCAGAAACCTGACTGGACTAGTGCAAAGCAGACCTGGACCAAGACCAGTTTAAACCAAGACTAAACAAACCATCTACCAGAAAAACATGGATAAACTATAAAGCAGGACTAAAGCAGGACTAAAAGCTAGGACTAAAACGGGACTAAAACAGGACTAAAGCGGGACTATTTTCAAATAAATGTCATTAGAACATTTGGTTCAAATGATATTAAAAACAGTAGCTGCTTTGGCCAGACCAAATTGCTTCGGGGTCCGGACCTGGCCCGCGGGCCGCCTATTGGAAACCTGTGATCTAGGACTTAAAACTCCAACAACGGAAAAGATTGATGGGTATGACTGAAATATACTAGTGCCTGCTACAAAAAAGCAAAAACTAGAAAATGGATGACAGTGAATGAAGCAACTATCAAGACTGAACTGATGACCATTTTTAAAAGGTGCTGTGCTGGATGTTCACAGTCTTAAAAACGGGAAAAACAGAACTAGTTCATTTTAAACTCTTAACGCATTCCTAGGATCCCACAGTAATTATTCACCAGAACGATAAATTAAGCGTATATAAGGTCTCATTTTGGCTCGAATAGATGCTTTTATATTATATCTGTACTGGGGCATAACAGATTTTATTACATTACTTTATTACATCTCTATGGGAAAGTTGTTGAGGAAGCTATCTGCTCCGTCCCATTGCAACAAAATAAGACATGTTTCCAGTGTGACAAGCCTCGGAGCAGGGTTAGTCCGAAGAGTAAGAGAAAACAGTTACGTAGCAGAGGTGAGCGGCGGGAGTAGATAGACGGTTTATTCTCCCCCAGCGTGTTAACGGTAAAATGCTGCCACGTAGGTTAATTAGAAAATTTATCTGCCAGGAACTGGGACTGCCACCAAACAGACGATGCTTTTGCTCCCCCCAGCGAGGAGGCTCTAATCTGGGCGTGCTCGCAGTGGCCCGGGGCGCCTGTGGGAAGGTGTCCACGGGGGAGGTGATGGAAAGGTGGACATGAGGGCAGGGTGACCAAACGCACAGGCTGGAGCTGGAAGTGTCTGCTGATATGGAGGTGCTTTAACATGCTTTATCGGGCAGTCAGAGGAGTTTAAAATGGAGATTAAAAGAAAACATTCAGGTATGAGATTGGAGCTGGTGGCTGTTTGCTGAGGGTTAGCGCCGTGTCCTCGTGAGAAACTCTACAAATGATAGGAATCTCTTCTACTATAGAAAAGTGGTTAGAAAGTTTAAACTAGGAAATATTGTCTCAAAACTAAAATGGTAAAGGAAAATAAAAATGTTAGGTGTCTGTAAATTGCAGTAGATATTGAGAAAAATATGCACCAAATTAGGTTAAATAGTATAGAGGTTATATGGATGACATCAGCATTTGGAATTTTAGCAATGAGTCGTAAAAAGATGCTACAGTCTAATAACAAATATAAGTCTACAACTTATATTATTATTATTATTACTTATATTACAGCTAAATATTTAGTTTGTAGCCAACATCTAAAAAAATAAACTCAAGTAAACATCAGTAAACCAGATAAACAACAGGAACACTGCAGCTACGCTAACATTTATCACTGATACACTTTGTGATCGCAACCCAACACATTCTTCTACCTTTCTCTACTTAAATAAGACTTGTGCTGGGTAAATGAATTGTGGTGGGCGGTGTGACATTAGCTAAACAAGCTAGCTAAGCTATGCAGAGTACAAGCAACAACGGAAAAACTTAGTTTCCATTTTGCTGTGTAAAGTTAATTTGAACAAAACAATAGCTCAACGGACAAGAATGAGGCAAAAAAGTCCATCAGTCCACATTGAGGGGCATTTTTACACTGAATATTATGTCATCTTCATGAAGTGCACAACCTCTCACATCAATAGATGCATTTTTATCTCAAAACAAAATGTTGTTGAAGAAAACAAGTTAGCATTAAGTAAAATAAAACAAAATTAAGTGCCTAAAATATTGCCCACAAGCCTTTTTTGCAAAGTAATATTGTTGTAAATATGTCATGTTTCCCAAAAATAGTAATTTTTCATATGCAAAATATCGATGATCATTGTACCACAATAAGGTGGCATCATTTCTAGCCCACTGGAACAATGGATTCTTTTATATCTCGTTACAAAACATTGAATATTTAGCAGTACAAAAACCGTTATGGTAAAAAGATAACTCTAGCTAACTCCAGTTTCATTTCTGAGAATTTCTGAGTCTGTCTGGTGGTGTTTTGCAGTTCAAGGAATAATCCACTGTGGTTTCATGTAAAGCCTGCTGCGTCGGAGGCCGTCTCATCTCTTATCAGATTGGAAGATGCTGAAGTCTCAAACTTTTTGACGACACGTGGCTTGGAGCAAACTGATTTAGTGGACTATCGACTCTTATGATGTGATAGAATGGCCCAGAATAAATTTAGCAAAAAACATCTCCAAATAGTCTATGGTACAATAACACCAAGGACAGTCTAACTATTTATCTTATTAAACCATTTTGAAGAACAATGTTTGGAATACTGCAGTATAAGTGCTGAGGGTTCAGGTGGGGATAATATTTACCAGATTTGATTTCTTAATACAGGGAAAACTAACAAAACAAATGAATATACATTAAGTGTGCGATTATGTGCCTTGTTACATACAAATTACATACATAACTTGATAACAGCGCTATCTAAAACTAATATTGTACTAATATGTACAGTATGCCGTGAACAGCTTTTACAATAGGCTCCTGGGCCTAAAATGCTCTGTTTGAATATTTTAAAATATATGCTTAGCTCTGTCTTAAATGCTCGCGCTAATGCATTAGAGTATGAAACTCATGACCTCATGCAGCATATAACTTGCTTGAGTGACTGAAGGACTTCATAGACATTATGGTCCAGTCCCAACACCTGCACGTGCACCTCAGCAGCTTCTCATTTGATTCAAATGCGCGTTCATGATGAGCCGCTGAAGTGTGCACTGTGTCCCAATTCTCTAGAATGTTTTAATCCACACTTCACTTCTGGCTTCTCTCAGGACTTCAGGTAAGTGTGGATCGATGCAGATGCAATGACTTCAGGCATGTACGTTCCCACAATGCATTTCATTGTAATGTTTTCAAACAGCGCAGTGCTTCTGCCTTAGCAGCGAGCGCTAACAGGAAACACTGGAAAAGAATCTCAACAGTTAAACTGATGATATTTTAAATAAATCTGTTTTATTTATTTATAGCAACAACACCTTAAAAACATTAAGTCTGTTCTTATTTGTTTGTGGCCAATTCAACAAATAATCCAAACTAAACTGAGCTGTGGCTTTGTGATTCATTCAACTGCAGTTTCACAACACACTGACATTCACAACGCTCGGAAGTGCGGATTGTCCCTATTCTCACGTCTGCCTCCCCTGGGCCCGTGGGCACTTACACACTATGTGCACTTTCAGAAAATATACACTACAGTCAAGTGTGTAGGATCTATTCACCTTATTCCTCTTTTTCCCACGTATCGTCACCTCCGTTATAATCGCACTTCCGGGCAAGCAGGATCTCCATTGGTTTAAATGGAGAACGAAGGAAAAGTCTAACCACTAAAATATGCTATAAAGTAGATTGATTTGTGTTCTTCAATTTAAAAAATAAAAACATTTAAACATTTAAAATATATATATATACATCCAATGTTCATGTGACCAAGTCAAAGATGCACCGATTTCCAGGGTGCCCTGAAAACAGATTTTTAGTCTGTGTAGGACTTATTTTCTCTGAGGTCGGCAACTATATCTTAACTAACTCTGGAATAAGGTGAATACCATGACTTTAAAGCAAATTGTGATTAGTTTAAGAGTGACACATGTAGAGTTCTAAAATGTCATAACCACAAAAATAAAAATATGTAAATGACAATCCATAGCTCGTTACAGGTAAATAAAAAATGGGCAGGACTTATCAGTTCTGCAGTTTTGAACAGGAAGTCAATGGTCCTGTTTCTATTACTAAACCCTTTTTTCGATCAATATTGCTGTTTACAATTGACAAAATGTAAAACAATGATCTACATATGTTATAGCTCAAAAGTAAGTAGCTGAAAAACGCACAATATGTCTCGTTTAAAGGTTCACTAACTTTTCTGGTAAGAGGGGGTCTGCCGCACCAGAACAGCTACATAGTGCACCTTTTCACCTCCACAACTGTCTTCTGGGATTGGTCGTGGGAGTTTAGTGCTGAGGTTGCCAGGTGTGTAAAACTTCAGCACAACAGCAGCGAGCGTGCACTGGGACATGAATCATTAGCGCCGACGTGCCGGTGGGATGACAGATCTGTGCGGGGGGGACGGGTGTCGGAGAGATGACACGGAGGCACGTGGCGGAGTGACTGATGTTGCTACTTAAGGCGAGCATGTTCATAATGAGCTGATTTATGGCGGTCGTTGTGGATTCGGAGCCGGGCGCTCTCCTTCGGTCGTGTCCATCCTCTCCACACCATTATCATTACGGCCGTTTATCTGCACTGCTGCGGCACTTTTTAATGAGACTTTTACATTCACTTATACAGTAGGCACTAAAGCGGCTCATAAAGAGATAGACTGTCCACTGCGTCGGAATGGATGGATCTGAAACCTAGGAGAAGACAGGAAAGCTCTAAAACCTATTCAGAATACTGCGACAGAGAGAAAACTACTAGTTGTTTAACCTGCTTATGCCTATGCACACGGCAAATATTCATAATACAACCACTACTGCTACTACAACTAAGAAGACGTATTGTGCTTTTGCCTTCTATGTAGTTAAAATCGTATTATTTATATTAATTATCTCAACTTTGATCTAAAATGACTTAAAAGACAGATATGATACAAAATTGACTTTTTTGAGCTTTTAAATACGTTCTAACATTGTTCCCTGATCAAAAACATACCTGGAGGTTGTATTTAGCTTAATTTAGCTCAGTTTGAAGACTCCTGATCACCGTTTTCCACTTTTGTGACATCATAAGTAGAGCTACGAGATCTTTTGTGCTGTTTTTAAGTCCATAAATCAGACTCGTTTTCATTACAACGTAGTACTATGTAGGATTATGAATTCATGTCAGAGGTGTGCAAGAAACAAACTAAATGCAGTCAAAAGTAAATCTCTCTCTGTCTGCGTCGGAGCTTAGTCTATTTCTGTCCAGTACGTTTCAGATTCATTTAATAACCCATCACCTATTGTGCCTCATTGAAGCAATTGGTTGCTATGGGAACAAAAAGCCAGAGACAGTGTTTGCCTGCGCAGTCGGCTCCGGACTTCATGGAGGATGACAGGTCAATCAGTTAGCGCCGAATGAGAGGATTTTTACAAACAGACGTGCTCCTGCTCAGAGCCGCGGCGGGCCATGTGGCTTGCTACTTACAATCTGGATAACTCTCCATCACGGTTTGTTGTTTGGCCAAAATAGAAATGATTAAACACGAGACTTCCACAAACTTTTGAGTCATAAACTCCAGAAGCGGTCAGCTGTAAGACATTGATTTACAACTTTAGAGAAGTAAAGGAAAGTGAAATACGACGCTGATACAGATGTGATTTACAGTACTGTGATTGGCAGTTTTATCACAAGCAAGTGTTTCTGTGCAGTGTTAATTTTGGTTAGACGTTTCATCGTCGTTTTGATCACTACTGATACTGTGGTTTTATTCTTGAGCAACACCGAAAAAGCCCCTTCTGCTCACTTAATGTTGTTTCTTATGTTGTGCTTGTGTACATTTCTGCCTGAGGAGTGGATTTCCATTTGAGTATGTTGCTTGTTCAGTAAGAAACCCGTAAACCCGTCTGTCTATAGAAAAACCTGGTCTTTTCGAGGCTCGAGTCCTCTGACTGACGCGGTTAGCTTTAGCTTCAGCTTGATGAAAGTTTTCTTAAAAGTAGCTAAGGTGCCTTGTCCTCTCTCACGCCCGCCCTCTGTTACATATTCCCAGAGTCTCTGCAGTAGAGGCGCGAAAAAATAAATAAAAAATGGTTCGTTCGTCATACGATAAATTGCTGCAGGATTATTACACATTAAAATGCAAAATGAGGACAGTTGGGCCCTTGTGCGGTTTGAGCTATCATAGCGTGGTATTGCAATATTACGGCAGCACTATTGGAGATATTCGATTTCTTTCTGTTGTTCGTGTGGTTGTGGTTGTGGTACCTCTCCCAGGATGCCTCCCATCAGCGTCCATATGGTCTGGCCTTCCCCGCGCAGCTCTCCGTTCACGTTCAGCAAATCTTCCAGCGATTCACAAAGCTATGACGACACAATCACAACAGTCAACATCAGTCTGCATATGCCTGTAATTTAATAAATGCAAGATAAATCATAAGTAACATGCAAGCAAGTGGCAGACCTCTAACAGAAAAAGTGATTGAGTCACATTTAATGCTTTTTCAATATTCATAACAAGTTTCTAAATAGTTCAAAGTGACATAGTTATCGTCCACATTCTAACACATAATGATGGGTCATGACAAAACCTCCCTCTCGTGTCCATCAGAGCAGCACTACTCTAAGCTACACAAAGGAAAAGCAAGTCGAGTACAACAATTAGCCACACAGAGCCCATTCAGAAAAGCTAAGGTGTGTGGCGCGGGCAGGACTGGGCGGCACATAAACTCTGGAGACTGTTCCTCCACTGCTGTGTTTCCCTTCATGTTGACAGATGGAGCAGCAGCCTCTTCACTCAGGTCACTCTGTTAAGGGCCGCCCAGAGCGCCGCCCACATGTTACCATGTTACCAGGAGACACTGTAAGGCTACGCTCCAGGAGGAAAACAAAGCTGGTTTAGAAAACAGGAATACCGTATTTTGCGGGCTATAAGCCGCTACTTTTGTCAGATGTTTTGAGCCATGCGGCTTATTTAGAGGCTGCGGCTTTTCTGTGGTTTTTTTCTTTCACCGCTAGGGGCGAACTAACCGGAATTAGAATCAAAACTACAGAAAAGTTAAGCAAAGAAGCAGATGTTGCTTTTTTATTCAGCTAGCAAATAGAACACGGACGACAAATTACCAACTATAAATTATTTTCAAATTCTTGCCGCATCATTATGGAACCCAAACGAAGAAGTTCGTACGAAGCAAGTTTTAAGCTGAAGGCCATCGATCTTGCTAGGAAGCCGCGCGGCTGCACGCAAGCTTAACATCAATGAATGTACGGTGAGACGCTGGAGGGGACAGCGGGACGAGCTCATGCGAGGCCAAAAGTCAAGGAAAGAGTTCTGCGGCCTATACAAAAGGTGCGGCCTATGTATTGTTTTATTATCGTTTTTTTAAAAATAGAGCAAATGCGGCTTATATAGGGGAGCGGCTAAAAGTCCGGAAAATACGGTATGTCTTCTTTTAAGGTGGCAACGTGTGTTTTGTTTTTACCAAAAGGTGGAAAGCAATATAGTGCAAAAGTAAAAAGACAGCACTTACAGTAAGTATATTTCTTAGGTATCTGCTGTGTACTTAAGTACATTTTACAGTGGATACTTCTGACTTATTTGTCAAACTTTTACTTGAGTAATTATTTTACTCCTCCAAGTGTATTTTTACCCTTAACCCTAAGTAACTAAATTGTAACCATGTCAGCAAGATGAATTTTCTTGAGCTGTGTGAGTTCACAAACTGAAGAAGAATCCAAGAATCCATCTTGTTAGGCTCCCGCTGATTCGGTTGCAGTCCACACCAATGGCAAACGGGCCAATCGCATGGCATTGGTGGACTAGAACAAATCACTGAGCAGCATTGAGGCTTGGGTGGAAGTCAAAACAACAGAACCAAACCAAATATGGCAGTGCCGACAGCCGTACTTCGGCCTATTTTATGAGAAATACGGACTGTTTTGTTTTTCAAAAACGTGCACACAATGGCACTTTGTACATCTGTGGAGGAGAAAGAAGACTGTGAGACACAGATCAATCTGGCCAACTCTGTTTTTTATTATTCTGACCAACAGTAATATTGGCATGTTTTTTTATGGCTATAATATAGTAATACAGCCATGAAGAGCTCTTAAACCTTACAACTTTAAAGGTGCACTATGCCACTTTCCAGGTGCAGAGCCCGCACACCTGTTTGTCTCCATAGAGGTGCTACTGCTTGGACTGTTTCACAGTAGCACATTATTTTGAGCTGTTTTGCGTTTGTATTGCATTGAAAAACACAAATTCTCATTTCTCAGATCTCAGGGGAGTATGAAGTCTCTTGAGATTGAAAATTACTTCCAAATGGTCAGTTGAAAAAAAAACATTGTCCATGTGACATTTGAAACCTTTTCTACCAAAATCCTAATATGTTCTGACAATTATAATAATGTATCGAGAACTGTAGCTCTTTGATTTTTAGATAAGTTGGAAATGTTTTACTTATTTTAAAGGACATTATGCAAAATATTTTAGCGCTTTTAAACATTGTTCCTTCACCAAAAACATACCTGCTGTTGCATTTAGCTTCATTCACACTAGTTCAATGAATCCGGTTTAGAAAATCCTCTCCCCTTTGAGTGTCAAAAACACTCTATTCTGAATTTCCCCGATGTGCATCAGAGGGCTGTTGTCTGGGGGCCGGGCTACAAAACTGCACCACAGTTTTATTATTTATAAAATAATAAATGTTTAATGGCCAATAACAATATAAATAACGCATACTATAAAATGTACTTTTGAATTTTAACCATGTTTTAACATTGCTCCCTTATCAAAAACATACCTGGAGTTGTATTTCACTTTTTAGAGGAATCTTGTTTAGTAAATCCTCTCCTTCTGAGCACTTCTGCCATCACACCGCATTAATTAGAACTGTGTGCTACATTAGCATCTCGGGGCAAGCTAGGTTTTTTTTTTACCTCCCTAATGTAATTCCCTCTGCAGGCAGTAGATGGAACTCTCACCCAATTCCTGATGTGGGAAATGCCTGACTGATTTTTTTTCCCCTTGTAAACATGAAATGACAAAGCAGCACATTTAAAGGCCAATAATGATACAAATAATGCAGAATGTGTGTCTTTTAAAGCCTAAATAAGAGGAGGATGTGACCGAGTGAATTAATTGGCCTGTGCTGTGGTCGTATGCTGACCTTGTTGTATTCCACGTGGAGTTTTTCCTGCTCGCTCTCCAGCTTGTCTTTTAGGTTCTTCTGCTCCGAGATGTTGTCCTGGATCTGGATCATTCGCATGTTCCGCTCTGAATATCAATGGGAACAAAATCAATACCGCGGTCACAATCTGTGTACAGGAAAAGCGCAGGAGACGGAGGAGACTGATGGCAGATCGTCCTGTGTTGGGAGTCACTGAGTCTGCACTCAAGGTTACATCCACACATCTACAGTCACAATCTGCACTCAATGTCTGTTTCATTTTGTCAAGATTTTACAGTCAGGATATAGCAAACCCAAACTAATGAATATCCTCCTCACAAAAATGATTATATCGACTAATCATTCCAATAAATAATTGCTGGAACAATATTTTTGGGGGAGAAATATATCGTGGGTAAAAAAAAAACAATAGGATTTGAGCTATAGAAGGTCCACTTTGGGAATAGTTATGGATGCTAAATAAGTACTTAAGTATTTCAGTCAGCTATTCATTTATTGCCGCTCCTGTTTAGAAAAAGGTTTACTGGCATTATCTGGCTTTTGGGTTGTTGAGTCAGTGGCATGAAATAATTTCAATATTATTGTTTATAGTCGCACTTTGCAACAATTTTTTTTATATCGCACTTTGAAACTTAAGTGCAAGAAAGATACGCGTTTTTCTGACTGTTTATGACAGTTCAGATGGTAAGGACTGTGGATTTGTTTTAGTTTGGTTTTTGGTATAAACTGTGACAATTTACTCAACATCAGCCTGTTTGAAATACATTTCTCTGGGACTTTTTCCTGTAAAAGAGTCATGTTAATGTTTTTCAAACAATATTTCTATTGTACATCGAAACTTTTAAATACATTTTTAAATATCAAAAAGCTGTTCCAAAGCTATACTTGATCCAAGAAATGTACACACCATACATACTAGTGATATGCCGATGGATTTGTAAATCATGTTGTTTTCTCCTCTCAGAAATTGTAGCAGTAAATGTTAAATGGTGACACCCCTAGTGTAGGCCCATATCCCCTAACTTACCCAGGTAGTAGTTGACAAAGTCGGCCGTGAGTGCGGGCTGCTTGTGCTTCCGGCGCCCGTCCATGCTGGCGTTGGCGTCAGACGTGTCTACTGGAAAAATGTCTGTGCTGATGCCCATCAGTTCGGCCTTTCTCATCAGTTTTCGGATGGCTGAGGCACTGGAGGTCAGAGGTCGCGGGAGCTTCTCTCGGGGCACCCAGGCTTGTGGTCGAGTGTTGCGGGACAGCTCTGCTTTGGCCCGGTACTGCTGGAGACGTGTTGTGATCCGGGCCTGGACAGTGGATACGGAAATGGTCTTCCGTAGAGTTAGGATGAGTTGCATGAGTGTTACTGAAGCATTATTTGACAAACATAGCCACAGTAACTAGGTTGCAAAATTTGGGGAATTTTCAAAGTTGGAAACCTTCCATTAGCAATTTCAGGAATGTATGGGAATGAACAGGGCATGAACACTTCTGGAGGTTGTCTCTGAACAAGGAGTGATGTAAAGGCTCATAACCTGAATCGATGTAAACATTCTTAAATAGCTGTGCTTTCACAATCACAGCTGAGAAAGTAACAGCATCAAAAAAGTTGGCATGGCCATTTAACCTCCTCAAACTGATGAAGATAAGTCCCATCTGAGCACAAACGATAATGTTTTTGGGATCAAAGACAAAATAAGTGATAGTTTGGTGATGCATTAAACACTGAGCCTAAAGAGAGATTAGAACTGAAGTCACTGAGAGCTGACTAAATACACTGCAAAACGTTCAAGAGAATCTACACAAAAAAAGAGTCGCCACTTGGGTTCAACTAATCAAATACAGTAGGTCCTCTCCTCCTACTGGAGAACTGCTGCAGGTGATGATCTTTCAGTTGCAACATGGTATTTAAACCCAACTGATGCAGTGTGTGTGTCTTCTCATTTCTGAAACAATCATGTGGAAAAGACAAATCCCTTTGTCATGGAAAAGATGTCAGTGTGTTTGAGAAGGGTCAAATCATTGACATCAAGCAGAGAAAACCTCTAAGGAGAAGCACAAACTAATCTACTCCAGATCTGAACCCCAGTTAGAGTGTTTGGGACGAGCTGGAGAAGGCTTTGTGCAGTGGTCACTCTCTCCATCAGCAGTATAAGATCAATTGGGGAAAAATAAAGACACACTGGATGGAAATCAAGGTGGTCGTACCAAATATCAGTGCCCCTTTTCTTCAATGGTGACTTTTTTATTGGACAGGCAGTGTTCAAGCAGGTTCAACTTGAGGAATATAATTTGGGATATTTTTGTATAGTTTCACCGGTCATTGGGACCTCATTAGTGGTTGGGGGTTATATTATAAAAAGAAAAACATGTTAAGCAATAGTTTTTTAAAAGGTCAATGGCTGACATTTAGAAAATAATTCTGCAAAATGATGTTGTTTTATAAGTATTTTAACCATTTTCTATTTTTGAAAAGTCCTACGATCCCAAGATTCTGCAGGTGTAATGATTCCACGATGCATCGCGATTCTTGAATGTCACGACACGCATCGTACACGTGTCTCGATGCAAAATTGAGAGATGCGCGCTGAAAAAAACATTAAAAACGTGCTGGCAGATAAGTCCTGGCTGACCGCGCGGCATCTCTGCACTAATGTCAAGCGGACAAATGCAAGCATCATATGACTATCTCCTCTCAAACATGCTTGTGTCCAACGTGCACGACACGGCTTCAGAAACTCTTCAAACTTCCTCTGTGTTTGTGAGAGGTGACTGCGATCTGTGAGCGAGAGAGGCAGAGCACCGCGCACACGCACACACGCACACACACGCACGCACGCACACACGGACGACGCACAGACGTGGAATATGACAAGCACAGACTAAACGCATCAGGGAGTTCACCTCATATGAAGATACATTTCACTCAGATATAAGAGCGCGTATATGAAATAAAATGAAATGAAATTTTAGAATCATGACAGAATTGTGAGGAATCGAATAGTAGGTCCTAAACGTGAATCGAACCGAATCCTGAGCTTCCTGAATCATTCCACCCCTACAACATTCCCAAGTTAAAATTCATGAGAAATGTGTATTGTTTTCCTGAAGTGGTGAAATTTGATCATACAAACAACCTAGTATTTCACTGTTTTTCACTGTTTTTATACTTTATTATTATTTACTGAACCAGTATCACTAATAATGACTATATTTACAGAATATTTGTACTGATATTTCATTGCTGTGTTCACCTTTTATCTGTTGTAAGGTTAATACATTAGTACATGGTCACAAAAAGACTACCCCTCGTGTGTCTGTAGCCTCACCTGCGCTTCAGGGGTGAGCTGCTTCTCCCTCTCCAGCAGAGACACCTTACAGTAGGACTGTAAAGCCAGATAATTTTTCCTTTTCCACTTTCTGTCAAAGCGGTCTGCGTGCTGCTTACAATATGCAAAAAACGGATCTGCTATATCCTAAAGAGAAAAAAAAGAAATAAAAGAACATGAATGCAACAATTCTAGATTCATCTTTTGTACTCTTTCTCACACTTGCACGTAAGAGCTACAACTAACAATCATTTTAGAAGTCAACTAGTCAACAATTATTTTTTAAGTGAAGGCTTCTAGATTGAGAATATATACAAAGAAAATGTATTATTGATGAAAATCTGAAATAGCTTATTCCCGTTTGACATTTTGATTTAATAATGCCACTGCCAAATTAGCAGTTTTGCATGTGTTTTACAGTCTGTATACAGTTTACAATTGCAATTATCAAAAATACGACTGCGATAATGTTTTATAGTCAACTAGTCATGATTAGTCGATTAATCGTTGCAGCACTAGGACATTTTTTTCTTACTTATTACTTTGGTTCTAAAGTAAGTGTAAGGAGCTGAACATGTGCACCTCCTCAGCTGCAGCCTCAGACAGCAGACCCTCCCTCTGAGCACAGGTCACGTGGAAATACGAGCGACACATGCCTGCGTCACAGCTGATGCACACTCCGGTCCGGGCGAAGCGTGCATCCTCACAGAAGCTGCACTCCTGCGGGACAGAGGAACACGTCACACACAGGGCCGACACCAAGCAGCTCGTGTCAGAAGTCAGTTTAGTGCAGAAGAAAGTCACCTTTGCTCCATACTTGGAATAGTTCATCTCTGTGAGAGTTACGGGTCGCAGTTTATCAATGTCTCCAAAGGCCACTCCGGGGACATAAAGCGCACACACCACGTGCACCCACCTGCCGACATGTCACATGAGCATTTTAGAAGAACAAAAATGACAAGCAGTTTCAATGACGGTTATAGAGTCGTGGAATGTTGAATGGTAAATTGAATGAACTCTATAACACAGATTACATCAGCAGTTGTGGTTATGCCTGCTTTAAATGTGAGGAAATATGCCAGACAATAAGAAAGTTAATGTGATCAAATTTGCTTCAGCATCTTGCTCCGAAACCAAACGAAAAGGATTCATAGATTCATGTAGCCCCAGCGACACAGTTCAGTGTGACACGATTTCAAATGCGGACTTTAGGGAAGAGAATCCGAAGTCCAATATAAAGATATCCATCTCTAGCAAGCAAGCGCTTCACAGTTTAATTTGCTGTGTTTTTCATGCTCTAGTGAAGTAGTAAATTTGGGTGCAGCTTGGCTGAGAAGCACTATCAGCGATAACGTGGCTGAAGTCTCCACGCTTCACATAGCACACTCTTTTCTCTCCCTCTTTTTCTTCCTCTATCTCTGCTCTTCTCTCCATTCCTCTGCCGCTCTCTCTCTCCTCCTTAATCCCACTTCCTTTTCTCTCCACTACTGAATAAATGGACTGTTTAGATAGCCTTTGGCTGTCTGCAGCATTTCTACCAGCTAAGGTCATTAGGAATTATTTGTTTCTGAGCATGTTCTAGTATGTGGCCCCGCTGCTCTCTGGAAATGGCGGTTGTACATGGGGGTTGGTCATTCATAGCAGAATATATATTATTGCTTTGGTCCGATTATACTCAAAGTTTTGGACAGCGTGTCAACTTTTTTTTTTCCATTTAGAAGAAAGTGCAGTTTGCCACCCACTTCTGCATGTCTAACCAGATACGGTGCATTAGGTGAAAGGCAATTGCAATCCCTCTAGACAAATTTGAACATCACCCGGTCACCACTACAGGTGTCAAAATTATTTGGATAATCAATAAAAAGGATAATTCAGGTCAGGGTTTCAGCAACTAAGGCTTAAAAAACATTGGCTGTGACATCTTTTTAAGCAAAATCATTTCAATTAGGGCTGCAACTAACGTTTAGAAGAAGTCAAACAATTATCTCTCATGTTCTACAGTACATTTTTAACAAAATAAAATGTGGAAATAGGGTGACTAGGCTTCTACAGAGGCAATAATTATGAATAAAGTGTATTATTGATGTAAATTAGAAATAGAATATTCTTTTAGGACATTTTGATTTAATAATGCCACTGTCTTTGTTCTAAAAGGTCTTTTCGTGTGTGTTTGAGTCTGCATTGTCCAGTTACAACCATTATGATTATGACTATGATTATTTTTGTATAGTCTACTTGATTTGATTCATCGTCGAAACCCTGATTTCAGGGCAACCATACTACATAATGTAAACCTAAATCTAAAGAACATTCTTATCAGGCCGTTGACATCACATTACTTTATCGTTCAGAAAGTTTGATTTCACAACACTGGTCACATACTGAAGGACTAGTTATTTATAATTGCTGTGAAGTTATGGTGTCAAACTATTGGGAATAATAAACCTTTTACCAGCATTTCCTTATCATTAGTTTACTCAAAGTTAAGAGTTAATTCTGTTTTGTCCTGCAACCGAGGACTTATTTGAAAAGACTTCTAGTGACAATCTAGAGTTCTAAAATGTCATGTTTATTACCGGTATATTGACATTGAGCAAAAGCCTCACTATTTTATCAAGATCTCGTCATTTTAATTATCAGTATTAGCAAACGACATATAAAAAGGGTTTTATAGTTAAGCGTATTTCTCACAAACTACGGAAACACAGAGTGGAAAGTGAATCAGATTTAGGGTGCAATTGATGCTATCTAAACGCTTTAAAGACACGCTTGGGTCGCTTATGTTTATTCTGATTACTTTTTATGATGTATTGTTATTTACGGCTTAATTTAAAGACCAAGATAAACCCCAAAAGATTAATTTCAGTTTCTTCCTTGCCGTAATGGCATCCTCTACGAATTTAGTCATGTGGGTGCAGCTCTAGTGTATTCTATCCAATGCAGTGAAGAAAGTTGTAAAGAGCATTACATAGGGGAGACTAAACCACCACTTCACAAGAGGCTTTATCAGCACAGATGACACTCGAGTTCAGGACCCCAGAGCCCTGTGCGTCTTCATCTCAAAGCCACAAACCACTTTATTGAAGACAGTGAGGTGGAGATTCTGAACAGGGAGAAAAGATGGTTTGAAAGAGGAGTTAAGGAGACCATCTTTGTTAAAAAAAAGAGAGAATCCTTCCTTAAATCGTAATGGCGGTTTAAGATTCAACCTTCCGATTGTTTATAATGGTTTGCTGAAATCCTGGAGACGCCCGAGGCATGCTGATACTAATCAGGTACTCAGTGAGGAGTGAGGGAAAGTCAGGGTACAATAGGATGTAGATGGCCCATCTCAGTTAGTTTCAATGGCCCACTATCAGGAGGTCTTTCACAGAGTAGGATATAAACCTGAGTTCTCAGACTTGTTTCACAGATTGAGAATGACTCGTGGATGAGAGTCGAAACGTTTGTTTTTCTCTAAACAGAGTCCAGATGACTACAACTGAATCTTTTTCTACAATGGAACACTCCTGGACGAATGAGGGATTACACCCACAATGAACACCATGTAAAAAAAAAAAAAATGATGATCCACTTATGTTATAGTTCAATACTAATAACCTAAAAAAAAAAACACATAATATGTCTCCTTTAAACAAAATTAAATCATTGCAGTTCAGCCTATACTCCAAAATGTTGGCAGGGCTATTCAACTTAAGGCCCGGGGGCCAGATCAGGCCGCCAAACGATCTGATCCGGCCCGTGACCCATCTTCCAAATATTATTATTATAGAATTTTTTCTGGTTTTCTGGTGTAATTCTAGGTTTAAACCTGGTTTGCTGTTTTTTTCTGGCTCTTTCTTTCTGGGTCAGTCTTGGTTCCGACCTGGTTAGTATTTGACATTGTGACATCCTTAGACGCGGCTTCAACATAATCTTAGTAGGCGCACTGTGGTCTTTACTTCTGTTATAGTCCTTCTTAAACATGTCTGAGTGCTGTGCCCACCTGCCGGCGTCGGTCTCCTTGAAGATGCCGTCCTGGTTGGGGCAGAGCTCACAGCTGGGCCTGACTCCGTTCTTGCAGGCGTCACAGAACCAGGGCTCGGTGGAGTTCTCGGAGGCGGAGCTCATGATGGAGTCGCTCTCCCCGTCCACTCCGTAACAGCCTGGGAACATGGAGGAGGGGAGAAAAAAAAAAGAATGCCGTTAGTGTAGCAATGCCAATTACACTGTTCATTATAAAGATAACATCAGTCATCCCATTTTCTGTGTCAGTGGCTTTCATGAAGGGCAGTGGTGAAACATGGGGGTTTGGCAGCACAGATGCAGGGCACAGAGCCGGCTTGGTCCTGCCACTCGCTGGAACCGTAACCCTGTGGCGGAGCAGGGCCCGTCTGCAACCTCTCACATTTAGACATTTACAAAGACCGTTTTGAAATAAGCCTAATGAATTGTAATGTTTATCTTGCATAGAACATATTTCATACTTTATCAGATAATCTGATTGTACATATATATTTTTTTTAATCTAGTCTGATTTGTAATTAATAATCTGTGCCAAGACAAATACATTTTACATGCTAATTTAACGAATAAAATGTTGACTGAGTTGACATATGATTAATTCCGTGCTAAGAGAAGGGTTGTCAAAAAAAAAAAAAAATACTTGGGATACAAAATCTAATTTGATAGTGAAAAATAATAACATAAAAATAGGACAAATTATTGGATCTTTCCTTTGTAGTTTTTGGAAATGCTCTTAATCTATTTCAGAACTAGCATAACAGCACATAATACTATCAAAGAAACGATTATATATATATATATATATATATATATATATAATTTTGTGTTGAAACAACATTAAGAAACCAAACTTAAGCAGCATTAGACTGCTTAGACCACTTGACTACCAGGCAGCATATGGTATAAAAGTTTTTTTAAAAGCATCTGGAGAATGTTCGAGACATTCATCGACAATAAATTTCAATCTGAAGGTAAACTAGAAAAAAATCTTCTTTTGAGCAGAAATGGTGGGTTAAGTAAAGATACAATTAACCTTCTGTTTACAACAGTCTTATCAAACCTTGGTCAAAGCAGAACACAAACCAGTCATAATGCTAATCAGGTACCGGTACTTAAAATGTGAGGAAGAGGATGCCAGAGAACTATAGGGTAAAAAGACCCAAAACAAGTCTAGTCAGTAAACAAATTTCAGGGCAAGTTTCAGGTGATACCTACTCATGCCACTTCAGATTAAAAATGATGGAAGAGAGTCAAAACGTTGCGATTTCTAAAACATTGTCCAGATCACTACCTCTGAAACCCTTTCTACAATGGACCATTACAGAACAATTAAGGAATTACATTGATTAGTCATTGTGGTAACATGTCGGTGTAATTCCTCATTCGTCCAGGAGTGTTCCATTGTAGAAAAAGATTCAGTTGTAGTCATCTGGACTCTGTTTTAGAAAAAACGATACGTTTCGACTCTCATCCAAGAGTCATTCTCAATCAGTGGAACAAGTCTGAGAACTCCTGTTTATATCCTACTCTGTGAAAGCCCTGCCCACAGGGCGGGACCTCCTGCTAATGACCCATTGAAACTTAACAGGGATGGGCCTATTGTTCTATTGTTCCCCGGCATTTGGCTGCCTCACCTTGAGTGCCTGTTTAGCATCAGAATGCCCCGGACGTCTCCAGGGTTTCAGCAGACCATTGTAAACAACTGGAAGGTTGAATCTTAAACCTCCATTGCGATTTAAGGAAGGATTCTCTTTTTTAACAAAGCTTGCCTCCTTAACTCCTCTTTCAAACCATCTTTTCTCCCTGCTCAGAATCTTCAATAGAGTGGTTTGTGGCTTTGAGATGAAGATGTACAGAACTTTGGGGTCCTGAACTCGCGTGCCTTCTGTGTTGATAAAGCCTCTTGTGAAGTGGGTGTTTAGTCTCCCCTATGTACCTCTCTTTACAACTTTCTTCACTGCATTGGATAGAGTACACTACATTACTCTGCTTTTGTGCCGGCATCTTGTCCTTAGGGTGAACCAGTTTTTGTCTTAACGTGTTGCCTGGTTTGAAATAAACAGGGACTTCATGTTGTCTAAAAATTCTTTGCAGTTTTTCTGACAGTCCTGAGACATAAGGGATAGAGACACCCTTTCTTCTTGGTTCTGTTTCCCTTTTGTCCCTTTTGTCATTGTGGTAACAAACTCAGTACTGAAAATGTAGCCTTTTACTTAGTATCGAGATAAGTTTGAAATCTCATCACTGTGACAACACTAGCAAAGATCACCGTAAAGTGTTTAAATTCACTTTTTTTTTTTTCGTCCGACCAAGTCAACAACTAACTCAGTAACTATACTAATGCTAACTTTTTTCATATTTATTTTATAGTTTTATAAGTCTTTAACCACAACAACTTGTTTATAATGCAAAACTGAAACAAAAACTGAATGCCATTACCATTACCATCATCATCATCACAAAACAATACAGTGAGCACAAGCCATTCTTCATGCCTTTGGGCTGATGTTGGATTAGAATGGCCGTAACACACAAACTCAGTATTGTGACAGAGACGCAGCACAAATTGAACATTTGCTGGAAAACTATACCCCCAGAGAAGCAAAAGCATTTGAATGTTGTCCTCTTAATTTTCTGAGGTTGCCTAAACAATTACTTGGCTGATGTGGTTTCTATGGCAGCTATTACACCAGGCAGACGTGCTCTTCACTACCAATGAGGGCAGCAATCAGCTCTGAGCCTCGGCTGGGAGATAACACTCTAACTCCTAATTCAGTGCGCCAGCCCGGGGCCTTTCTGAGCAGTGGGGAAGACTCACAAATCAAAAGGCGGGCGCTCTGCATGCCCGTCACCGCACACACCGTCCACAGCAAACACGGTGCCAGACGGGTTTGTTTATTCAGCTCTACACTTGATTTGGTGGAGGCATGTCCTCTCTGATTGAGAAAGCATTTGCGGCGTGTCATGAGGAATTTCTAATTTTGAACTTCGCTCTGGGTAACAACTTGAGTTTTTGCACATTGTTTGTCACTGGCTCAAACCACCGCATAGTCCACAATAGTAATAGGCACACGTGGTTTCACCAAAGTCTACCGGGGTGAAGCTTCAAAACAGGCAAGGCAAGTTTATTTGTAGAGCACAATTCGAACAAAAGGCAATTCAAAGTGTTTCACACAACAAGAAAAAATGCATCAAAATCACAAAACAGATAAACATGAAAGAGAATAGTGCAAATAAAATCCCTCCGTCATATGCACATCTTAACAAAATCGTTTTTAGCCTAAATTTGAATATTGTCAGAGTAGAGTCCGCCTGCCCGTTGAGGGACTTGGATCTCTCCTTCACTGTGGAACTCCTCACAAAGAGGTTTGTAGTTTTTCCTTGCAAAGAAGGAGAGTCTGTGGACAGGGGATGTTGGGACATTGTTAAATCCTATGAAAATAGTTTAATTTAATCTGTTTTCATTGTCGCACCTAGAGTCAACTGTGATTTCAGCAGTTACAAAAATGTATTTTATTGAATTGAATAGAGCCCTTCTTCACATCCTCAGGATGACTGTTCCAGATTTTAGCTGCATGAAACTGAAACGCAGATTCCCCATGTTTAGTCCTGACTGGGCACCAGCAGGTCCCTGAAGTCCTCAGGGTCCTAGATGGTTCATATGACACTAACATGTCTGAGATGTACTTTGGCGCTGGAGAGACATCATCAGCGGTCTGGATGTACTGCAGCTGATTTACAGCTCGTTTGGAGAGTAGTCTAATCTCCTAGAGACAAATGCATGGAAAAATCTCCCCAAGTCTGGTTTAGACACTATACTTTTGATTTTGGCAATGTTTTTTAGATGGTAAAAAGTGTTGGTTCAAGTCTGAGTCCATTATTACCCCCAGATTTCTGACTTGATTTGTAGCTTTTAAAGCAAGCAAGCACTTTCTCTTTGTTTCTGTGGGCCAAAGTTGTTTTGCATCCACACGCTGATCTGTTGGATGCAGTGACAGAGTGAATCCACTGGTCCATTCACCTGCCGTCAGTGAAACATAGATTTGAGTGTCATCTGCATAATTGTGATCGGACACTGTGGCACAAATCTGCAGCAGGTGAAAGACTGAGTCCATATTCAAGCAGCAGCAGCAGGAGCAGGAACATGGACTCATGACTTGCGTTTTGACAATTCTCTTTTAAAGTTGAAGGTAAATTCACTAAAAATGAGTTTTAGGGACGTCTAATAAAGCTAAAATGTCCAGGCTGAATCTATATAAAAGTCCTATTCGTTGTTAATTTTGGGTAATTACTTGTGGGTTTGAAGTACAAACTGACCCTGATGCTTCCAAGAATGATTTATTTGACTGGAAATAAGAGTGTTAATGCTTTTTTTTATGTACAGCATATCAAGCAGCTTGAGAGTTTTCAAAATGGAATAAATAATGAAATAGTCCAACGTCCCAAGGGTGGGACGCACAAAGCCCACCCGTGGGACGGCTGACCTGTATATTCGGCGGGCCGGATTGAAACATCTGGTGGGCCACATTTGGCCCGCGGTCCTTGAATCTGACAAATGTGATCTAGAGGTTGAACAGAAGGGGCCCCAGGATTGACCCTTGGGGCACCCCACAGGTCAGGGACACGTGGTCTGAGACAGCTACCAATTTTCACAAAGTACTTCCCGTCTTCCAGATAGGACCTTAACCCATTTAGGGCAGTGCCAGTGATGCCGACCCAGTCCTCTAGTCTCTGTAAAAGTATCCCATGATTGACAGTGTCAAAAGCAGCACTCAGATCTAACAGAATTAAGACTGAGGCTTTGCCCGCGTCAGTGTTCAGGTGGATGTCATTTGTCACCTTGACAAGAGCAGCCCTGTCAGTCCTGTGATGAGGTCTAAAACCCAAGTGAAAATCAGTGAGCTATTGGTGAACAACCTTTTCCAAAAATAGCAGATTAGAGATGGGCCGGTAATTACTCAGTACTGCGGCATCAAGACTGCTCTTCTTTAGGAGAGGCTTTATGATCGCAGTTTTCAAAGACGTTGGGAATGTTCCAGATTTAAGCGAAATGTTAACTATGTGAGTGAGAGGTGCTAACAAACTGTTCAGCACAGACTTGAGAAATCTGGTGGGTAACACATCGAGGCAGCATGTAGATGAACTCATGATGATCTCTTCATGTTGACAGTTTTGTCAGTTACAGGTGCGAAGTGAGTTACTGTCTAGGTGGACTTACTTATTAAGAGTTATAGAATTTAAAGCATTTTAATGCACTGAACTTTGTCATTAAAGAATAATGCAAAGTCATTATACTTGGATGTGGAAATGAGTTCTAACGACAGCTGAGCTGGAGGGTTTGTTAATCTGCTTACTGTGGTAAACAAGACACGCGAGTTGTTACTACAGCTTCCAATTATTTCGGAAAAATATCCTTCCCTAGTTCTACATAAGATGAGGTTGTGTGTACCATGGACCATGTGAAAAACAGGACGCTACAAACTATTTTGTGTAAACATCAAGTGATTATTAACAAACCTCACATATCAGGTTGAAAACTGTTTTCCCGTTTAGTCAGTCAAACATTGTTGTTAAGTTTGCAGTTTATGTCAAATGCCCTACCCTGTACCCTGTTGAAACCATGCTGGGTACCACAAAAAGGTGGTTAAAACCTGGTGTTTTCTGACAAAGCAATAAACATTTCACAGCAGAGGTCAAAGTTAAAGACTTTCTGACCTTCACAGCCAAAAAAGCTCTTGCATTTCAAAACCCTATTTACCATCACAGTTTGTGGGTAAGGTTAAGAGGCCAAATCCTACTTTCTCCCTATAGCTCCACTCTCCATTTACCCCCTATATACAGGTGTTAGTGGGTAGCACTTAGCACCAGCTCCCTTATTAGTCTGGGGGGGATTCTGCTCTAACCGTCTTAACTGTGAAGCGTGGCGCCAACCTTCGCTGTTCCTTTTGAACTGGGATACAAAGCTGGAGCGGTTAAGCCATGGGTCGCTGGCTAATATGAGCTAAGATGACAAAAAGTGATGACTACAGGATAGCTTCATAATCCCTGAAGGCAGAGATTATCCTTGTCAGAAATGACGAGGCCAGCAAAAGAAGAAAGAGGGAGGCAAGGTACAGAGTGTTAACTCAATTGAGATTGGACAAAAAGAGACATTTGCCGGTTAGCATACAGTAATTGGCTAACTAGTATCAGAATCAGAAAAGGTTTATTGCCATTGTCAATGAACAAAATTCACAAACATAGGAACTCGGAATTAAGGTGCAACATAAAACACTGATCAATCATAAAAACAACATACATGAAATCAAAAGGGCATGCATTTAGAGACAATTTAAAATTACTATAGTATAAAATAAAAATTATGTAAAATAATAATACAATTATTAATAATTAATCAAATTTACAGTTGTAGTGCAGAAAGTGACAGTGCGGTGAGTAATTGAATAGTTGCAGTTAAAGTGGCAGGTGCTAAGAAGTTTTCATGAGTCCAACGGCAGAGGGAAAGAAACTATTCTTGTGGCGGGAGGTTCTGGTCCGGATGGACCGTAGCCTCCTGCCTGAGGGGAGTGGTTCAAATAGTCCATGTCCAGGGGGAGTTGCGACAACTTGCTCGTCCCAGAGCCCTGGAGACGTACAGGAGACTTCCATCTCCTTCAGAGATGGTCTGCAGCCAATCACCTTCTCAGCAGAACGCACAATGCGCTGTAGTCTCTGTTTGTCCCTGGCTGTGGCTCCAGCGTACCACACGGTGATGGAGGAGGTGAGGATGGACTTAATGATGGCCGTGTAAAACTGCACCATCATCTGCACTGGCAGCTTGGCTTTCATCAACTGCCTTTGGAAATACATCCTCTGCTGGGCTTTCTTGATGAGGGAGCTGATGGTGGGCTCCCACTTGAGGCCCTGGGTGATGGGGGAGTCTGTCATGATGAGGGGGGGCTGGGACTTTCCTGAAGTCTACGATCATCTCCACTGTCTTTAACGTGAACTCCAGGTTGTTACCGCAGCACCAGGACCCCAGCCGGTCCATTATACTGTGATCTAGCACTCAACAACTCTTTGCTAAATCCATACTTCGCATCTCTGTAGCGCTCTCTGTCACCAGCCCTGTGCGCTGCCTCCTTCTGCTGCCTTAACTGCCTCAGTTTTGGTGTGAACCAGGGTTTGTCATTGTTGAAAGTGACTTTGGTTTGTGTTGGTATGCTGTCCTTGTTGGTATGCTGTCCTCACAGAATCGAATGTATGACGTCACCGTGTCCGTGTACTCATCCAAACTATCTGTGGCAGCTCTGAAAACCTCCCAGTCTGTAATGCCCAAACACGCACGAAGCTCCTCCGCTGCCTCATTGGTTCACTTCTTAGATTTCCTCACTGCAGGTTTGGAGAGCTTCAGCCTCTGTCTGTACGTGGGGATCAGGTGAACCATGGCGTGATCTGAAAAGCCGAGAGCAGCGCGGGCCACGGCGCGGAAGGCGTTGCTGAATGTTGTGTAACAGTGATCCAATGTGCTTTGCTCTCTGGTCGGAACTTTGATAAACTGTCTGTACTTTGGTAGTTCGTGGCTGAGATTCTCCTTGTTAAAATCACCCAGGATAATACACAAGTCCGGGTAGGTCCGCTCCACACTCGTTTATGCTCGGTGGGATGTAAACAACAGCCAGAATGAATGAAGCGAACTCACGTGGAGAGTAGAATGGTTTGCAGTTAATGAAGAGATATTCCAGAGCAGGAGAGCAGTGTTTGGAGATCACAGTCACATCCGCTGACCAGGCGTTGTTGATGTAAAAATAGACTCCTCCGCTGCGTGTTTTTCCCCCTGAGAGATCCTTTGTCTGTCAGCCCAAAGAAGCTCGAAGCCCTCCAGCTGCAGGGCACAGTCCGGGACTAGCTAGCTGAGCCACGTCTCCGTGAAGCACAAAACAGGTGATGAAGAAAAGTCTCTGTTTCATCTCATCAGCAGCGCCAGTTCATCTATTTTGTTGGAGAGTGAGCAAACGTTAGAGAGGAAAATCCCCAGTACGTCCGTGCTCGGCGTCTATGGAGACGCACGAGGACCCCCGCACGTTTTCCTTGTCTGCAGCTTCTCACTCTTTTAGCCAAAATAAGGGCTAATTCTGCAGCAGAAACTAAAAAAACTGGAACTAGGTACTGTAGGAGTTGTGGATTGGAAGGACAAGAGCTCTTCACGGGTGTAAGAAGACATATCAACTAAAGGATGATAAAGCTGATAATATGAACATGAGTGAATAGAAACTTTCTTCCAAATAAGGGTGCT
Source organism: Chaenogobius annularis (assembly GCA_015082035.1). NCBI lineage: Eukaryota > Metazoa > Chordata > Actinopteri > Gobiiformes > Gobiidae > Chaenogobius > Chaenogobius annularis. The sequence continues at coordinate 62,418 of BJKM01000780.1, forward strand.
TCATCTGTATTCAATTTACTGTATGGTCAATTGTGTGTGTGTGTGTGTGTGTGTGTGCGTGCGTGCATGGGTGTGTGTGTGTGTGGGTGAAACTATGCATGGGACTGACGGTAGTTTGGTTGTGTAAGGTGGTTGTGCAGGTAAGGTGGTTGTGTGGAAGGGCCTGATTGGTTTTCTCATCTTTTTGCATGAAAAGTGCTTTATAAATAAAGTGTTGTGATTCATATTACAGTCCATTTCTTGTGTGATACTTGTTTAAGCCTACAAGCAATTGTGCTGAGAAGTATTGCAAGTGTGTTATGTTTTAATAGTAAGTTGCTTGTCAAATGTCCATGAGAATTAAAATTAGAGAGAAGACTGAAATATTAACCATCCAAACTGACTACCATAATATGGTTTGCATATTGCCACCATTTATAATCTCAAAAATATCATTCCATTTGATATCGCCCACCCTTAACTGACTGCAAACAGACACAAAATATGAAATCAAGTAGTGATAAAGAGGGGAATCAACCCGGTGGTGTGGCTTGGCTGGTTTGATGAAAAGGCAAGTGATGAGCACCTCAAAAGAGCATCAGCGGCCATCTGTTATCCCGACAGCAGTGATGGCTCACACTCTGAGCGGGGCTTCAGTCAGACTAATCATCTGTCTATAGCTGTCTACAGGCACAGGGAGAGAGAGGGAGAGAGGGAGAGAGAAAGGACCAACACAGAATCCATAAGGGGAAACCACAATGACAACAGATGCTTCCATTTAGGGCTCAATGAATGCTGAGAAATGTGATGGGGAATTTGCTCCAACATTAAACTGCAGAGTAATGCAACAGATTGTACGGCATTCTGTAATCATCACCAACAAGTGGCTCGCATCATTTCATATAATCAAGCATTCATCAACCAGAATGTTTCATACTATTATTTTGATGCTTTGTTTTTCCAATAGAGCTGAAGATCTCAGGGTCTTTCACAATTCGATACGATACATGATGGCTCACAATACTATATCATCACTATGGGAATACAGGAGAGAAACAATATAATTGATAAACCTTTTTGGCTTCAGCTACAGTTTGTTTTTTTACACAAACATCTGTATTATAATCATGTGAAATAAATACAATTGTACAAGAGTATTTATTTGTTTAACCACTACTCTAAAACAGAGTCCAGATGACTACAACTGAATCTTTTTCTACAATTGAACATTCCTGGACGAATGAGGGATTACATCGACCCACTACAAGTACATTATGTTAACACATATTTTAAAGTTTATGAAAAAAAAAAACGAATGGCAAATAAATCTATACAGTGATGTTGTATCACCAAATTAAGTATCAATAGATGTAGTAGTGTTGGTTGAAATGAGAGGTTTCAATACACAATTCAAGCTTTTCCAGTAGATATGAAAACCTTATCGGGGCGTGTGTGGTGACATAATTTTTCCCTCTGAACACTCATGAACATTTAACACCTCCCACTTTAACTATTATTCCAACAAATAACTATTCATTGGACTGTTATTTTTTTCCACTATACTGACCAATTACAAATTGTGTATATATTCAGACCAAGTCTGTTTTATTTTATTTGTAAATGCTACATTTTATGCATGAACTTTTTGATATATTTTGCTACAATTATTATTCATTTTTCTATGTTGCACCTTAATGCCAAAGCAACTTCACAGTTGATGAATTTTGTTAACTGACAAACAATAAACCCCTTTCTGATTCTGGTTCTGATCAGTGCTTCATGAAGCGCCGCTTGGCTGACGTGGTTCAGAAAATGGTTAAACTCTGTGAGCTGCATTGAAGCAAAGGAATTGCCTTGTGATCCGTGGTAGTGCCAGGGTCTGGGACATTTTATAGTCATTTATTGGTTCGAGTAGAACTAGGGCTGCATTTTAGTAGTCAGCGATTATTTTATTATTTTACAATGAGACTTAAAGGTTGAAATAAGATGACAGCAAGTGAAAGTGAGGGGTAATAAGCGCTTCACTAAATAAACCCACATAGAACCCAAAACCATTTCATAACTAAACAAGTAAGTAAAAGGACACAAATGACCAACCTATTGTGATAGTGTGATATTTTAATGATGTAAGTTGAACAGTGATACTTCTGTGTAGCCCCCCCAGTCTCCTCGCTGCTTGTACAATCTAAAGACTCCGTGCTATGATAATGATGTATGTCTGACTCTGTGATGCTCAGACGGTCAGGAGGAGGTGGGTTGGGGAGCCGATTCTTTTGATCACTCCTCCGGTGCGAGCAGGCCTTTCATGTGCTCCTCTGGTCTGGCGCTGGGGTCCGGACGCTGGGGCAAACACCAGAACAAAGGCCTGGACTTGTGAAAGCTACACCTCCTGACAGCTCAGCGCACACTACCCACCTGCTTTTGACCCGAGACATCATCACACTATACGGGCTCTGTGATCTTCCTTTTCTACTACTCCTCACCTCCATCAATGAGACAGGACGCAAACATAACGCGCCGACAGTTTACATTCTGTGATGTAAACTACAGTATAGAAGCAAGAGCAGCATAATAATAGCATCATTCTTTTTTCTATTTTGCCACTGTTCATAATAATATTGGTCCAGTCCTTAATTGTCGTCCATTTTTTCGTGAAGGCCTTTTTCCCTGCAGCTTCAGTGTATGCAAAAGAAGTCTGTAGCGCTTTATTAATCTCAGTCCAATATGGTCCAAATGTTGAGAGTCACGCCAAATCAACGCAGATTTGGGTAGAAAGCCTTTTATCTACAGCAGCATATCTATGGAACAAAACTCAGATGTTTTTTAAATTGGATAATTAATTTTATGAATTTAAGGCAAAGACAGAGTATCTGATTAGCATCAGAATGGCCAAGGCTGAGGCCACCTCATGGCTTCAAAATGAGGCTGCAAGAACTGAAATAAAAGCAGGAGTTTCCCATTTACACCTAGTAAATTCTGCCCCATGATACAGAGCCAGGTCCTGAGCATGGAGACACATTCCGCCATTAAAAAAGAACCATTCCAAAGCAATCTTAGGCAAACCCGTCTGGTATCAGGGCCAGTCAAAATGTGGCTTTTGTTTCTTTGCAATCCATGTTTCCAATGGATCCTTAATGAGCACCTGATCATGCATACTACAGGTACACTGTTGATCCACCACAGAAGAGCTCACGGTTCTTTGAAATACATTTCTGATAACTTGTTGGGGAGACAAACCCAAAATGCATGAAAATAACCATGACCTAATTGTAAATAAACCAACCAATGCCTCAGAGTGGAAACTAATAAACAGTAAAAGTTCCAAAGTTTTTCACAGTAACTGCACATTAATAGCCGCAAAGTATTCTTGTATAACTAATACAGTTCATGTCAAGGCACCCTAGACTTATTTTGTTTATCGGAGCGACCTAGACTTATTTTGTTTATCCAAGCACTTTCAGTTTAAAATGTATTTCTCCTAAATGATACAGTAAAATATATTTGTGATAAAGCAGAAGCTCATCAACAATTGTGCTTAGGTCAGAGTGGGCGAACTCAGCACTGCACTGCTCCTAATCAGACACATCTCACTGTGGAAACTCAGCCAAACTCTAAATAAATGCATGGGAGAGGGCCCGCATGCATAAGTACTGAACACCTGCAGGAGGGAGTGCACTGGATTACACTGCACGGGTCAGCAGAAGGAGAAACGCCCGCATCATCGCTCTAGTCCAGGCGAAACGCATAATTTGTGTCCTCTTACGCACTATTGTGAAGAGGTAAAACGCCAAACTCTCAGCAGTAACCAATCTAATAAGCTTGTCCACCTTGAGAAAAGAAAAGAAGTGTAGTGTGATAGGAGCCCTAGGCTGTGTCCGAACGTTGGAACCAGATTTTGATACTAGAGAATTGGCATGATACTTGATGCCAATTTTGTAATTCAGTCAAAATAATAACAAATGTAATAATAAAGTTCAAGATCATTCAATAAATAAAAAATACATCAAAAAAAGTTCAGAAAAGGTAAAATGTTTGTCCAGTTAATGCGACTTATTTTTATTTGTTTTATTTTAGCATCAATACAACTTCAATTGATATATACTCTGTCACTGCATCCAACAGATCAGTGTGTGGATGCAAAACAACTTTCTCCAGCTGAACTCTGACAAGACTGAAATCATCGTCTTTGGCCCACAGAAACAAAGAGAAAGTGTTAGCAGTCACCTCCAGAGTCTCGCTCTAAAACCTACAAATCAAGTTAGAAATCTGGGGGTAATAATGGACTCAGGCTTGAATTTTAACAGACACGTCAAATCAATAACATCAGCAGCCTTTTACCATCTAAAAAACATTTCCAAAATCTGAAGTATAGTGTCTAAATCAGACTTGGAGAGACTTATCCATGCGTTTGTCAAGAAAAACAGCTACTTTCAACCTGAATCGGACTGACTGTGTCCAAAACTTTCTAAAGACCGAGCTGTATCTTGGAACAAACTCGGTACGAAGCCTAAGCAATACAAAGATCATGTAACGTCACCTAAAATACAGCTTAAAAACAGATTTTTACCATTTTCAGAGACTGAAGTAAATTAACAAAAGAAAAATTGAATACATGACGTGTCCAAAAGGTAGCAGGCAGAGAGAGAATCTGTGCCAAACGTCAAGGTCGTCTTGATTGGGGATGGCGCGATAAGTCACATGATGCATGAAAAATCTTAATCACTGAGATTACGTCACTCATTTCTAATGTTTTGGCCACATATAAAGGAGTTAAACAGCTGATTGTGCACGTGGGTGCAGTGGACAGACTGAATGAAGTTTTGAAAAGAGACTTCTTGGAGTAATTCAACGTGCTTGATAAAATGGAAATCAAAACATTCATAAGTGGACCTCTTCCAAACATCGACAGGAAGATAAACAAGTTTAGCTGGCTGCTTCAGATGAACACATGGCTGTCCAAAGAGTGTGCAACAAGAGGATTGCACTACATTGAGACCTTCAATCTATTCTGGAAACGAGAGGACCTGTTTAAGAGAAATGGCCCACACCTATGCAGAGGTGGAGAGAGGGTGCTGACAGAGAACCTGCTCCATGCTCTGAGGCATTGGACTGGCATTGGACTGGGCCTGGACAGGGTCCTGAGCAGATAGTTAGAGAAGAGAGGATTGAGAGAAGAATTCCTGCTCCGTCAGCCAGAGACCGAGCCAATGTTTCAACATCAGCAGCACCACAACCACGGCCTGCTCACTGGCCTCTCCAAACGAGCTGTAAAACAGCTGCAGTACATCCAGAACGCTGCTGCTCGGGTCCTGACTAGAACCAGGAAGTACGATCACATTAGTCCTGTGCTCAGGTCTCTGCACTGGCGCTCTGCTGTGCACTGGCCCCCTGTGGCTCAGAGAATAGACTTCAAATCAGCTCTGCTCTGCTATACAAGTCTCTCCATGGCCTAGCACCAAAGTACATCTCGGACATGTTAGTGCCATATGAACCATCTTGGACTCTGAGGACCACAGGGACCGGCCTCCTGCTGGTGCCCAGAGTCAAAACTAAACATGGGGAATCTGCGTTTCAGTTTTATACAGCTAAAACCTGGAACAGTCTTCCTGAGGATGTGAGACAGGTCTCTACTCTGGCAATGTTCAAATCTAAACTAAAAACTGTTCTGTTTGGCTGTGCATATGACTGAAATGATTTTCTTTGCACTCTTCTCTTCATGTCTTGAACTATTTGACGGATAGCCTGAAAATGGCCTAACCTTTCAATTTCTTTAAATTAAGGTTTTGTGATTTGTCATGTCTTTGTGATTTTAATGCATTTTTCCTGTTGTGTGAAGCACTTTGAATTCCCTTGTGTACGAATTGTGCTCTACAAATAAACTTGCCTTGCCTAATTAACTTGACTAGACCCATTCATACAGATGACTATTTTGAAAATAAAATAATAGACTAAATGTTATAAGGTTGAGCTTATAATCACTCCACTTGATAACATTAGTTATTGTAATAAGACAAGCTCCATGGCAACACTGTGAGGAGGGGCTTGAGACGTGTTGTCGGCTTGCGCCGCAGTGTGCTCCATCCGAAACTCACTGAGAAAGCGGACAAAATAACAACTGTAGACTCTGTGTATCTGTGTAGAGATACACAAGTTGTCTTTTGACCCATAAGTCAGGTCTGGCCAAGAAATTTTGCTACTACTAACAGCAGTATAGTACGCGCGCACTCCGTGTGTCTTTGTATTCTTCCGCGTCTACATTCACTTCCTCATTAAACTAATTTCTCCGTGAATATGAGTCTGATTGTAATAAAACACACAGCGAAGTTGAAGTTTAAGACTAAGACTTGTTTATTTGAAGTAGTATTTTAATGATGGCTCTACCTAAAATATGGAATGAAGTAGGATGGCGGCACCGCCATCCCTATATGTACGTAGCGAGACCCCTGAAGTGGGGGGCATATATACATTTTTAAGTGGGTGAAAAGTAATTTTAGTAGTAGTGGACAGCGATGGTCACAGGCGGGCCAATATAGACCACAATGCTTTGTGAGAGTCGGAAATAACAGCGGACAGTGACAAGTCTTTAACTGTACACAACATGAATGAAAGAACGCGGGTATAATTGCTGTTTGAACACTGTTGATTAGTGATTATACATAAACCACCAATAAATAAACTGTTAGGGTGTAAGACACTGACGTTACCAACTTAGAGTGAGCTGTTAAAAAATTATTAGTTCCCCCTCTCAGGCAAAAAGAATAAATACCTTATTGTTACAGTCTGTGTAGTGACCTTCATGTGACTTTTGAATCCCATTATGGAACTCAATGGATGTATTTAATAAAAGGTAAGAAGCGATCAAATCATAAAAAGTATGGTGGTAAAAGTCTCGAATTTCTCAAAGGCCATGCACACCGTCTTCATGTTTTATTCCTTGGTGTGACGCTCCACTGTAAATCTGAGGGAAGATAGTCCATCAGCACAAAAAGAGCTGAGCTTCAGAATTAGACCTCTAATAGCATCATAAATCTATCCATTTGGAGCAAAGTACACAAAACACACAACTTATGGCTTGAATTAAGTTCATATTTTACTGCCTGGAATAAAAAGGCTGCCTTGTCCTTGGAGAGGCAGATAAAACTGGCCTGGGGCTCCCCCTCTCCCCTCTCCCCTCGTCTCCCTCCTCAAGCCCCCCGCGTGTCTCCTCAGGCAGATTAGACACCTCTCTAGGGAACTAAATATCAGCCAAAGCAAGAGGATAAACAGAAGAGCTGCTCTAATGTCTGCAGTGAGTCCACAGGGAGCTGTGATGAGGACCGCTTACACGCCGTTCTACTCAGTGACGTGTGAGTGACTTGGAGTTCATCACAAAAGTATACAAGCAGTAAAAACCTTCAGTAGACACAGTCAGGCAAGTATTTGGACATTGTCCTTTTTATCTGCGTTTACATAATCATATTGAATTGAAGTAGATGTTTTGGGCTTAAAATGCTTCCTCACGTGCAAGTATGCATGACCAAGCTGGAGGAAAGATTCAGGAATTACATTGCCTAAAATTAATCTACCAAAAGACTTTTTCAACGCTCAGTTTCAGACCTTTCAGAAGGGGGAGCTACACACTAAGGAGCTTCCTCTAATTTGGAAATTATACACTTAAATAAAAGCTTAGAGCGAGCACTTCAAATCCATATCAAACATATAACTGTATGCTGAATATGTTATACAGACCTGCTCACAGTCCATATAGTTGGGCATAACTGAACCATTTAAATTATTTCACAATATCAGGGCTCACAATTCTTAAAGTGCAAAATAGGTTCTGAGGCATTAGTGAAGGAGCTTTAGTCACTCAAGTCTGATCGCAGAAAGACAGAAGGCATTTCAGTTTGTTGTGACAGTAGGAAGCTACAAAGCATTCACTCTACAGTGTCTTGCAGAGTTGAAAGTGTAGCTCCTTCTTCTGTATTACAGGCGTGTCTGTGTGTAAACAACACTCAAATAGAATATTACGAGTGGGAGAATGAGTGTTGTCACATTGATCCAGCGTGCATGGTCAGCTGGAACTCCGCACCGCTGCCTAGGAGAGACACACTTCCAGGGGCATTGATTGTGCTCGCTGCCTGACAGCACTGGGCTGGAAAAGCTGAAACATGAAGTTTTCTCTATTTAACCTCTCACACTTTTGAAGGAATAATGCAACACGCTACATTCTACAAGAAATCAATAGCACTATTTACTGTAGTCGACACGCGCGCCTTCAGCCACTGAGTTGTGGCTATGCACTTTAAAATTGATGTGCAATGAAAGCAAATAAGGTCTTTGTTGAGACTATGAATGGGACAGTACTGTTTTGACATGATTCGATTCTTGTCTCGATACATGGCTCACAGTTTCAATAAACATTTCAATTTTATTGGGCAAAAACTTGTGTCTGTTAATTTGCAAAGTAAAACAAAAGTTTCAATAAATGACAATTTGTATTAATGAAGACTATAGGGAATTTTGTTGTTTGCTTGGTTTCATGAATCGACTATAGCCCTGAATTTTTGATCATGAAAAGCATGTGTGTTTGTAATAAATTGTACTTATTTGCATTGTATTTATTTTGCCCATTTGTTTGACTAGGAGTGTGTGCTCGTCCTGACTCTCATATCTGTGCGTCTCTGCCTTGTCCCCAACAGCAGCAGCAGCTCCTCCCTCTGCCCTGATAAACACACACACAGCTCTACTCTCCTCTATTTTACTACTAAACAAATTATAACAAGTAAAGTTGTCTAAACGGGTTGTTTTTCATGGAACACTTGGAAGATGACGTCTTCAAAAAGGTCGCCTTTTTGCCGTGGGTCGTGATGAATGTGAATTACGAGTTTCTTCAATTACTGACACGTATAGCCAAAAGCGAATATAGCAGCAGTAAGTCTGCAGTTTACTTCCTCTGTATGTGAAAGAACGGCAGGCTAAACCCTTTCCTAGCGCACCAAAATGACACGTGAGCATCAAACACAACAAGTTGGATCGAACCACCAGGGAGATAAAAAGTTTAGAAGGATTGTATCCATTTTGCTCATGCAATAAAGTACAGATGTTATCAAAGCAGCTCTTAGGTTCAAAATAAGATGGCAGTGTGCTGTGTGCATATTTATAAGCCAAGAGCCATGCGGTAACGCTGGTGCACTGTTCGCAGACTGTCAGATGTTGACTGTAGTTGTTAGAAATGGCGTGATGCCCATACTCTGCTCCAGCCTCTGAAAGTTGTGAAAAGTTCTCATAAACTTATGGTGGTGAAGATTTAGGATGCTAGAAATGTGTAGATATGTGTGAGACGTGTAAGTATAGACAATTTAAGTTGTTTTCCAAATCCAACAATAGAGGAGTGAGGCAGTGGGTCCTTCAGAAGAAAATTGGCAAAACAGATTCACACCAATCCAGTGTATTTAGATCATCATATTTTCATCAGCATTACACACAAAATAATATGCATATATAGGCCAAGAGTGGGCAACCTTTTAAAGTCAGCAAGGCGTGTGTGGGCACAAGGGCTGGGTGTTTATCAGGGTAATAACATTGATCAAAGGTTAAATATTGAAAAATAAGCACTATATAAAAATGATATTGACATCAAATGTGGCCTCTGATTCTACAATCTACAAACTGACAAAGGCTGACACCTACAAGTAAAGACAACAAACTTTTGTAGAAATTTCCATCTGCTCTTCCTCGTCCATAAGCCCTCTGCACAGGACAAGCCCTCAAAGCTTTCAAGAGCACGGACTTTGTGTCTGATCCTAAAATATAACACCCGGACAGCTGGAAATTAGGCTCATTAAAACTGTCTGAAGAAGGCTAACATTTATTAGCATAGCCACGCAATAATATGTAAACTAGCATTAGCCAGCTGCTAACAACCTGAAACAAAGTGCATAGTCTGGCGTGATTTCTTTAACTGGTCCCTCTTGACCACAGCAATCCATTTCTGGACGAACGGGGTCTTTGGGGGATGTTACAGAGAGGAAGAGGAATTCTTTGCTTTGACACGTTTTTTTGACACAGCCCACGATGCAATATGCGACTTTCGTCCTGAAGATGGCAGTAGCAAAGAGTTTGTGAAGTCACTTCAGACCCATGAATACCATATCATTAACTCCCAAACCAAATATTGCACAATTCTTTCCCTGTAGCGTTTTTACATCATTTCAGTCACATATTTGGTGCTGAACAGTCTTCTGTGTGTGTTGCGTGTGTGTGTGTGTGTGTTGCGTGTGTGTGTGTGGGTGTGTGTAAAAGCCAGATGTTAAATGACGAACCCGCAGCCTGGTTTGTAGACAAGACGCTTCAGGAAACTAATGTAACAGGGCATAACTTTCATTCACACGTCTTCTCTCCTCACAACGCTGAATTTTCTTCACCGTGCTGCTCTGGGGCAGCTGTCTATCGGAGAGCGGCAGTGGAGGAACAACAGACACAAAAAGTTGTCAGTACCTTCAGTCTGATCATTTCTTCTGCTGGTTATATTCTCTCTCTCATCATCATCTCTCATCATATACAATTCATGTTATCTTCTATCATTAAATCAGGCTTGCTAAACCATACATTTGCTCACTGCTTGATGCAACTGAATGAACAGTGGATCATTACAGTAAATGCACTGTGTCTGTGTACAGTGCAACAGGAGCTGGACTGGTGAGATCTGTGGCGCATCATGAAGGATAAAAAAGAAGGAGCAGGAGTTTGTACAAGATTCTACTCAATAGAGCTGTGTTTGTGTCCTGTCAGCAGCACAGATGAGTCCACATCTCTGTCTATCTGGAACAGGTAAGAGTAGTATTAAGAGGAGTAGTAGTAGTAGTAGTAGTATTAAGAGTAGTAGTAGTAGTAGTAGTAGTAGTAGTATTAAGAGAGGAGTAGTAGTAGTAGTATTAAGAGAGTAGTAGTAGTAGTAGTAGTAGTAGTAGTATTAAGAGAGTAGTAGTAGTAGTAGTAGTAGTAGTCGTAGTCGTAGTCGTCGTCGTAGTAGTAGTTGTAGAGATCCAAAATATAGGCTAATCCGTTGTTTAATAACGTCACTGGGCAAACGTGTGTGACCATTTGTTCTGGCGTTGCTGCATAAAATATTGTGCTGTACCGGAACGATTCACTAGGCCCATGTGTACCTTTATACCCCCACAACATAAAACAACAACAGCTGCACTTTCAGCTTTACTTAGGTTTGTTTGGCTGTTTCGTGCGAGGGTGGCACGCGAGCAGGTGATTTTCAAACATCTATTCGAAATATTGGGCTTGAAACTAGGTGTTAGGTGACAAAAGCTGGGTTTCAGATGACATCACAACATTCCAATAATATGTACTACAGATGGGGGACAACTAAAATTAATAATGTTAAAATGCAGATTTTAGTAATAAAGGCCCGGGGGCCAAATCAGGCCCTCCAGGCGATTTAATCTTGTTTACTGGTTTAATTCTGGGTTCAGAGCTGGTTTGGTCTGTGTTTAGTCCTGAATGCTGCTTTAGACCCGTTTTGAGTTAGTCCTAGTTTATTTCTGGTTCAGTTCTGGATAGGAAATTTTGCAAAGCAATGTTGGTAAAGCATTTTGTCTGTTATTTTGCACAAAAATCAAATGTATCAGTGGTTATTTTATTGTATCAACTCAATTTATTCAAACTGTGCTGTGGATCTTTAGTGTGACCCAGACATTTGTTCCAGTGGCGTGATGTGCACCTTCGGCCCAGAGGCATTGGCCTGCCGAAAAATCTGGCCCTTGGGAAAATTAAGTTGACTAGCCCTAAGTCACTAATAAGCATCAGGGTAAATATTTGTGAATTTACCTTTTGGTTATTCCATTGCAAAGTACAATGTTATCCAAAGGAAAATCTGGCTCTTGCCCGTATGACATCATCACATTCTAGAATCTGAAAACAACCAAAAGCTAAACCTGTTCCGTAGCATAGAGCGTGTATGTAGGCGCAGTGTGGTACCTTCATGCACCGTCACGCCGCAGTTGTCGCACTGGATGATCTCGTCGGCGTCTTCACTGTTGTCTCCCAAACACACGCAGCAGATGAGGATGTGCTGCGTGCTCCAGCTCTGGGACCGCTCAAGCAGGCCGTCCTGGAGTAACATACATACACACACACACACACACACACACATTTATCACTGCAGCTTCCTCAGCTTCCATCTCTGTCCACGCCTGGCTGGCACGCTTTTAATCCACAGCACAATGATACAAAGGAACCGGCATTAACCTGGAATCACACTCTGATACAATCTGAAGCTCTTTGTGTCTTACTCTGTAAAGTAGCCGGAGTACAGGACAATAGCACATTCATCTGGAGTGGCTTCAGTGAAATTATTTCCCATAATCACTTTGACAATACATCAGTTGAGTTCCAAATGTACTTACTATAGAAATATACAAGCTCCAATAGACCATTTAAATTGCTCTGTCGTCACAATGTTTAAAATTCTGAAATGGAGGAGACTGGATGAATAATAAAGTAAATCATGACACATTTCTTTGATTATCTGACATCAGACTTACAAGAAAATAGACTTAACTCTTAATTTATTTTCCATAGTAGAAATGTCAGTTGTGATTCCCTCTTGGACCAAGTTGTGTTGCCGTGTCACACTACGCTCACCTTTCCTGGTATGACTATTGTGTGTGAGTGAGTACAGAGTGAATGAATAATGTCTATAGTATGGGTGGGCAATATTGACAGAACTGAATGTCTTATTTTTTGGGAGTATCTTGATAACGATATTTAAATTATATTGTTAAATATAGAGATGGGCGATAAATTGGTTCAAGTTTCGGTATCGGCCAATAACGACCGGTTTTACTAAATAGCGACATATGCATATATCGGATATCGACTCAAAGTCTTGGTTAAGGTTTAAGTCACAAAACATGAATGGACCATGACATGAACCACAAAAGGGCAGAAACATGACTTTATTCCCTTGTTAGGGAGGTTTCGGCTGAAATAATTTTTGATCAGCGCTTCACGGTCATGTTTAATAGTTTAATAGTTAACAGATCTCCAAAATAGTAATAGCGATATTATGAGAGAGCTCTGAGACACTCAAATTGTTGTTAACAACTTTCTAGTCTTTCTTGCATCTAAGCTTCACAAAAAGTATCCATCCATCCATTTTCCACCGCTTGTTCCCGTTAGGGGTCGCGGGTGACTGGAGCCTATCCCAGTGCCTTTGGGCCTTAGGCGGGGTACACCCTGGACAGTGGCCAACTCGTCGCAGGGCTAACACAGAGACATAGACACACAGACAACCATTCACTCTCACATTCATTCACTAGGGTCAATTTACAGTTGCCAATTTACCTAACACATGCATGTCTTTGGACGGTGGGAGGAAGCCGGAGACCCCGGAGAGAACCCATGGTAACACGAGGAGGACATGCAGACTCCACCCAGAGAAATCATGTGATGTAATGACAAAAAGTATAATTTGTGATAATATACATATATGGTTTTAATCAAAAATGTTAAGCGTTTATTCTAACCTATAAAAATAAGCTCTCTCTCTCAGCTCCATTATGGAAATAAAAAGTTAAATCGATTTTTAAAAATATATAATTATTTAACCTTTCAGGAGAGTCCCATTGAGATTAAAAAACTCTGCTCCAAGGCCTGGCCAAGAGGCAGCAAACTACACATCCTTGCAACATAGTTCATAGGAAACAATAGCACATTATTGAGGAAGTCTCTAATGTTTTCATCTTGATTTTAAGGGCATTTAAGGACAAGACCTCAGTCCGTTTCCAAGGCTTTCCCCAGCTCTTTGTGGGCAAAAGGAACACAGAGCAACAGCTGATCAGTTGATGGCAAGGAATATGTACAGAGCTAGATCCATGGTACAGAGGCAGTAATTCAAGCATTGCCTTGTTAATAAATGTGTACCAATGTCCTTGCCTCCTAGTGGCCAGAGAAGGCCATCCCACTTGTGAGTACAAATCAGAGTGATGTGTGTCACGGCTCTACAGTTAGTAATGAATCTCAGAGAAGCATAATAAACCATGCACACCATCTGAAGACAGGTAGAGGAAGCGTTCATATACAACAGATCCCCATAATCTAATACAGATTTTTTTTTAAATTGCAGTAACAAAGTGCTTTTTTACTTCAAAAGAAATACACCATTTATTACGGAAGAAAAAGTTAAAATTTCTTCACAAGTTTTTCTATGTGTGGTTTGAAAGTGAGGGAGTCATCAATAAAAAAATGTATTTGTATTCATGAACCACTTCTATGACGTTCCCTTCAAGAGTGGACATTACTGGACCAGACTGAGGCCCCTTCTTAAAGTTTGAAAACAACATTAGCATAGTTTTGTCAGCATTGAGGACTAGTTTTAACTGAATGCTGAAGAGCCACAAAAGTTTTCTTTTGAGAAGTCCTTCATGAAAAAGATGAATAGGAGGCGCCCCAAATTGAGGCCTGTGTCGCCCCTTGTGGACAACATAATCAGAACAAAGACCCTCATATTTAATGCATGGCTTCCTGTTATTCAGATAATTTGAGAACCACTACTAGTAGTAGTAGTGTTTTTTTTTTAAAATGTATCAGATTAATCACACTTTGGAAATATGACTAATCATGATTAATTGTACCGTGCACTAAAGGTAACTAATGTCATTATTAATACGGAACATATAACATTTCATTTGAAGTATTGCCGCACTTTTTCTTTACACATTTTTAATTGGTTCACAAATCTAAATACATTTAAAAGCCCTATTGGCTATAATTTAAGTTTATTTCATTATATATCTCAGTAATCACATGTAAATATACATGAGCAAACAACAGGTTTATTGGGTTAAAGGCCCTTAATTGTCTTTTGCTATAATGGTGACGGATGTGAGCTGCTGGAGTGTGGTAGTTTTGTGAAATATTTGGCCCTTGTTTTAGCGCACACATGCTAGCTTTAATTTTTATCACAGAACGTACAGTGTTCAACTCGAGATCTCCTGCACCGTTGCTGATTTGTTCTGTGGCACGAAGCAAAGCCGCACTGCTCTACACGTAAATTGTAATTGGCACTCGTTCACCTGAGGACTGTATATTCCTTACTGAGGAATGTATTTTATGTGCAAGTTTAACTGCATGATACATCAGCTCTGCTCCTGCACCTGTACCTTTGCTCAGGTAAAGCCTCCAGCATAATCTAAAAGACCGCAATTTGCTCAAAACAGACCGTGTGATTAATCTGCGTCAATTCATGATAGATGCATAGGTTTTCTAGTACGATGATCAACCAGCGAATCTGACTCCTCCAGGCCAGCAACAAGCGAAAACCTTGTGCATGTCGACGTGGACATGCAGGCTTGTGACATGATCCTCAAAGTAGAAATATGTTCACCTTTTGTTGCTGTTGCCAACACTTCAACTAATCAGAGACTTTCTCTGACAGAGCAATAGTACTCTCATGGGTCCAGTTTTCATATTTAATTAAACTATTACTGGGATCTGCCTATGAAAGAAAGCGGCTGCCTTTAAGCCCCATGGTCAACTTTTTCTTTCGATGTGAAGCAGAGTCAATAAAACTACTTGTGCAAGCCCCTTGTGACTAGAATATATGCGACTTTTCACCTTTGATATCCATTGAAATACTCTTAAAACCTCATATTTCCTTTGAATTCGATGATAAACCTGCTGCAACGGGTGTCGCTGGCCACTGTAGTTTTTTCCTTATTTTCAGTGCAATATAAATGATCAAAATTATAAAAGAAATATATATATATGCTTTTACTTGAGCTTATTTTTTGGCTGAAATGTAACTTACTGGGACTTCAAGTATGATAATGATGATATACAACCTGCTCAGGGACTGCTTTAACCTGGTACAAGGTAGGGCTGAACAATTTTGCCAAAAATCATAATTATGATTCTTTTTGTTTTAAGGGAATTGCAATTATTTTCACTGCATTAAAATCAAGCACACACAAAAAAACAGGGTAGCTATTCTATTTTACTTTCTTATGTTTAGGATTTTAGAATTACTAGAACTCCCAATTTGACGGTTTTCAGAATTGTACGTCTAATTACTCCAGCAGTTACGTTGCTCTTTCAGATTCATGGGCTCTTGACTTTGTCTTTACCTTTGTGTATATCATCCCCATATTGCAATTCAACTGAAATAAAAATATTAAAACAAGTTCTGAGTAATTCTATCTCTAAATCCCACACCCGTCAATTTGATGGCTCTATTAATAACATTGTTATTTTCCCCCGCAGATGACACCTTTAGTGTCTCTCACAGCAAAGCTAAAGGTAAAATGGATTTGAGGCGATTATCCGGACAAAAGGCCCTGGTATGCTTCAAAACATTGATGAGGTTTCATTCGGGAGGTGAAGGCGAGTCAGACGAGGACTCGTGGGATTTGGGCAGCTCAGCCGAACCAGGAAGCGATTCAGAGACGAAGAACTTCGTCCCTCGCTTCAGCTGCCCTGGTAACATCGCTGGTTGAGCGGCATATTCTTGGCAACGGCGACAATATTCAAGGTATTTACAAATCCTGTTTTATTATAGTATTTGGCTGGCTTTTTTTTTAGGAATATGGGTCCCTCCTCCTCCTCCTCCTCCTGCTCCTCCTCCTCCTCTTCCTCCTTCGCTGATGCTGGTCAACTTTGGCCCTCTGAATAATGATACTATTCATTATCCAAGATATCTGTATTTTCAATGCCAGGGTCATATTCAGCAAAAGGCTTTGTGACTGCTTTGGTCTGAGGACGTTCTGAGTTCTGCTTTACATAACGAATGAGCTGTCACCTGCCCGTAGTGGGTCCAACTTTTCATTTGGCCACTGCGTCATCGTGGATCAGCTGGCACGCACATGAATGAGGAAGCGATAGAAGTGCACAGGCAACAGTTACCAGTATATAGGCCTAAGCAGGGAGTTCGCAACTCAGGTTTAATTAATTATTTTATTATAATTAGAACTGAAAGGGAGGAGTGAAAGAGTCACAGACACGTGCATGGAAAAAGGGGCAGACGGAAACGATATTAATGCACACGGTACATCGCAAATCGCCAAAGCAGAGACATTAATGGAGAGTTTTGCTATTTTTAGGCGAGTAGTGCGTTGCGACTCACCTCATTGCCTTTGCCCTGGGACATGCTGTCATTGGTCAGCTCTTCGTCCAGGGCGGTGGAGCTCTTGTTGCCCTTGCTCTTTTTCTTGTGCTTCTTGTCGGCCTTCTCGCTGTCACTGCTGCTGTTGTTCTCATCTCCATCCTCCTTGTCCTCGTCATCTTCATCGTCGTCATCGTCTTCGTCGTCGTCGTCGTCTTCGTTGTCATCATCGTGATCGTCGTCGTCGTCGTCATCATCGTCGTCGCTGGCACCGCCCACCTCCTCCTCGGCCCCTCCCCCTTTCTGCGTGCCGGCCTTGCCCTTCTTCTTCCCGGCCGTGGGTCTCCAGTCGTTGTCGTCCTCGCTGTCATAATCGTCCATCTCGTTCAGCTCCTCCATGGTGGTGAAGTCCAGCAGGGGACGGTTTCTACGAAAGTTCCACTTCTTAGGCTCGGACTGAGGTAATGAAAAAAATTTGAAGGATTAAGATAATAAATCAAGAAATAATAAAAATGTAAAAGTAAGTTAAAATTCGTACTAAAAAAATCTATGTAAATAAAATGTGAAATCAATAAAGATTACATTTAAGTAAGAACATCCAAGCACATATTTAACATTTTAAAATAATAAGAAAATGTAATGTTTGTTTGTTTATTTCGTCAGGACAGTGCATTTTAATGCCATGGGCTAATTTCCATCTGTTGTCCCGCATTCACTCTCACAAACACACTCTCATTCTTACACCAGCACACTATTGTACATGTTTTTAGTGGTAGGGGAAACCAGAGCACCCGGAGGAGAGAGAACATGCAAACTTCACACAGAAAGGCCACACACCACCCTGGAAACAATCCCGGGACCTTCTTGCTGTGAAGATAGAGCGCTAACCACTGCGCTACCGTGTCTTATAATTTTGATGTGACAGGACATTCAACAGATTATCATATCAGAGCCCAAAATCCATCACACATTGCTGAGGTCGGCAAAGAGTCTGACCAATGCTCTGTAGCTAAGAAGACTCCCAGACAGCAAGAGAACATTTAAACACAGAGAACTCCAAGTACGCTCAAAGAACCAAATAGAGGCTAAGAGATGTTCAGGCGCATCTGGTAATTTAGCATTAACACCAAAACTTTGTAGCTATAACAGCGAATAAAAACGCCTATCATAATATATCCACACTTTTGGTCAACTTGGAAGTTATTTTCTCTCTGCTGCGCAAATAAAGACATTGACGCACCAGTAGTTTTTAATCTGTGTTAGGAAATCCTTGTTACTCTACCTGGGACTCATCAGTTGCATTGCCAGACCCAGACCCAGACCCAGGCCCAGACCCGGACCCGGACCCAGACCCAGACCCAGACCCGGACTCAGTGCTGGGGGTGGTGCCTGCTGCTGCTACCTCAGACTCTGGAGTCTTCTTGACTTTGCGGCGGCTTTTGGGAGGAGTGGATGCTGCGCCCTCTTTGATGGGGCTATCTGAGGACGCCTTGGATGTTTCTGAAGATTGCTTGGCCTTGTCTTCGTCCTCAGACAGGTTTTCCTCTGCTGCCAGCTCTTTGGCTTCGTCCTCATCGATACCGTCGTCTACGGAGCCTGCGTGGTCCGAGTCGCTCTCTGAACCGGCCGCACTGCCTTTGGAGCCCTCCTCATCGCTGCCGTTACCCGTTCCATCAGACCCTAGTGAAAGGAAGTGATACACAAATATATTTTTTTTGTATTGGCCTTCACGCCTTTGCTTTGATGTCTCAGGTTCAAGAACTTTTACATGACATTATATGAGACAGGCATTTCCCAAGTAAGGAATTGAGTTACAGCTTTATCTACTGACTGTAGAAGGAATTAAACAAATCTAGCTCCACCCCCGACATGCTAATGCAGGCACGCAGTTGTAATGAACGTGATTTAAGGCAGAATATGTTTTTATTGATGGCTGAATTTCACAAAGTTTAGCTACCCACATTTAGTCATTAAAATGTTCAATATCTAAAGTACCAGAAAGACATAAATACTCACCTGAAGCATCTCCTACTTCAAAGTCGCTATCGTCTGAACTGTCATAATCTAAGGCATCCAAGAGTGATGCAGCCAGCGGCTTCACCTGCCTCCTCTTCAGACTGCGGTCCACTGATGAGACAAAACAAGATTTACTTTTCTGATACAGATTATAATCAATAAAATAACTACGGATAGATCCGTATGCAGTGCAAAGTGATGATATGGTTGCTAATTAAAAGATACCAGTTATAGTTCCCAACTTCAACAGAAGGCTTCTTATATCAATTGTAAGTGCAGTGTGGTATAGATGGGACGCTTTAAGAGAAGGAGATGCAGTAAATGTGTAGTCCAGTGATAACAGACAGTTCTCAGCAGCTCATTCACGCATCTTAAGGTTGAAACATTTGTGCTGAACAATCTCACTGTAATATCAGGGCTGCTACGTGAACTATTGGGTATAAAGCTGGAGTTATTAACATGTTCACGCTTCTGTTTGTGTGGTTTTGTTTGACGTTGATTCAGTGACGTTACAAAGCTACTTAGCCTGTGTTAGCTGCACAGGACACACTTGAGCTCACACATCTCATGTGATAAGTAAGAGCCGTGTAATCTCACTAAAAGTGATGAATTATTCAGCCCGGAAAGATGAGACCTTGTCATAATAAATGTGGCACACGAAAAGAAGGCTGAAAGGTAACTTTACCTGAGCTAGCTACGCGGCTAGCGCTAACACAGCTCATTCATACTCAGTCACATCAATTTCACCAAATAATAAAACATAAGAAATACGTGCTTTACAGCCATGTACGCGGATAACACAAAGGGAGGTGCGCGGTGAAGTTTTACTTTCACAACAGAAGAGAAACAACAATATAACAAGTTTGTAGCTCGTGCTAGCGAGATATGCAGCTAGCCTAGCCTGTTAGCCGCTAACAGCTGCTACTCAAGTCTACTATTAGACAGTTTACGTTCTTTTAAAGAACGTGTACTTATACAAAGTCTTTGTTATTGAATGATGGCGACGCATGCTTAAAACACTCACTTTATCGCTCGTATTGACTAGACCGGGCAGAGAAGCTCCCGTCCTGTTAGCTGCATGTTCTGTGGACCACAGTGTGGACAATGAAACACAGCACAGCAGTGACGCACTGACGTCTGGATGGTGTTGCCATGGGGACGCAGGGAAGCTGGGATACAGGGGAATCATTTGTAACAGTTTTTTAATATTTTTTTAATCATATCGCCTGGTCAGTGTAAAAGCTAAATAAACTACTGGCGATATGTGAAAAGCCTGTTCAATGAAACAGAATTGATGGTCTGTGAACGACAGTTATCCAGCTTTAAAACAAGAGCGCTTGTCCTCAGAAGACCAAAAGATCATAGAAAGGCTAATGTCTGTTTTAAACATTTATAAAGAACCAGAACAAAAAGGGTTTTAAACTCCAGAGTACAGGGTAGGACAAAGAAGTTCCATTATTAGCAAACCATTATTAAAGAAGCTGCAACCGGTTTGAACCTACATTGTGTTTTGAATCAGTTATCAGGGGTTCATTACTCAGGGCAGTGTGAATAGCACACACACTCATTTGTATTGGGCCTAATGTGGTAATGGTGTGGCAATAAGGTCAATCCATAACCAACTCCTGACTCAAGTGACTGTTGCTCTAAACATTTGTAGGCCTACCATTGTTTGAACACAATGTACTGGCTGTTGTCTCTTGTGGATTCAGTCAGGGTGCTCAGAGTGGAGTGACGTCATCTACATAGCTTCCACATCTGTAGACTGTTCTGTCAGACTCCAGAGTGGTGGTCTGGGTAGCATATGATGAGTTTCTTAGACAGTAGTGACAGTAGTGGTGGTCTTGTTAGAAGGCCATAGCTGTAAGACAGTAGCTGCCACATCTTTTTCACTCTGTCCCAGGACAGCTGCACTGAGGGGTGATTTAATTGAATGCAAATTGTTCTTATTGTAATGACATTTGCAATAGTCCATGTATGGTTAAAATGTCCATTAATGTGTTACAGTCTCTATTCAAATAAAGAAATACATAAATAAATAGACCCTTTAAAATGTGACTGGAGGCCAAAAATATGTAAACCATAAAATAGTTTAAATTATTAACTGACATCAGACCAAAATCCAAATGATTTAAAGAAAAATAAGCAACAATTTGGAAATGTTAGTGTAGTTGGTTAGTTTTAAAGAAAATTTAAAAACATTTTATTTGAGCTTCACAAAAGTATAATTTATGGTAAAGTAAGTAAAATATCTGTAGATTCTGTGATTCTGGATTCTGTCCTCACCAAAAGAAAGGGAAAACTGAAAGGGAAAAAATAAACAAAACAAATAATGTCAAATATAATAGTATTTCTCCATTGAAATCACATTATGTTCCACTTCACTTTCGCCTCCATTCTGGAATTTCAAATAGATTTGTTTACAATTTTTCAAGGGGTCTATAAGACAAATTAAAGATCTTATATACAATCACCTTTTTTTAGCTTTCAACCATATTTGTCCCACAAAAAAAAATTAAGTACAGTGTATTAAATTTCATTCATGCTCGTTTGATTCCCAGGACATTTCTCGATATCTCAAAACGCTCTATTCTACCATCTGATGTCATGAAGTGTCAATCTCCTCCATGAAGTGATGCTCTCAACTATGTAGCATATTTTAGTCAACATCTCTTAGCCGAAATGCTTATCCACATTCCAAACCAGCTCAAACATTCTGACTGCACTACTTTTTTGGGGGGAGATGTCCTCTTTTGACTCCTCTAGTTAAGTAAATAAGCCTTGATTAAAACAAATGACGGGGGATTATAAGACTGATGTGGCGGACATGCTGGGGCCGATGATTACAACGGTCCCTGCCTGTTTGACAAATGGCCTGGCTTGTATTGTGCCACAAAGAGGTCTTTTTTTATCAGCGTTCATCAAAAACACTCGGGCGATATCGCAGGACGCCATCACTGTCATCATCAGTATCAGAGCTTTTATCGTGTTCTCCTGGGCACAACATGGAGTCGGAGGCGTGACCAGATCACAGGGCAGGAAATGGGAAAAGTATAGGCTCTGGAATGGTCGTTTTGTGATAATGGCACAAAGTATGAGAGAATGACAACTTGTGCTCTTGTGTTTTGATGGGATGATGATGAGGGGAGTAAAGCTGGTACCAGACAATTCTTTATTACAGTTTTTATTGGTTGCATTTGTGATGTGTACATGTTTCCAGCAGCTTCACAGCTATTTGTGCAGTGGTTCTCAAACTGTGCGATGGGGTTTGCTTAATTTAAAGACGAATTTATGCAGATTTGAGTTCTCTTTTGCGTTAGTCCTTGGTAAATTTTATTTTGGAACTTTATTTTTCAAAATATATAAAAGGGCAACATAATAAAATGAAGGCACATATAATCCAAAGTAAACATCCCAATTTGTCCAAAGTCTTTTTAGTTTGACGTTATTTAGACTTGGAACAGTCTGGTTGTAGACGTGGTTCAGATCGTATGGAAGTTGAAAGGCCAAAACTTTTCCAAGGTGGCACTTAGTGAGAAATATTGCACTTTACTTGTCCATTTTATGAAAGACATAGCAATACAAAGTTATATATTGGATATCGGATCCTGGCTTGGCAAATAAACTTCAAGGACACATATTATGGATTTTTTATTGGAATTTACCTTTAAACATGCTCGTCTTGAGGACCTCTGTTTTGTCATCTCATGTTTTCAAACTTGAAATAATGTGTTTGCAGAAAGAATACAGTAATGTTTATCTGTGAGGCATTCCCTCATCAGGATTCATGTTAGGACTCCATCTACTGGCAACAGAGGGAATTACCATGTGTAAATAAACAAAAACTAGCTTTCTCCCGACATGTTAATGTAAGAATGCAATTGTAATTTTTGCCCATAGGCTTCATAGACAGGATAGTAAAGTGTAAGATGGGGATTTAAGTATTTAAAAACAACACATATAATGAAGGAACAATGTTAGAACATTAAAAGCTCAAAATGGTAAATTTTGCATTATTTATGTCTTTCAAAACATCTGTGACTATCCAGCAATGAAACAGTTTCTGAACTTGTCTTTAGTCACCAAATGTATTTAGTTGCAAATTGGGGCACAAAGTAACACAATCTTTGTTTTTTCCCCAGATGTTTTCAAAGAATATGCAAATTTTGACATTTTCTCAAATTGAACAATACAACGGAATGACTTAAGTAGAAACAAAAACAAAAGTATTTTTAATTAACATAAAATATTTGAAACAAAACTATACCAAGATACTTCTCTACCTGCCCTCTCAAGACACATTCCCAAAAAAGTGATAACAAGTTTTACCAAAGGATGGGAATGTGATTTGAAGTGCAAACCTTTTGGATGTTGGATGCCCACTATTCTCCTGAACCACAGGTGCCTGTGCAAGACTTTTGCAACACTGAAGCTTTTGGATGCCTTGGTGAATGCAATAAATGTTCACAGCAAGTTTTATCTTTTGCCTTTTTTTAGGCCAGCAGGTGGCACACAAGCAGTTAGTCCTTGAAGTGAACGAGGTTAAAAGTAGCTGCTTATGTAAAAGTTCATGAACCGCAAAGTCAAGGAAATATAAACGTTGAAATAATGGAATGCTTCCGCTGAATGGTATTTAAAATCATTTCTGAATTACTCCCACTTTCACAGGTAATGTCAAAAGGTGGTGGATGAGTGTTTTGAGTGTCAGGAGGGACACCATGTATATTCTGGATTATTCAAACACGTGTTGAATAAACTAAACACAACACCAGCATAGTGTGATGATTGCAATGTTTTCTTTAATGGAAATATGAAAAGGAACAAGGCTTGATTTGAATTTCGTAAGGTAAAAATAAATGTCATATTATTGTAAATGTAGATAGATAGTTGAGAACAATATTGATACTGAAAGACATAACCTATGAATTTTGCAAAGCATTTGTACGGATGTAGTTTAATAGTGAGCGCCCATCACAATTTTCCAATTCATTTTTCAATAGGATGGAAAACCAGGTTGTTGAAGGTTAATTTTGTCCACAATTGAAAACTGTTTATTTTTGTTTGTTTAACTAAAACAAATAACAGCTACAGTAACCAATGACCACAAGGCCTATATATTTTTTTATTTTATTTTATAACTGGACTGAAAACAACAGCACTATGGAATTAGCTATCCCATAGTTAGCCTCTGTTGTGCCTTTAATCTATTACAATACAATTAATTTCTCGAAAAGACTAGCTCCATAGAGGCACTACTGCCAGGGACACAGATTTTTGTTCAATCAGTCCCATTGCTGGCTAAAAATCATGGGAAGACAAATGCATGACTCTATCTCTGACAGTTAATTCCCTAGTATAGTGTATTATCAAGAGTGAGAAAAAGCCATCACCAGGCTCATTCATATTTATTTTTTTCCAATTTTATAAACACGCAAATAGAACAAAAACACAAAACGGCCAGAGAGTCCAAAATCAAAAGAAAAACACAAGTAGACATCAGCTAAACATAAATACAAACAAAATCACGGCATATTTCAATTAAAATAAAAGTCTAAAAGTCCAAAGTCTGTCGATTTTGTCCATTTCCAAATTAAGTCTGAATGTCATTTTTTTCCATTTGTCTGATATCCGTTTCCATGTCAGTCCATCTTTGTTATGGCCTTTTTTTCCTGCCACCAAAAGTACGTTCCAAAGGTATCTGTTGATTGTGTCCATGGCAGGAGCTCTAAAATTGAGAGGGATGGCAATGTCAAAAACAGACTGCAGTGCATTACTAATTTAAGTTCGATATCCCTGAACGACAGGACAGTCCCAAAACACGTAATAGGGGTTTGCCTCCTGGCTGCCACACTCTCTCCAACATTTCCCTGTGAATAATGGGCACTTTGACATGGGGTTTTAAAGAAACGTGACTCATTTTCCCAACAAAATTCCCTCCCACCTCATTCTAAGCATCCCTGCAATAAAACTACGTTCACTATGAATGGCTGCTAAAAATACTTATTTTCTTGGTTCTTACCTATTGCTATCAGCAGAGGGAGCTCTAATGCGAAGCTAATCTCTTGGGAATGGAATCATGCTTTTAACGTTTATATTAACATTATTCAAAAACATAACATCCAAATGCCACGGTGACCGAAATAATGCATGATATACCCACTTTATAGCTAGTGCACATTATGGCTTCTCAACATACCTAATCAGCACAATCTAACACCCGTTGTTGTAATAATGTTGTCATCATGCACACGTGGATATAAAAAATACTTTTAATTGCACTGTCACATTTTCCCGCATCATCACGCATATGCTCTGGAAGTGGATGAAACACTACGAAAAAAACTACCACCCACGGACTATAAAACCTCATAGTGAACTCCGATTGAACGGTCGACCTGCTAGTCTCTCCGCTGTTGAAAAAGTGTCTGGGGTCCCGAATCAGTCAGCTTGATGAGCCACGCAACAGAACCAATTACACCGGGGGGCAAGAATACCACCAGCTTTAGCAAATAAAAACATTACATCCAGGACGTGCTATGACAAGTAAGGTTTAAAAGCCCATTTGAAGAGGAGTAATAGCAACGCGTGTTATTTATGAAACTCAAGTCCGAAATGTTCCCGGGTGTCTGGCTGATCTACGGCCCTCCAGCACCTGAAGATGTTGCATTTAAATTGGAATATTTATCCTTTGGCACGGCGTAAATCTTGTGCGCCGCTGCTCCCTGCATTTATCCAGTGTGCGTTTCATTTCAGATCTGTGGATTGTAGCCACTAGTCATCTGCAAGGACGAATACTTCTTGTAATAACATGTACACTGGTTTTCAATTACCAAACAAAAATAGATTTAGTGTGACTGTGCGTGTCAACAAGAATGAAGGCAATGATGTAGTCTGTGGTAAGCTGTTTGAATCTGCAGTTCAAATCTTCACCAGACATCACATCTGCCGACTGGAAAAAAGGTGAATAAATTAAGCACTACTTTTTGTGTCTCAAATGGTATATATGGTGGTGTTGCACAGAGCTCAATTTTCGCAGAAAATAATTATATTGTATTGTACATATCATCTGAAATGGTTGATATGTGATTTCAATGTTTGGGGTTTTAATAAACAGTTTTACTTATTCTCTTTATTTATTTTGTCATGTGATGTTCCCCTATACTAGGCCTAATACTGTTAAATAAAGAACATGAACATTTGTATGATGAAATTAGTCGAATATAATTTCTCCCAGGCATGTCATTTCAGTGTTTCAAATATGTCTTATACTCTATACCTATTGTGGCATTCCCCCAGGCTCCGTACTAGGCCTAATACTGTTTTTTTTTGTTTTTGAAAAAAATCAAATTAGACTACATATGTAAAACATATGTTAAATAAAGAACAAGGACATTTTGTATGACGCAATTTGACCATGAAGTGAATTAATAGTTGCTGAAAATCTGTGGAAACAGAGCTGTATTGACTTGTTGTTGTCAGTTGAAGTTGTTGATTAGTCTTCTTGAAACCAAACTTTCTGAATCCTCATTGCCAGAAACTATCAACAAAACATGATGCAAGTGTGTAACATTCAAGAAAATACAAATGTAAACCCAGAAAATTGCAATTTGTTGTATTATTATTATTATTATTATTATTATTATTATTATTATTATTATTATTATTATTATTATTATTATTATTATTATTATTACACCTACAAGAAGAAGTTTTACGGATGATCCTGCCATTAGCAACCAATATTTTTGAGTTAAATGTTAACATTTTGGTTCATGTTTTAAATGTTAAACAGTAAAGTAATAATTGGCCAAGAATTAGTTATGTTATTAAACTGCTCAGCTGCTTACGTAAAAACTCCTTGCTAATCATGTTTTAAATTATTGCTTTATTGACTACATTTAAGACAAGAATAACATAACATATATAACTTTAACTTTAATAACTTTTGTGCCATTTCCTCAATTAGATTTTATGAATTGCAAAGTTGTCAGCCCTGAGACACAAATGTCAAATTTCAATCATAACCATCTTTATAGCTTATTGCATTCTTGGTTGCTACAGCTATATCCATTTGGCTCATGTGTGCTTCAAGTGCTTTGAATCACTCCAGCAACTTTGAATTCTCTTCTTATATGTCACCCCTTGTGCCATAACATCTCAGTCATATTCAGAAAGTACTTTATTCACAGATATCGGGTAAAAATGCAGATGCTGTGAGTCTGACATCTTCCAATTTCCTTTAAAAGAAGGACAATTTATAAAAGTTGAGGCCTCTTCTCCTTGATGCTCTGGATGCGGGCACCATTTGTCTGACGGATGTGCTGTCATATCCCATGGTGCACTGCTGCTCCAGCTTATGGACGCCTCGGAGCGCTAGTTTTTCTCTGTTATCGTTACACCGCTGGAGCTGTTCCTCTCATGTAAACAAACACGCAGCAGAGGTGAGTAATCCTGACTTTGGATGGGATTAAAATGAGTGTGAAGGACCGGGTACAAAGTGAAGGGCGCTTTAACAAAACTGTAGTAATTATGCCATCACAATGTATCAGACATTTTGAAATGTCAAAATGATGGTAGTATTCTAACAATACAAATCAAAATTTATTTCCGTGTAAGTCAAACAATACTTGCATACGCCACACAGTAGGGTCCACTTTAGTTAAGGTATAGGCTAAAGGGGCAAACATTCAAACATGAATTTCATCCTGTGATCCCATTGTATTTCCAGTGATGGTAACTTGATGCTCAGTAAAGCAAAGCTATTGCACGTAAGAATCAGCCATTTCCTGTTTATCGATGCATGGTACTTTTGTAAAAAAAGATTCAATTGTAGTCATCTGAACCCTGTTTTGAACAAACAAGCCGTTTCGACTTTCATACAAAAGTCATTCTCAATCTGCAAACCTGCCTGAGAACTCTGATATTTATCCTACTCTGGGCTGCGTAAGCCCTGCCCTCCGGGAGAGGATTCCAGATAATAGCCTGTCTTGTTAAACTATTTGTTTACACTGTCTAAATTTCACCTGCAACTAATATTCTTTGTTACCCTAATAGCCCTTTAATGGGTCATAGAAATCCTATTTTTAGCTGGCTGTACCTTATTAGCATCTGACTGATGTGTACTGTTTCTTTACCAGGGCTTCAAATGCTACCATTTCTGTTTAAAGAAGGATTCTCTTTTTTTATCACCCTCTTAACTCCTCTTTCAAACCAACTCTTCTGCTTCTTCTTCTTAGAATATTCACCTCACTGTCTTCAAACGAGTGGTTTGTGGCTTTCAGATGAAGATGCAAGGTGCTCTGCAAACCCACTAGGGTCAAGAATGAAAATATTTTGAGTGCATAATGCATCAAACATCAGCCAAACCCAATGCATTACATAAAGAGACATTAAAATGCAGAGCAGAGTGTATACCCTGAACCAGAAACCCTTGGACACAGAACAGGATTGCCTGGCTTCAGCGACAAAACTTGTGCAAGTGCATCTGAAAAAACCAGCCAAAACCTGTGGAACATATGACATGGCTTTATTTTCCACTGTATTTGTGAAATAGGGCCCCTTCTCTCCCAGTTTATCTGAACTTTCCAACTAACAATTCCATGCTATTGGAACATGTCTTGGGTGTAAACTTTATTCGGAATTTTAGCTGACAAAGCCTGCATCATCTCAAATCGCCTAAATCCTGTCTTGGGGATGAGCACTTTAATTTTGCAACGCGATGCAAATCTCTTTTGTTTGCCTAGCTCTACACATTATTTTGACTATGTAGTACACAAAGAGTGAAGCAAGTTGCAAGTTCTTTTTCCCCAACTCATGAGCACTAAAGAAAATACTTTTAATTTGTACAAGGAACTCTCCCATCTCCTATGCATTACTTGCGCATACATTTGATTATCTCTGCAAGCGAGAAACCTTTCACAGAAAACTGACAAAAGTTACCTCAAGTCAACTTTGAGTCCGTAAGTGGCCGACTCCATGAATAAATTGCAAATAAATTGTCTTTCTAGTTCCTTTAATGAAAACGGCGCTGTATGAATTTGTCCTCCATCCAAATGACTATGCGTGCGCCGCCTATATGCATTTCTCGCTCATCCCTCTCCGGCGTCTGACCTAGTGGACATTGTCTTGCTGCTAAATCTGCTCTCTCCCTGCAGCGGCCCGGCTTGTGAGGAGCGCCTTATCAGCTCCGACCAGAGTTGCCCTCACTCACAAACCACCTCCATCGCCTTAGAGGAAAATAAATTGCGGCTCAAGCAGTTAATAAGAATAAAAAAATACATATACAAAGCAATTGCGTGTGGATCTCTCTTGTAGTATTAACAAACCTATGGTATGCTGGTACGCGTTTGCCTTTTTCGATTTGTTGTTGTGCCGGTACTTGATATCATATGAGGTTTAGACCTGCTTCGCATGACTAACATGTTAGCGCTGGAGTGTCATAGCTAGCATATTGAATTCCCGACAACGGTGTAGCAATGCAACGCGAGGTAATTACACATCGAATGTTCTCTTTTGTCAGTGGGGGCTCCTGCTGGGGGGGAATCCATCTGTTGCAGTTATACAGATTGTTTGGGGAAAAAAAGCATGTTTCCCCAAGCAACCATTTACATTGATATGGAAAAACAGGTAGCATGGTGGTGGGATAGCGACGCCATGCTAAATTAACTTCTGGCAACGGCGCATGTGAGTTGTTGGCAAAGAAATAAAGGGAGATGTTCCATTATGCCGTACACAATGATGCTCCTGTTACAGATGTGATTTATAGGAACTGTTGAGTAACGGTGAATAGGTTCTGGAGTCTGCCTAGCAACCTCTATATGCGACTGATTGTATGTGATGTATGAGGCAATAAAAACATGGTATTGGCTATAATTTTGACACTAAAAGCTTAAAGGAGACATGTTTTTATCAGGTACTTAGTATTGAACTAAGACAAGTAGATCATCATATTACCCATAGTTCTATAATACGTCATATAATAAAGTACACTTGAAGGTTAAAATATATGTAAGACACAAAGTGCAAGCAAAAATGGAAAAACTGAAATGAGTTTTGCGTGTAGAACATCCCCTTAAACATGCATCAAAGACACAAACAAAGAGTAAGCGAGATATGTTACTCAGGTGCAAACGCTAAAAGTAAAAATCCAATTAAAAAGGATTTAGCATGATACGTTCACTCTAAAAGAAGATAACTCGCCGGATTGAAAGCTTCCTTGAAACTCTGTTATAAGATGTGAACAATGCAAACTTGTCTTTTCTCTCTTCTATTGTGGCGGGTGTCTAATTGAGTGCCATTGTACCCTCGACTCCTCCACTTCATTTGCTCAATGGCTGCACAGAGAAACAGTGTGTTCCCGAACACTGAATAGGACCTGGCCTCCTTTTACAAATAACCCTACGCTCTGAATCGTGATTGCTCTTTTATGAACCAACGCCGGGGAACACTTTATGCTATCTGTGTCACTCATTTACAATTCAAACCGCATTTTTATTTTTTCTTCCCAGCTATTTCTTAGATTTATTTATTTGCCTTTTTCCTGCCAAACACATCAATTTGTAGCGCACCTTTCCGACCACAAGGGCCATTCCATTCATTTCTTTCTGATTATGAATATGTGTTGGGTAATTACTTGCAGACAGGGCGCCGGTGCTGCCTCATTTCGAGAGACATCATCAACAATTTACACATCATTAGTTTTTGTTTGGATCATATTTGTTTGAGGAAATGTCTGTCCTATACACGGCGAGCATGGGCGACACATTTTGGGGGGTAGAAAAATTATGCATGTGGAGTGGGGAGAGTGATTAATTGACGAATGGAAGTGGTAAAGTGGTGGAGCATATGTGCTTGTTATTGATAGATAGGATCCTGCTGAGATGATGGACAGTGTGGCTGAATATGCTAATGTAGGCTAGGCTAAGTCAGGCGGCTAGTATAGAAAGAAACTATGCACTCAAGTAAAATGTACTCAAGTAAAATGTAATTCATTCATTTGTGATATCTGGCCATACAAAATGTGTTGCCGCTCGATTGCACTCAAAACAGAAGCAGTGTAAATGAGGCTAAACTGCTAGCTGCTAGTTCTTGTACCAGTACATTTCCCCCAGCTCAGTTCTGCCACAAACTGCTGTGTGCTATCAAATGTATTAATTTTTTTACAATATATTTTTCACATTTAGGGTAAGGTTAGGACAGGAGTGTTTGTTTACGTGCTTTACATATTTCAGCTACTTCCTGTTGCCTTCCTCAGAAGCGTCAAGTGATGGTGTTGTTACACCCGCTAGTGTGCGACACATTCTCCCACGTGTGTGATAAGGTGCAGGCTCCATTGTCACAGTTTATGCTCCTTGGACCTCACTTGCGATCTCAATCCAGTGTTCGTATTTGTTACTTTCACGACCCTAGCATCATTCCAGTGTGATTTTGTCTCTTGCAGTGGCTGATTTCAGATCTTCTTGCTTTTTTATTGCCCTTCTTTGTCTAATGATCGACTTGGCTCTTGGAAAATTACCTATTCATGATTAAACATGAGTGAATTATGACATGCTTAAAAACCCAATTTAGCATAATTACATACAAAACAATCTATATTGGTAAAAAAATAAGTATAATCTTGTAATACAAGAATAGAAAATGCCATGCACTGGATGGATAGAAACTCCTGTGGATCCTCTCTCTGATTCAAACGCTTCTGGCTACTCCACGTTGTGACTTTATGCAGAAGTCCTATGAAGTGTGGTGTCCAACAGGGGGCAGTGCGACTGAAAATAAAATGGAGACTGATGTAACGGCAGGCCAACAGCAGCCTTGTCCTATTAACATGAACACACGCACAAATGGTCAGGGCTGGTGTGGTAATGTGACGCTGTACACTGGTGATATGTGGCCTGCATGTCCTCGCTCTGACTACTGTGGGCTGCTGATAGGAAAAGCCCTGCATACTGTGCTGTATTTAACCACTATGACAAATGAGAAAAGGAAAGCCGTTGGACGTATGATGCCATTACAGTAAAATATGACTTTACTTTA
The DNA here is from genome assembly GCA_015082035.1 of Chaenogobius annularis. Lineage (NCBI taxonomy): Eukaryota > Metazoa > Chordata > Actinopteri > Gobiiformes > Gobiidae > Chaenogobius > Chaenogobius annularis. The sequence goes on from BJKM01000780.1 coordinate 94,540, forward strand.
TGTCATATAACAGCAACATAAATTATTCGAGATAGCTGCTGGGAATTTCAGGCTCAATTAAGGCTTTTTTCAATTAAAATATTACAATCAAACCCTAGCATGATCAAAATGTATTAAGTTATCGGCTGAAATGAAAAATGAAATATCGGCTCAATAATGTTGTTTTGGTGTGAATAAAGTGCTCCACATCTCCCCCTGCTGTCTATGGAGACTGAAAAACATACTACGCTTTTCTCCAGGTACTTGGTACAAACTATAACATTAATAGATCATCGTATGCCACAATACTGATTAATATGGCTTAATAATAGAAACAGGTCAGATAATTTCGGTAATTTAGGTCAGGTAATTTATATGCTTTATTTTTTAAACTCAAATCAGAGCGTTGCTGTGCTGGTGTGACCCAGAATATGAAACTGAGTGTAATGTTGTGCCTTAGGTTCCTGTATAGGCCCTAATGGCAGTTGGGTCAATTGGAGGGAATTTAGCATCACTTGGTATAATCTGTTCTTAGACTCTGGAAAGAGCTAATCAAAACATACAAATTAAATTAACAAATTAACGACACCAACCTGAGATTTAAGGTCTGGATAGCAAAACGTTTTTAATCTGATTATAAAGGAAAATCAATTGAAAACCTTTGATATGAAAATCAACTGAAAACCTTTGGCTGGGAGAAACTTTTTAGGCTTTTATAGGTATTTACATAGGGCATTAAATAGGGAGTTATTACAATCAAGAGATTAAACATAGTCATGACCATAATATGTATCATTCTTTTTTATAACACCATGCCTCACCAAGTGCTCACTAGTCACAAGGAAATACTAGTTTCTGGAGCCAAGTGGCTCATCATTACTATGTGTTTTGGGACTGCCCAGTTGCTATATTGGACTAAGGTCAATATACAAATCATCTTTTACCACTGGCATCCCACTGGACTTCAAAGCCATGTGTCTCAGCCTCAAAACGCCTGCCATGGATACGTTGAATGGATACCTCTGGAAAAAGGCCATTACAAAGAAATGGATGACACAAACTCAACCAACAATAAAGGACGTTACCGACATAATGATTGACATACGGAAAATTGAGAAAATAAAATTCTGATTAAATTTGAAAAGGGACAATAGAGAGGGGGGGGATGGGGGGGATTACTCAGGATTACTCAAACATGTAGGGATCCATCAAAATACAAATTTGGGTAAACTAACGATGAGGAAACACTGTTGCAACAAGGCTAAAAGTAGATAGCATAGTTTAGCATAATATGATCCCTTTAAAATAATATTGATTACAAGGATTGGTGTCTCTTGGTGCTTACTGTAGTGTGGGTCTGGTCTTTGTCACAAAGTGGCATAAAAACACTTGCTCCTGATTCTGAACCACTCATATGTTTTTTTAGACTACACAGTGTTCTGTGGTGCATGTTTGATCAACGCAATGTAGTTCACATTGGTTCACACATGGTAACACGGAAAAGTACTCGTCTAAATACCTGAAAAGTGCTCCTGACCACTGCAGTGACCAGGAAAAATAGATTGTTTGCGGATTCGCACCTTGCGCCTGCAATGCTCCGAGGTCATCGTAACAGGGCGCATGGTTTTAATCACTTTGGAAATCTTGCAGGACTGAACTGCACCTGACTCGCATTTGGTATAAACTTAAACCCCTTTCTCACTCTGATGTTGAGCCATGTTGAGAAACAACTGAAAAATGTCTGTCCCTGGCAGTTGGTTTTCATCCAACAAAATACCTTCAGTTTCATCAAAAAGCTGCTTTATGTTACACTATATAGAGGTAAAAGGCGTACTATTAATGTACAGGTCTTTTAATACATCAAACAGTGGAAAATTCAGTCCTTTTAAACAAATTTGCATTTTGTACATTTTATAACCCAGCCTTCTTTCTACAACTTCTGTTAAATTCCACAAACATAAGTCGCTGGTATCTGCACATTTCGCCTTCTGTAGTGTGCTCCAGTCTGATGCATACAAGGCTGTATCAAAATCACATTTAAATGTTAAGTACAGCGCGGCATGTTTCTCCATTAAGTGCTGCTGTGATGCACCACCTCCAGGCCCATGCTATCTGCTATCAGAGGGAGTGCAGGGGCTTATGGAGCTAAAGGTCCCTGCTCCTGTCTGCCATTCCCAAGATCAGCACAACACAGCCCACAGTCTATTACAAGACTCACAGGACAGACTGGCAACAAGAAAGCAAAAAATATCAGGCAAAAGCAATTTTTAAAATATATACATTTACGGTAGAATATTTATATCAGGAGAATGTTCAAAACTTCAAACAACTTGGTTTTCTCAAAAGCCATATATGAGATTTTAGTGCACACCAACCTCTGGAGCTTACTGTTGGAGAGAGATTAGGTTAGTTTAAGTTAGCTTGGTGAAAGAGGAGGAGACTAAGTTGTCACGCACTTACAACAAGCCATTACTGAACTGCCCTGCACCAGCTACACGCTACACCGAGGACTCCAGCACAGCAGCAGTCAAGCACAACGAATTGGGGTGCCATGGCAGCAGAGTGGTGCGGCGCGGGGGGCCTCACCTCACCGCAGCACTAAATATAATGTACATTAGAAAACTCGTAATCTATATGAAAAGAACAATTGTTGGCGCCGTAGAGAACGAAGAGCAACCTGGGCACACCCTAACCTAAACAGGAAGGTGGAAGTATGGGAGACAGAGGAAGAATGAGAATTATGAGACACTTTTATACTGGGTGGGCAAAGATGTGCACAGCATATGTTTTAAATACATGCTTCGGCAACACAATTCTGGTAAACCATTTTAGCTGGATTAATAGTTACTTCAGGGGAGCTTGGGACATTTGTCAAAGGACACGGGATGCTGGGACATTACCAAGTCCCTATGAACATTGTTTATTCTATTTTTCACTGTCAACTGCGAGGCAACCGCTGTTGTGATTTTGGGCATTACAAAATATATTGAATTGAATTCATTTCCAAGTAGGGATGCATGTTTTCAATTTGTTCTTTAACCGATAGTTGGAGCCCTTCACAGTCAATAGTTGGTTAAGCGATTACATCAACGCAGTCCATTTTTTGTTTGTCTGTTTTTTTACTGTACGAGTCATAATGAAACTACATTGCATACGAGAGTAAAAGCAGAGCAGTGACAGTGACAGGTCTTTGAACTGTGCACAACACGGCTGAATGAAAGCTCCTATAAATGCACTATTAGCTCCTATAAATGCACTATTGAGTGATTATGAATAAAGCTCTCTTTATTCAAGAGTCACGTTGTAAAGTCGCTAACGTTAGCGGCTTACCTTGCTTCTGCAAGTAAAAGATTGATAGTTTTCCATCGGATGCTAAAAGCGAAATAATCCAGTCTGTCTTCTTCACAAACGTGAACTCCATGTTAAATAAACCCTGTTATTAATGTTCGTCCATAAATACGTCAGTGTCATGTAGGTTTGCCATTAAGAGGTAAATCCACTGTTTTGGAGCTCCTAAAGTGAGAGGTCACAATTATATGAGGGCACATGAGCGGAATGGTTGCGCAATTGTTTAATTACAAGTAGAAACAAGGCAAAATGAAATGTGCCAGTTAACCGGTTAAACTGTCTTCACTCGGTTAAGCATTTAGTGACGGTTAATCGGTCAACCATGAACCTCACAAGTCACTCTCCACTCATTTCCCTCACTCCCTCTCCTCACCCCTCCCCACAGAGAGACTGGGATTTTGCTGAGTGGCTCCAAAGCCCCAGTGCACTGCTGTTCAACATCATAAAGTGCCGTATTTATCTGGGTGGGGGTCAGATTGATCTATTAGAGCCCCAGTGTTGACACCACATCCAGCATGTCCTGAGCTTATGGCGGCTAAATGCTCCCGTACCCCCCACCCCCAGCGCTAAGCCAGGTTTTGTGCTGAAATAAGCAGACCGGGGGCTCGTCCGGGTGGGCTAGCCTTCACCGCGCTGCTCCAGGGTCATCCATAACTACAGCACTGCAGCTTTCTCTCACCCAAGAAGTCACCCCAAGAAACGTATGGAGGAAAAAAAAGGGAGCGAGGAAGGGCATAATGGCAAACGGCAGCAAGTTTTTAATTTATATATGAAGGAAGGGAAAACATGTATCCATTTTGCATCATTGGAAATAGTTCTACAAACAAAATACTAGACGATGCAGTATAGAAAGTTGTATTCACCCGTCATTTTGCGTAGAGCGGCCAATCTCAACAAAACAGAGATGTTTTTATGCACTCCAGAGTAAGGGTGCATTGGTGACTTGAATTTTTTCCACAAATCAAACCACTTTTCATAATATTTTATTTTCTCGAATTCTCTGTTTGAAATTCTCAATTAACAGGAAATGCCAAAACAACAGTGCGATAACACTCAAAAATAAAAGTGGGCGGAGAGTAATAAGGTGCAAAGTATAGGACATTTTTAAAGAACATCAAACATGGCAGTGGGCGGGGACTCGAGATGGGTACAACACATAGACTGTATATAAACATGATTGTAGGGTCACCATTCTGTTTGGCTCCAGCCCATTGAAGCCAATCGTGGCTAGCAGTTATAGCGGCTTGTTTGGAGCAGAGTTTCATATTTCGTGATCCAAGCATGCGTTTCATAGCAACCCCAAAGCCAATCAGGAGTGAGGTAGTTGAATCCAGGCTAGCTGTCAATCAAACCTGTTGCAAACACGCGCTGATTTAGGAAGAAAATAATTTTAAAAACAACTATGTCCACTTATATCCAACAGTTTTGTCCACTTATACCCTGCAGCTATGCCCACTTATACCCTGCAGCTATGCCCACTTATACCCTGCAGCTATGCCCACTTATATCCAACAGTTTTGCCCACATATCCTGCAGCTATGTCCACTTATATCCTACAGCTATGCCCACTTATATCCTGCAGCTATGCCCACTTATATCCTACAGCTATGCCCACTTATATCCTGCAGCTATGCCCACTTATATCCTACAGCTATGTCCACTTATATCCTACAGCTATGCCCACTTATATCCTGCAGCTATGCCCACTTATATCCTACAGCTATTTCCACTTATATCCTACAGCTATGCCCACTTATATCCTACAGCTATGTCCACTTCTATACATCCTACAGTCTGTTGCTGTTGCTACTTGATAATAATATTTTAAGATTTCAAAATCCATAGCAAGGATCACACATTTTTGGGATAAAAATAATAGTTTTTGCATGATTGTGTAAACATGCTTATATACATTTATATTAGGCCAATTGCTCAACTAGTTCTCTTTTTAGTCATGTTCTGTTTAAATATTATGCACTGAGGACAAACTGGCAAATGAGCACACACAGACTGGGTCAAAGCATAAAAATATCGGTGCAAAATATCGGCAAAATTTTCCACATTGGATATCTGCGGAAACCTCCTACTTCATTGATTAAACTGATCCCTAAACATAATACATTGTGACTCAAGCTGAAAATATGCATCGTGAATATTTATTTCTTCCTGTAATAATCCGTTTCCACAGCTTAGAATGAGTTTTTCAAGAGTGAAGGGGATGGTCCCTCTGTGACACTGGAAACAACTCATGTAATTACTCTCTCAGTGTTCTGCCGCCGCTCATTCATTTGGATTTACTCTGTCAGGGCCTCCCTCCTCATTACACATGATTAATCACATGAAGACCCTCTGTGTCCTGGGCCTGTACTCACAACATGGAAAAGAAGGTCTTTGGTCTTACTTTGAAGCACTGCACCAGGTCAAAAAGAGGTACAATACCACATCTATTTATTTGAAATGGATTGAACACATTAAATAGTCTGTACCTGACTTATTTTGCCTAGTTCAGAAGCGATCCCGTTACTCCATTGTGTATTGTAAAAGCAGAAATCTGTGTGTGGGGCGGAGACTGGGGGGGAGCATTTTGTAGGATAAGAAATAAGGAAAAAATGGATGACACAAATTGCACTGACAATTAAGGATTGGACGAACATTATATTGGACAGAAAAAATTATTACTTATTTGACAGACTATGGATTAATGGAACGATTGTTTTGTTTTATGCTCTTTTTGTTGTTGTTGGATGTCTACAGTCTTTGATTTGTGTCTGCTGTTATCTCTCTGGTCTTGTTTTGTTTCACTGCGTTTGTTTTTGATATACTGTAATATTTGATAATTCCTTCTGAACATGTATTCCTTAAAGGTGTTGCACCCTTTTTTTTCTTTTCATGTCGTAAAGTAAAATCTGTCTTGTGCCAGGACAGATATATTGTAAAAGCATCTCTTAAAGTCAAAATGAGACCGCTGTGTCTTTTGAGCATTTTATCGTCTGTGAAGCAGGATGTGCACTGTTAGCATGCTAATGTCGGTGACTCTGCTCTGGTCTCTGAAAGTTGTGAAAGCGCTTATAAACCATCAAACCTTTGAACGCTGCCAAGAGTTTGAAATTAATGACTTCATCCGGTACAGCACCTTTAAAGCGGCTTTACCCAGCTTATTTTTCTTGTAAATAGGTACATTTTATGACTGAAAGGATTTTAGCGGCACCCATGTCTTCTAAAGTCAATTTTATTATTATTTATATGCTTTAATTTGTTTGTATTGTGATTTTAATACAGTTGTGTGCGTCGCTGTAGGGCAGTTTGGGATGAGAGCTGATTGGCTGTGCGTTGGTGGTTCATGCGTGCAAAAACTAGTGATGGAATTGTGACAGCTATAGGAAGGTGTTAGATTCATTCTTTTATATTATGCTTCCTATTTTACTGTATGAAAGGCACACAAGTTTTAATCTATCAATCAATCTATCAATCAATCAATAAAATGTCATTTGTTTCACACAATTAATACAAAAGGCTACCGAGAATGTTTTACAAAACCTTTAAAAAATACATTAAAATCCCAATACAATGTAAAATCATATATGACATAGTTCAAACAGTATTACAGAATTAGATTTACAAGACAGGTAGAATTTTGTGCACATTCTAAAACACACGCAATTAGCAAGTAAAAAATAATAATAATAGTTTATGAGCAAATGTAAATGAAAATAAATAAAAAATATTATAGAAAATATGATTTGGGCAATATGTTTTATGATTCTAGTACGCAATTGTATTCTTGGTAGTTTGGGAAATATCACATTTGACCTATAACAAAGGCTTTAAGTTTCGTAGTTTTGCTTTCCTTTCAAATTTCAATTACTCCCTAAAGTCAAATCAACCATTCTCATGACTGGATTCACCAAGAACAATCCAGGCACTTTCCCCTTTCCTCTGTGCTGAGGTGTGGGAAAGGTACGACCAAATTGCCATATCTACAAAGCTTCCGCACTTTAATCTTCCACATTCACTGCGCCAAAGATACACCACGAGAGCGTGCTAGGAACGCTTTATTTGTTCTACGGAGAGAGAAAAACGTGCAGAGCTTTATGCAGCCCGTCAAATTGTGGAGGTTAATTGAAAAATGAGAGATAAACACCGGCACAAGGCCCAAAGAAAGATTTGCAGACTGGCACCTTCTCCCGACTGTGCAACCAAGATAAAAAATAAAACTATGGTTAATTGTCGTGTAATTTTTCCTACTTAATTTGAGTCAAATTAGTAGAAGAAAAAAAAAATCAAAGGTTAAAAAATACAGCAGTTTGTGGCTGCGCGAGAGGATCTTGGGGAACAATTGTTCATTTAGTTGAAGTCATTTCTGGTGAATGAGCTTAAATTAGAGCAGAATGTGTCAGAAAATATGGATTTAAAGTACATTTCTCATCATGAACATCTGATTCCCAGAACTGAAAATGAGGTCATTCAGTGACTATTAAACTGTTCTAGGGCTAAAAAGGTAAAACCTTTTTTCCCACAAATTACCTCTCCTCTCTTGAGATGCTTCAACCAAAAAAAGCAGGTATAAAACTGTTCAGTATTTGGTGGTCTGCATCACCATTACATACTGTCATTGTGTCCCTGAGCAAGACACTAACCTGTCTTCAACATACATATGTTTACTTGTAGCTATTTTTAGGTCCATAAATCATCACCATACTCATACATGGTCAATTCTCACTGCAGCCAGTAGATGGAGTGCTAATACTAAATTTGATGGAAAATAATGTTTATTTTCTATACAAAGGCACTCTGAACTTATAACACTGTTACAGTTACTGTAATGGGGCTTGTTATTTTACTGAGTCACAGCAGCAGCAAGGATTGATTAGAGCAGGGGTGTCCAAACTATGGCCCGGGGGTCAAATGCGGCCCTCAGACAAATTTTTGTTGACCCTCAGCCTTCCAGCTAAATTGGCCCAAACAACAAAAAGTAGGAATAATAACCAAAATAACACGCATTTTGATTAGATACAGACCTAATATTAATGTTCCAATTTTATTAAAGGTGTGGAGGCTTGTCAAAACTACCTTAAATGCAAAATGTTCACTTCTTTGTCATATCGACTCTGGCCCTCCGCCCCGTATAGGGTTCAAAATGTGGCCCACAGTGAAACATTAGAGCCTGCTATAGCCTCATTTTCCTCTGTTTTGGGAAGTAAACAAGAAACAAGAGAATTAGAGATGGTGAAAAGATTAAAAGATATGACCAATCACAAGCAGCAACAAAGACTTCCCTGACATTTTAATCGATTAGCAAACACCCCTTTTTCCATACACATGAAGAAATATGCAGACACAAATGGACTTTAAAGATTAGACATTGTCATTTGGTGACTCGTTGTCCATCCATCCATCCATCTCCCTTCGCTTTATCGGGCCGGGGCCGGGTCGCGGGGCAGCAGTCTAAGCAGGGACTCCCAGACTTCCTTATCCCCAGACACTTCATCCAACTCCTCCGGGAGGATCCCGAGTGTTTCCCAGGCCAGCCGAGAGACATAGTCCCTCCAGCGTGTCCTGGGTCTTCTCCGGGGCCTCCTCCCGGTAGGACATGCCCGAAACACCTCCATAGGGAGGCGTCCAGGAGGCATCGGAACAGATGCCCGAGCCACCTCAGCTGGCTCCTCTCGACGTGGAGGAGCAGCGGCTCTACTCCGAGCTCCTCCCGTGTGACTGAGCTCCTCACCTATCTCTAAGGGAGCGCCCAGCCACCCTGCGGAGGAAACTCATTTCGACCGCTTGTATCCGCGATCTTGTCCTTTCGGTCACTACCCAAAGCTCATGAGCATAGGTGAGGGTAGGAACGTAGATTGACCGGTAAATCGAGAGCTTTGTCTTTCGACTCAGCTCCTTCTTTACCACAACAGTCCGATGCAGCGACCGCATCACTGCAGACGCTGCCCACCCGAGAGGGCAAGCACCCTTTTTCCGGTTGAGAACCATGGCCTCAGATTTGGAGGTGCTGATTCTCATCCCAGCTGCTTCACACTCGGCTGCAAAACCGTCCCAGTGCATGTTGCAGGTCCAGTTTGATGGAGCCATCAGGACAACATCATCTGCAAACAGCAGAGATGAGATCCTGTGGTCCCCAAAACCGGACACCCTCCGACCCCTGACTCGTAAAACGGGGTAAAAACAGACAATAACAGATGATTTCACCCAGTGCAGATTTATTGTAAAAGCAGCTTTAAGGGTCAAAATTAGACTGCTGAGTGGGTTCCATGGCAGCATTGTATTTAGCTCCGTCCAGTCCCAGACCCCGGACAGCCGGCTATACGCTGCTCTGGCCTCTGAAAGTTGTCAAACGTGCTTAAAAACTCCGGAACTTTGTGAATAAATGGGATGTTAGAATGCATTTAGAATGCTCCAAACAGCTTAAAATTAACTAGTTCTATTTTATTTTTTAACCGTCATCACAATCATGTACAGCACTTACAAACAGTATTTGTACTCAACACCTGACCACAATATAACATAATATTTAAATATGCAACAGTTCCATTATAGGTTATTTTTATTTTTCATGTTTTTCTTCGTTGCAAAATCATAACACAATTTGGCACAACCTCCTTATACCATGATTACAAAGACCAGATTCTACAGTTCAATCACCCTCTGCAAGCGAGCTATCAACATAAACTGCTAAAATAACACAATAATAATATGTGCATTTCACCAATACGTTCCTCCACAGTAGTATTAGTGCAACATGTAGATTTATAATAGGTGCAGTTGTCCTTGCATCAGCGTGGGAGCCGACACACTTAACTGTAGACTGTCTAAGAGGATCAGAGCAGCAGCGCCTGTGAGGGAGACCCCTTCAGAGCGAGTGGGAAATTAAAATGTCAAAGCACTCGAAAGGTGAACAGTGATATGTAAAAGAGCACAGGTGAATGCTTCGTATGGCTCCTTTTCACAGAGCGCTCTGAAGAACTGCAGACTTTAAAAGCCCCTGCAGGTGGGTAATACAAAAGCCACGGGGAATCAAAGCATCTTATAAACCATGTTGACTTTCTTTACATTAGAATTTTAATTTCATTATCCACAACGTCAGAGTAAAAATATAAATATAAAAAAGTTTTGCTATGAAAATCTAATGTTTTTTTATAAATAAAATCTGAATTATATTCTTTCTTCATAAGGCCGATCTCAATGATTCACTAAATGAATCACAAAATTAAGAGACAACTTCTGGTTTATTGTCATTTTTTTCTGCATTTATTTAACGACTCGGCACCTTTACGCCATGTTTTAACGTCTCTCTATGAAATGCGTTGGATTTGAATTGCGTTGGATCCATAATGCTCTGGAAATATAATATGTTTAGTCTTCGTAAACACGTCTTCGTAAACAGGAAACAGCTGATGCTAACGTGCTAGCTTTGTTTTGCTAAGTCTGTCAGCTCAACAAATAAAGTTATCATTACTGGAAATATGGCGGTTTGTCACAAGATCAAGTCAGCATTTGGTGAGGAATGATTATTTTGTATTTATACCTACATATTGTCGTTCTCGTTCTCGTTCTGAGTCTCAGTTTTATCTTGCAATAAAGTGATCCAGGGGGCTAAAGTGAGCCTGCACCCTCTGGAAGCTAGTACCTCGCTAGTACCCCTTCGGACCCTTCAAACGAGGCGGCACGGTTACCTTATGACAGTGGAGACAATCGTGGACCACCCAGATCCGCTTCAAAGTAAACCAATCGAAATGTGCCTTTTCTTCCATGATAAGAGTTGGGTCAAAGTGCTCCTGCAGGTCTGGGGGGTCGGGGCCAGTCGAAATGAGGCTATTGTGTCCTTCACAATACTACAAAACTGTCACCCACCTTACCTATGTGATGGTGTGTGAGTGTGTGGAGGTGATTGGTTAGATTGTCTGTCCCAGGGCATCCGTGTGTGAAGTTAATAAAATAAGAAATAATCACATATATAAAGCGCTTTTCTACCTTCAAAGCCCTCAAAGGTTTACATTAAGATACCACTCACTCATTCACACACACACACACACACACACACACACACATTGATGCAACAGTCGTGTATGCAGACACTCGGGGGGAAGTGGGTTAAGACACAGTGGTACCGCCAACCTGTGGGTCAGAGGGCAAGCACGCTAACAACTGGAGCTACTGTCGCCCCAAGTAGTAGCTTACATCACCAAATATGGAGTGAATGAATAATGTATGAAAGAGTAAAAGTGACTTTGAGCATCTAGAAAAGTGGTTTATAAGACTAATGCATTGATATGGATTTTATCAGCAATGAGAAACAAATACTTTATAAACAAGATGGTCTTTTTTAAAATACAAATCCTGTTCATGTATTATGCAATCACACATTAAAGTTCAGAATGGTCTTCACCGCCTCAAAATAGATGCAAATATTGAGTGAATTGTATACATTATGGTGATGACTGCGCACATTTTTGCACCACGAGCCGGCCCCATCTTCGGAAAACCGATTTGTTCATTTCAGTCTTTGAATAATTCCTCCACTCAACCACACTTTTTGACTTACACCAATGACAAACTTCCTCAATTTATTTAACACATTCTGCATTTTAAAAAATCATCACCACATATGAAAGAATGTCTCAAGTTCAGATTTTATTTGCTGACTTTGAAGCCTCATGCCTCACGGACACTCAAGCATGATTAGCATATGCTTTAGAGTGAGCGTGTACCCGGATATACATACATTAGCTCTTGTCCCATTAGCGGGCCGGCGCCGGGTTCTGATTTATGTGTCCCGTTGGCATCAGCTGACAGGAACATTAGTGTTACAGATGGGGACAGGTGAAGCTGTCGGGGCCATCCGTCTACAGGTGACGCAATGTCAAAATGATCTGAGGAGGCAAAGGCAGGCGGGATTATGCGCTGGAGGAAAAAAGGCCACTTGACGGAAGATTAGCTTGTCACAATCAAAGTAATAAACACTTCAAATGATTCAATAAATTTAAATGCTGCAAAAGAAAGTGTCTCCGCTCCTCTAGAACTCCATTAGAGTGATAAGACAGTGACGTAGGATATATGCTGACAAGACGTATCAGTTCACGGGGGCTATGGCCTATTTGGCACTATGATGGCTATTCCTTTGGCTTCAAATTTACATTTGACACCACAATGAAGTATTGTATTGTTTTACAGAAAAGCAGACGGACATGTCTGAATGGCAAGAAAATGATACTGTCAGTTTAAGGTGTGACTATGACGGAAAAGTGCATGGCGGTTGTTTTTGTCCTTGTTTTGTCTGCATTTATACTGTTAAATGTGTTTGCCTTTTTGTTATTCAGTGTGGATGAATTGATGTTGTTATCTATGTTGTACAAATGAGCTATTGCAAAAACATAATTTTCTGTAGAGGATTAATAAAATATCTATCTGTATATATTTGCTGACAGGTATTTCAAAATCTTATGTTCAGTTCTGATTGCTCATTCCCTCGACTTACAGACAGGTCTGATTGCACATTCCCTACAGCCTATGTCCTGTTGCTCAAAAATATTGGACTGAGATCAGTAAAATGCTACAGACTGTCTTTGACACCAGCCCACTTGATTTCAGAACTATGTATATGGGCCTCATAACACCTGCCGTGGACACAGTAAATGGATACCTTTGGCGCATACTTCTCGCAGCAAGGAAAGAAGGCCATTACAAAAAATGTATGAATCAAACTGGACCGACAATCAAGGACTGGACCCAAATTATCACTGATATTGGACTGGACGGGGCTCAAGACGTGCCGTAATTTTGTCTAAGTCCAAACTTCAGTCCTCCAGAAGTGCTTTTCCAAGTCAAAATAAGTAAAACAAAAAACAAACAACAACAACAACACTTTTATTTAATTAATACATATTTTTTTCATTTTCCTGATGCAAACAGAACCCAGTATTTAAAGCAGTTTTTGTTTCATTTTCAGCTTACATTTTTGCACCTTGTTTTTTAGTCACTTACAAAGGCTCTGCAGTCACGTTTCTCTGTCTATCATGTTTATTATTTCATCACATGCTATTCTGACTTCATGGTCCTTCCAATTGTCTCCCCTTGCTGCACCAGGAGCCTGGCATACGTGTGCTTAACCACTCGACCACCGGGCAGCACTATGCCTTTAATTCTATGAAGCCATGCAAACCAGGTCTCATTTATCTATGTATTACCATTTTAGTACAAACTGCTTTGAAAAACTCACTCCCATCACCTCGTTCACACCGGTAAACTACAGAAGCTGAGACAGACAGAGCATTTCTTATGGGTGAATATTGGTCATTCAATCAAATAGGCTAAGTTAATACTTCAACACGTAGAGTAGTTGTTAGTAAGACAACACAAAGCACCTTACACCGGACATGTACGACAATTTATAGGGCTGTTTGTACTGAATTCTAAAATCGATGTGTTCATTTTTGGCACAATTTCTGTTTCGAGGCTGTTGAAATATTTAAAACATGTGTAAAAAATAAGATTTTTCATGCTCACATATGTGTCACACATTGGCTTAAATTTAATCCAATCACACAATTGAAGGCTCAAGTTCGAATTGTGGACACTTTGTGAACTCAAACTATAAATATCACACACATATTTTGAATGTGTCATTAACTGAACAGTCGGTCAAAACCACTTCACTTATGTATCAGAATGTTTATCTTTTCCAACATTTTTCGATGCAATGGACACTTGACTGCAGTGTTGTGTTCAAGTCTGGCTCCCTGTCCCTATTTCATGCAATACCTGTCCTGTCAAATAAAGCCTAATGGCCAAAAAATATAATAGTCATTTTACTGGTTTGTTTTACAAGCAATCTGCGTTCTTCTTACATACCGACAGTTTAGTCAAATTTCAAGACTCAGGCTTCACACCGTCTAATACACTTTTATAATTGAAGTCTCCGTATCTATCTCTTAGTCCATGTAAACCAGGTCTCATCCGTCTATCTATCATGTTTATTATTTTATTACACGCCGCTTTGATAAACTCCACACTGCTCTATTGAAAGGTCGATAAACATAGAATAAAGGAGGTCTCGCGGCGTACGGGTGGGGGCATCTCGTGCACAATGGCGCGCGAGAGAATGGAGAGAAAGACAGAGACGAAGGCTGGAGACGGCGGAGAGGGAGAGCTGAGAATCAAACGCTGGCTGAATTGGGCCCAAATATCCAAGGTTAATTTTGTGAGAAAGCTGCAGCGCTCTGATAAGGCCGTCCCTGCAAATGAGTTCTGCCTGCCTGGATTACAGCTAAATTTATGCAGCCTCCCTTATCCTTCCACAAGCTCCTCTGAAGTGGCATAATTAACTTGCGCACATAAAATCCGCACATTTTCTGCATGGCGGTAACATTCCTCATTTTTCTGCTTTGATATTTTTCTCTTATTTTTAATTTTTTTTCAGTTTTGGGTGTGTATGTGTGTTCCATTCATGAAGATACTTTAGATTTTGCCTTAGCCTCAAGTTTGCAGATTTGTCATTGTAATGGCACAAGATGGCGGTTTAATCATTCTAATTACTCAATGGATGGATCGCGACCGGCGCCAATGTCTAAATGCTTAGACGGGGGCAAATGAAGTAAGCAGTCCAAGTATGCACGCTGTAAAAATAAAATATGGGTTCATGGCGAAAGATGTGATGTAAGTAAGTAACTCTTTGGGTCGAGTTGGGTTCGTGTTGATACTCGCATGATATGTACGATGCACATGTTGTTTTGTTATATTATTATGTCCTTTGTGGTTAATGGTAGTTGTATTGAAAACTGCTACAAACAACCATAAACTATACCTTTAGTTTAGGTTTCTTGCCCAAGCAGAACGCAATGCTACACTCAGCAAAAGACCATCGTTTTGTTTTTTCCGTGAGATTGCTGCTTGAACACGTCCACTACGATTGACCGACCTTTTTTAAAAACATACAGTCCTTTGTCACCAGGCCAAAGCCAGCGGGGTAGTACTGGCCGCAGGAAAAGTGTTTGTACCCCTGGATCTTTTCCACATTTTGTCATGTCACGATCACAAGAAATTGTATTGGCATTTTTGGGAAAAAAGTGGAAGGAAAATTATACATGATTTACAGATAAAAAACAAGCAAACTGAAAAGTGCAGCGATCCATGTGGTTATGGCACAGCACACGTATGCCAGGCTCCAAGTGCAGCCAGCCACAGTGTCGTGAGTTCGATTCCCGACTCCGACGTTTACTGCATGTCCTCCCCTCTCTCTCTCATCCCCCATTTCACACTTTCACACACAAAAAAAAAAGAAAGAAATGTGCAGCGAACCACAGCTCATGTGGTGAAATCTGTCCACAGCACAACTATAAGTCGTGCACTACACAAATCGGGACTTTATGGATGAGCACCAAAAAGAAAAAGCCGTTGTTGAAAAACAGCCATAAGAAGTCCTGTTTGCAGTTTTCCAGAAGCGAGGTGGGAGACACAGAAAACATGTGGAAGAAGGTGCTCTGCTCTGATGAGAGTTGATGGGAGGATGGATGGAGACAAAAACAGGGCAATCTTGGAAGAAAACCTGTCAGCGTCTGCAAAAGACTTGAGCCTGGAGCGGAGGTTCACCTCCAGCAGGACGACCCTAAACATAAAGCCAGAGCTACAATGGACTGGTTTCAAACAAAATATATTCATGTGTTAGAATGGCCCAGTCCAATCCAGAATCTGTGGAAATATCTGTGGAAGTGCTGTGGAAGTGCTGTTTTCAAAGGCTCTCCAGCAAATCTGGCTGAGCTTGAGCTGATTGGCAAAGAAGAATGGGCAAAAATGGCGGTCTGTAGGTGCAAAGCTATAGACAAACCCTAAAAGACTTTCAGCTGTAAGTGCAGTTACAGCTGCACTTTTCAGTAAAAAACATCAACAATAATTCAGAAATTTCCTTTCACTTCACAATTGTGTGCCGTTTTGTGTTGCTCTTTCACAGAAAAATGCCAGTAGAATTTATTGTTGTTGTGACATGACAAAATGTGGAAAAGTTCCAAAGGTATACTATTGTAAGCCTCTGTATGATGGTAATATCAGTCCACCTGTTCAACTGAGGTTGATTTTAGAAATAAAGTTTGATTTGACTTGAAATGACACCCCCCCCCCCCCCAATCTCTCTGATCCATCCAAGAGTTTTTACACGAGCAAAGATCATGACATCTTCAGGTTAAGTTAGGCTACAACTTTTCTCAGGTAAATCATGTAGAAGCTCCACATATTACACAATTTGTCACATTTAAAATACCATACTTCAGTTTCTTAAACGTACCAAATTACACCCTTTTAGCCTTGTGAACGCGGTGCTGGGTGGGTCTAATTATATCCACCTGACCAACTTTGTCTTGATGTCTTGTCTTGTGCACATTTTTAGACCTGCCTTTCCTCGGGCCCCCACAGACTAGAGAAATACCCCCCACGGTCCCGCTGGCCTTTGATGGGAATCACCGCTCTGAGCTGCTTTACCGACAGCATTTACTATATTTTATTTTAATGAGAGCACACACACGGGTTTATGCTAACGCTAGCGCCTGGTTTGTTGTTCCTCTGTGATGTGTGAGAGGAAGCTGAAAGGTCAGGCTTGTCGTGTAAAAGTACAAGTACATGAAAAGCTGAAAAAGTCAGATTTATAGTAAACAGAATGATCTTTGTATGGACAAAGATGTTGGCAATTTGAAGTATTTGAACAATAAAATGACTGTATGTGGAAGGCAAATGTCAATCGATAAAGCACATGTAACCTGCTCTTTGCGTTTGGATGAAATGTTAAATATAAATTGGTAAGTGTCATGGCTTGTAATCGGGTACTTTTTGACCTGTTTTCGTATTTCTCAGAGATTATATGCAATTCTTGTTTTCCCAGCAACAACACATTTAAGTCCCAAGTTAAGGGCCTTAAGTCGAAGTCAAGACCCAAGAGTCATAATTTGGTCGTTCATGCTCCAATTAGCATACTCTGCCTTATTGTTTCCTTTGTTTTGGTGAAGGCCTGAGGATAGCGTTGTAAATAATCTGCAGGCTGTACCTTAGACTCGTATTTCTGTTCAGTATTTCTGGATTGTCTTTTCTGGCAGATACTGTATTGCCTCTTTGACTCCTTTCTCAAACAGCCTCGTCTCCTTGAAAGTGGTGAGTGCATTATTGATTGGTGGTAGTCGAAGGGGCTGATGGCGCAGACTGGCAGCCTCACTCCTCTCAGTTTGCCCCAGCAGCTGTGCCTACAGAAGTACCACCACTGAGTATGGTGTGAATGAATGATGACTACAATGGACAACTTTGAGAGGCCTAGACAAGCCTTTAAGTACATTACAAGTGTAAGGCATTATTATTAATTGTGGTTAATGACTTTACAACCTGTCACTCATTTACACCTCCATCCTCAGCGCTAAACCAAAACAAAGAAAAAAATAGTGCTTATCAGAGTATGCTAACAGAAGTTAAATGACCCATTAGGGGTATAATCGACTACGCTGAATATGATTCAGGTGACAGTACACACCTTAGGGTAGTTTAAACGACTTAACTCACAAACAAATACTCCTTACTGTTGACAACTACAGTGTGTTGTTTCAGTGTATCATAATAAGTAAGTATGGAAAACAAAATTAGGTTGTTGAGAGAAAGGACCGGAGATGTAATTTTATAGCAAATGTTTATTGTAATGTGTTTCAAATATCATTGTCAAGTACAAGTTGAAAAGGGGGCAGAAAACATAAAATAGCTCTTCTTTCTGCTCCTTTTTATAATTTTTTTATGTAACTGTATGTTGATGATAATGTATTTTCATATGTTATGAATGATATAAATAATTAAAATAAATAATTATTAAAAATAGCTAGACAGCTGTGGCGGATCAGATCTCTGCCAGAGGAGCTGAATAACTTGGATAAGTGGTATTCACTCTTAAAAACTCCAGTTGACAGAATTATTATGACTTTTTTTAACAATGGAACCTACGTGGACGATTGTGGGATTATACAGATATTTTGATAATACTGCGGTTTGATTGAATGCATGACTAAAGACCAAAACGATTATTGCTTTAAAATGGGATAGGAAATCAAATGAATAGTTTATCCTTTTTTCAAAGTCACAGGGCACATGTAAAACTCGAGTCCTACTCAAACATCTGGTATTTCACTTTATAAAACTGAAAAGCATGTATTTTTTCCCATAGAAGAGAACACTAAAAAGACTTCCACTCTCTTCCAGGACAGAGTGGTACAAGAGCTTAGATGGGCTGGCTGACTTTCAATGCCTTTCACAAATGCAGGCAATTAATCAAGAAGATTGTTAAAAAATCTTTAGCGCAAATTTCTTTGAACAAAAATTAAATAATTCATTACATCACTCCTCTCCCAAAACAAACCATGTTGCAATCATTTCAAACTTTCCCAGAACATTAGCGGCGCGCACAACCCTCCTGGAACAGAACACGCTGATATAAAGATATAATTTGGGTTGAAAATGGACCTTACAAATGGAAAACGTTTTGTCTTGCACGTCGTCATGGCAACAACATCATTAGCAAACGCGCACCCATCACCGTCAGCGAGACAGGACTAAAATTAATTTCCCCAGCTTCACAAATGAGTAGATGAGCTTGAGATGGAATGGATTGGCGGCGTTCAGACAGATAAAAGTCTTTGGCTATTGAGCGAACTTGGCGCGCTGATTCTTGCCAAAGTTTTATCAATCTAACATAATCTCAGCCATCGCTTTGCATGTGCAGGCTTGGAATGATCAACCTTTGTCATACTAGACTTAGCATAGGAAAAGCCACAAATGACTTTTCTCCCCTCCATATCTGACGTGCTGATCTCCGCAGATTCCTTGCCAAATGCGATTGCAGCTTTTGCAAAAACTCTCAATCAGTCCCATTGTGAAGAATTTGGGCCCTAATCCTGCAATTTGCACAATCCAGGATTATTTTATCATCTCCCTCGCTGATAAACATGACAAAAACAAAGTGCGATTTCATTTAGACAGTCCAGG
Organism: Chaenogobius annularis; assembly: GCA_015082035.1. Lineage (NCBI taxonomy): Eukaryota > Metazoa > Chordata > Actinopteri > Gobiiformes > Gobiidae > Chaenogobius > Chaenogobius annularis. The sequence goes on from BJKM01000780.1 coordinate 113,872, forward strand.
CTGGGATAATGGCTCAGAGCGCACAGGAGAATTGTTTATCAATCTGAGGACATGGCACAGTTTTGACAAAAGGATTAACACCAAACTTCAACTGTTGGAACATAGAGGGTGATTTTAGCTTGTCCCAGGGGGAGTAGTAACGTCACTGCTAAGAAATAGATATAACGTAATATATAAAGTGCATTATTTGAATAATAATTCTAGAACTCAGAGCGCGCTAAACAACTGAACTCAATTCGTCTTTGCCTTCAAGACCTGTCAGACCACTCTTGTCCCAGTCTACAGCAGGTCAAAGAACCGATTTGGTGCGAGCAGGGGCTAAATCCAGGCATTTAGCATTAGCACTAAAACTTTGTGGCTATAATTGCTAATAAAAACGCAACGCAAAGAACCACATTGAAACACACAAAGACGCTTTCTTTACTTTCACTTTAACTCAGCGGACAAAAACAAAAGAACACATGCTCGTCGGCGGTGGAGGAGCCATAGTTTGTCATCTCTGCTGATCTAAAACAAGTTAGTCCACATCCAAAGACCTGTAATAGGGTCACATGCGCTAATATTTGGTAGGACCGCCTTTAATCTTTGATTACAACACACATTCGCTGTGGCATAGTTTCAGTAAGCTTACGCAATATTAAAAGATTTATTTCACACAGATCTTGTATCGCTGATGGAGAGAGTGACCACTGCACAAAGCCTTCTCCAGCTCGTCCCAAACACTCTCACTGGGGTTCAGATCTGGAGTACATTAGTTTGTGCTTCTCCTTAGAGGTTTTCTCTGCTTGATGCCAATGATTTGACCCTTCTCAAACATACTGACATATTTTCCATGACCACGGGATTTGTCTTTTCCACATGATTGTTTCAGAAATGAGAAGACACTCACTGTATGCAGTTGAATGCAGCAGGAACACCACTACACACGCACTTCTACACATGTGTTATTAGGATCTTTTAGATTCAGATCAAGCCACCTCAATCGTTCTTCCAGGTTAACATGCATTTTTATAAATCTGTTTAAATTGGACAAGGCCAGTTATCTGGTTTCCCTGGCGTACATGTAAACATAGTGAGAGTGGTCCCTGGTATTCTCAAAGGTCTCCCATCCAAGTAGTAACCCGGCAAAAGCCTGCTTATCTTCCGAGATCGGGCCTTGACAAAATTATATTCGAACAGGCGGCCACATTTGATTTTTTGTAATGGTTATCACACAAATTGTCGACATTGGTCAATGGTAAATACATTTTAGTATACTTTTATTTATGAATTGAATGAGAATGTGTATCTATGTGAAAAAGAAAGAAATTGTGTTTAACTGATGAAGCGTCCCATTGGAAAAGCACCAAATCCATTGTTTGGAAAGAATTCTGTTGGAAAAATGTGCTACAGTATTTTAGAACACCATGTCAAAGTGCATATTATTCACAGGGAAAGACATGTTGCTGGAGAAACTGTGGCTGTCAAAGAGCACATCACTATCACCATCAAGGCAAGGCAAGGCAAGTTTATTTGTAGAGCACAATTCGTACACAAGGCAATTCAAAGTGCTTCACACAACAGGAAAAAATGCATCAAAATCACAAAGACATGGCAGAAATCACAATCTTAGTTCAAGACATAAAAGAGAAGAGTGCAAAGAAAAGCATTTCAGTCATATGCACAGCCAAACAAAACAGTTTTTAGTTTAGATTTGAACATTGCCAGAGTAGCGGCCTGTCTCACATCCTCAGGAAGACTGTTCCAGATTTTAGCTGCATAAAACTGAAACGCAGATTCCCATGTTTAGTCCTGACTCTGGGCACCAGCAGGAGGCCGGTCCCTGAGGTCCTCAGAGTCCGAGATGGTTCATATGGCACTAACATGTCCGAGATGTACTTTGGTGCTAGGCCATGGAGAGACTTGTATACAAGCAGAGCTGCTTTGAAGTCTATTGTCTGAGCCACAGGGGCAGTGCAGAGACCTGAGCACAGGACTAATGTGATCGTACTTCCTGGTTCTAGTCAGGACCCGAGCAGCAGCGTTCTGGATGTACTGCAGCTGTTTTACAGCTCGTTTGGAGAGGCCAGTGAGCAGGCCGTTACAGTAGTCTAATCTACTAGAGACAAACGCATGGATAAGTCTCTCCAGGTCTGGTTTAGACACTATACTTTTGATTTTGGCAATGTTTTTTAGATGGTAAAAAGCTGCTGATGTTATTGATCTGACGTGGCTGTTAAAATTCAAATCTGAGTCCATTATTACCCCCAGATTTCTAACTTGATGTGTAGGTTTTAGAGCGAGACTCTGGAGGTGACAGTTAACAATTTCTCTTTGTTTCTGTGGGCCAAAGACTGTTCTAATGTCTTCAACATCATCATTTCATTTGACTTTAAAACTATGTATCTAGGACATACAATTCCAACAAAGGAAACAATGGATGGGTATGTGTGGATAGTACTTTTGGTTAAAAAAACAAAAAAAAAAACCAAACATTAACAAGGAGAAAGATTACTGTCAAGGATTGGACTGAAATAACTTTGGATATTTCAAAAATGGGAAAATAGATTTTTACTTTGAACTTGAAAACGGACAAATTTGCCTCTTTGCCATTTTGTCTTTTCACTCTTAGGTTTTGTTTTGTTTGTTTTCTTGTATTATAAAATTCAAAGAAAAAAGAAAATAAGGAAAATTGTGTGATGACGTTGGAGTGAAGAAAAATTAAAATCAGCAGTTTGGCAGACGTCAACATGGCAATTTGTTTGTATGTTTAAAAACCGACCGGAGCAGAGCAAGCGTTCTAAACATGTAGGCGCATTTCCCAAGCTTTTACATGTTCAGACAATTGTCCCATTCCTTTAACACAACCATATAAAATCACCTACCTCCATGACCTGCAGGTACATTCTACCATTGTAAAAAGCTCCACAGTCTTACACAACACGTCTCTTTTTTGCCCGAACCTCTTCTACTGAGCAAATCACCATCATTCAAAAGTAAAAAAAGGAAATTGTCAAAATCCACATTGCCAGCTTTGAAGGCACGCGCATTAAATATCCTAAACCCACGGCTGGTTGAACCCTTTAAGCTCTCTAAAGTGTTTAACTCACAAACTGGCTGCGTACGTGGTTTCTTTCTGCTCGTGCCAACTACTTTTCCCCCGTGCTTGATGTATTCTCAATGTGTTTTATTAGCGACAGTGATCACTCTGCCACCGCGGCGCTGGAGGCTGGAGGGTTTGCCAACTTGTGTCTGTGAATGTCCCTTGATGAATAGTGCTCCATTATTAGCGCTGCCAAGCACATTCGGTGTCTGTGCTGCAATCAGGGCATTGATTGGAGGACAATGGAAGTGTTTGATTGAGACAGACTCTTCACTAATTCGACTGGTGAAAAAAAAAAAAGGGAAAAGAAGAAGAAAAAAAAAATCAGCGTCGCCCAGATGAGGTGGAGATGTTGTGAACTTGTCCTTCTGCAGAGGTCACAGCGGAAGCAAACTTTTTTTTGTGCAACACGTATTCATAGGAGATGTACGCAAATGTAGCAAGGCTGCAAAATACACGCTGGGAAAGTTTTGTCTTGTTGGACTTTGAACTTTGAAAACACAGACTGTGATATAAGTGAGAGTGGGACTGTGGCACTTGTTAACAGGATTATTGTATAGGTTTATAGCAATGGTGGAAGAAATACTCACTTTGGTTACGTAAAGGACATTTGAACTAGTTTTCATTTAGCTTTTAACCAAGCTCTAACAATGTTCTCTTTGTCAAAATAATTCCTGGTGTTGTATTTAGCTTCATTCACGCTAGTTTGATGAATCCTGTTTCGTAAGTCCTCTACCCTCCCTGCATCAAAAACGCCCTGAACGCTCCCGATGTGTTACGTTTTCGCGATCTGTGATGTGGCTCCGAGAATCTTCTGCGCTGTTTTTACATCCATAAATCATCACCGTTACAACTGCTCGGCTACATTCGGCTTTTGGCTTGCCTCGGATATTTTTTCGCTCTCAAATATGTAATTTCCTCTGTATCAAGTAGATGGAACCCATAGCTCAGGCCCTAGTGTGAGACAAGCATTGAAAGTAATTTTTAGTTTTTTTTTAGTTTTTTTTGTTGTTGTTCTAAAACATGAAATGCCAAATTAAAGGTAATAAAGAACATATTTAATTTAATAACAAAAGAAACTAATGCATAATATTTGCCCTTTAAATCTATGATTCACTCTTCTCTGCTAAGACAGAATGGCCAGTACATTAGCTTGGAAACTGCCTTTATGTACCGTATTTTCCGGGCTTTTAGCCGCTCCCCTATATAAGCCGCATTTGCTCTATTTTTAAAAAAACGATAATAAAACAATACATAGGCCGCACCTTTTGTATAGGCCGCAGAACTCTTTCCTTGACTTTTGGCATCGCATGAGCTCGTCCCGCTGTCCCCCCTCCAGCGTGCTCTCCCTCCAGCGTCTCACCGTACATTCATTGATGTTAAGCTTGCGTGGCAGGCCGCGCGGCTTCCTAGCAAGATCGATGGCCTTCAGCTTAAAAACTTGCTTCGTACGAACTTCTTCGTTTGGGTTCCGATAATGATGCGGCAAGAATTATGAAAATAATTTATAGTTGGTAATTTGTCGTCCGTGTTCTATTTGCTAGCTGAATAAAAAAGCAACATCTGCTTCTTTGCTTAACTTTTCTGTAGTTTTGATTCAAATTTTCCGGTTAGTTCGCCCTCAGCGGTGAGTTCGCCCCTAGCGGTGAAAGAAAAAAACCACAGAAAAGCCGCAGCCTCTAAATAAGCCGCATGGCTCAAAACATCTGACAAAAGTAGCGGCTTATAGCCCGCAAAATACGGTAATCCAAACAGCTTTAAGTGACACAGCTTCATATACATGCTGTCATATTGATTTCCTAAATGCTCCGTTTGGCTCTGCATCCCCCCCTACTCAGCCCTCTTACACCATCCCAATGCGCATCCCTGCGCAAATTAACCAGCGCTAATCAGCCGCTTTCATTTTAATTTGTTTTCAAACAATTTGCGATGTGTGTGCGCTCCGGATGAAACCTCACTCTGGAGACTTTATCATTCACAAAATTCATAACCGCAGGCTCTTTTTCACTGAGATTTGGCCATTTGTCGAGCAGCAGCAGATTTCCCTCTATGGAGCTTCTATCACTACCTCTCTGACCAGCAACAAAATACGGCAACAGCTTGTAGGTAATTGATCAGCCAAGTGAAGTGTAAAGTATTCATTTTCTACTTGAACAGCCAGATAAATCTCTAGGGAGGCTGAGGGGAGGAGCGCGGGTGGAAATATTGCTTATGCACCAGGAGCTGAGCGCGCGATGGTGAGGGTCCGATAAGGCAGGCCAGTGCTGCTCACTCATGCGGCCACCTCCATGCAGGCGGCTTTAGGAGGAGGGCTCAAATCCTCTGGGACAGCCAGGATTTGAGGAGCAGAGATGGGGCCGAAGAGCAGAGGCAAGCTGGGCACTCTGAGGGAGAGTCTGCTGGGGAGGACCACAACAGAGGAAGAAAACACGGATTACATGCTCAAAGTATGTCACTTTTCTGGTGGAGGGTGTTTTCATTGCTCAAAACATGCACTTTGATGGTGAGCGTGGTCGCCTCACCACAGATCTGACCTGTAAGTTGGTCTAGTCACGTCACATGCTTATCTCCATATAAACTGAAAAGTTTAAAGTGCATTCGACTGGTTCTCATGTTTTTTCTAATTATGACTTTGTTGGTGGGATTGTACCTGTGGTAAATATTTATCATAGTTTTACATCAGTCAAGTGGCAGTTTGAGTGGAACATTTGAAAGATCAAAGTTGAAAAATACAGGAAGTAGAACAGTTCTAAATGGAATTTTGTCTATGTAATCAATATTTTTCAGATTTTTCAATTTCAAGTGTAATATATACATGTATTATATACATTTTGGCCTTTGTCTACAGTGTGGTTGCTAGGTAACAGTTGTGGGGTTACCGTTACCTATCACACATCAGCTGCTCATGTCAAACCAGGAAGTGACATTCTAAACGTCACCAAAATTGTCAAATTGGGAGAAAATGGGCTTCATTTTTGGTCAAATCTCAAATATAATCATGTTCACCATGTTTTAGTGAAATGTGTAACCTGTCATATGCACTTAAATATCATACTGTGGAAGATTCAAGGCAAAAACACCCCCTTCTCCACTGGTGGGCAATCCTCCATCAGAAAAGCTAACAATAAAAATCGAACTATTGATACTTGGCAGTGACATCGCATTGACAAGACACTTGGCTCAGAAATCCCACTCCTTTTATCAATAAACAATCCAGCAAAACAAATGGAACATGGCCTTTCCCGCCACAAAAGGCCAGTGCAATAAAAAGGTCACGAGTCACAGAAATGAGGAGCGTTTTATATTTTCACTTTTACATTGAACGGGCTGGATTTGTTTCGGTAGCATTGATACAGATCCATAATGCTAATGCTTTGTTGGAGTTCCGGAGAAGCGGCTGAGAAGTGAGCAGGCCCAGGGCGATTCTGATCGGCTGACCTTTCCCTGTGTCTGCACCTCTTTAACCTTTCATCACTCTCACACGGAGCAGTCTACACGTGCACGTTGTGTGATTTGCAATTTTGAAAAAACGCTTCTGGAATATGTAGCAATGGAGCTGTACATGTGCTGACCACTGGGGGCAGCGCCACAGTAGGAGCACAAGTAAAAAAACAAATAAAAAACAAAGACTAGAACAAGCTTCAGAGAAAATATGAGTCTTTCAGCTCATTTTCTTGGCTCTTTTAAATAAATGTGAGAACAACTTTGCCTGACCAGTCGAGACCGCGCGCTTTGACGAAACATCACAAAGGCGTTTTGGTCTGGAATCGTATCCTGTCTCCCAGATTTCAAACGGATGTGATTAACAGGTGGATTAACCAATTAGAGAAACGCACTGTCCTCATTGTGTCCAAACAAACATAATGGCTCACGAGTGAAAAAGGAGGAAGAAGTAACTTAAAACTTAAACAGTAATTCACATTTCTTGTTCTTTGATTCAATGGTCATTACTCAGCTCCTGCTACAATGATGGACCAGCCCGACCACCGGCTACAACAAAGGACCCCTGGACTGCTGGCGGCCGGAACACACTGTGATGGTGCATGATGAGGTGCCACGGCGGCGGTGCGGTGCAAAGCAAGGCGCCTGTCGTCACCCCGGTGCTACAGATAATTTACAACGGGCAATCTAAATGACTTATTTTGGACAAGCCAATCATCTGTACCTGGCCCTGCAGAGGTCCTGGATCCAGCCCAGCCGAACAGGAAGGTGGAAGTATGAGAAACAGGAAATATGCAAATTCCAAGCAGTTTAATATTATGGGTTTATATTAAAATGAGAAAAACTACAGAAGCACTAAATTATATATATTATATATATATATATATATATATATATATATATATATATATATATATATATATATATATATATATATATATATATATATATATATATATATATATATATATATATATATATATATATATATATATATATATATCTGAGGTAAGTTAAAGTGTATGTATTTTATGTATTTTGTTCTGAATGTTACAAGAATATCCAGAGAACCTATCTACGGTCTGCATTTGAATAGATTGTTGGAGATCTTGCTGCTCAGGAAAATGAAAAACTGCCATGGGTGCCTCCATGTTTGTTTTCTTATTGCTTGTTAGGTCAGTTCTCGAAATGACTTTGAGCATACTCTGGTGGTTACGGTAGGGAACAGAACACAATTGGAATTTTCGATGCACTGAAGTTGGAACTCTCTGAGCAATTCACGTACAAAAATGGTGCTTTAAGAACATTCCAAAGCAATAATAAACCTTCAACACGCTGGGGCAACCTGTCAGGAGCAATGGGACCCTGGTCAGGACTTTTACCTATTGTGCATGTTTTGTGTGGATGGGACAAATTGGAGCACCCACCCAGAACCTGGCTTCCTTTTCCATGTCCCGTAAAAAACGTTATTTAAAGTTCTTCCCATTCCATCTGCACAGGTTGTCCTTATGTTTGGCCTTTTCACTCTCCTATTCTGCTAACTTGTCTCGTCATAATTCCTGTGAGCACTTGTGGCCTCCTATCACAAAGGCTTGGTCCACTGGCTCTTCCCTGTTGCATATTCAGCCGGGCCAGAGCCACCTCCTCATGTAGTTTCACACATGATTTCACCGCCGCCTGCCCGCGCTCACCACTCGATAGCACGATGACGAAATGCCTCTCTCGCTGTTTTTGTAATTAAGTAGTTAAAAATCAAAGCAATACCCGCTACGATTAATTTTTAATAACGAGGACTTTTTTACGGCTGGCTTAATTGAATACCTTATCTTTATTACGCAGATGGTTTATAAATTTGAAATATTACACATTGCAGATAGCTGTTCTTGAAGCATTTAGAAATATAATTAAGCTTTAGCAGTCGAACCGGACTCGCAACTGTGCTGTGTTTTTCCATGATGATTTATCTACAGTGGGTTTATAAGGAGACAATAGTACACAGACAGCAGTACTTTGATTTTGTATTGGTTTGAGTCTTCTTTGTCTTTAAGTTGTTCACCTGCTTTCAAGTGACTCTTCCTCTTCCAACAACAATAATATGTCTTCTTGAAAGAAAATGATTTTTTCCCCCCTGTACTTTGTATTGAATTACATCATGAATTGACTTAGTAATAGAAACAGGTCCATTGACTTCCTGTTCAAAACTGCAGATCTTCATAGTGACATTCTACAAGATGCAGATTGTCATTTACATGTTTTTCAAAAGTGCGCGCTTGCACATGTGCACTTCAAATGCGCGTTCATGATGAGCCGCTGAAGTGTGCACTGTGTCCCAATTCTCTGGAATGTTTTAATCCGCACTTCACTTCTGGCTTCTCTCAGGACTTCAGGTAAGTGTGGATCGATGCAGAATTCAGGCATGTACGTTCCCACAATGCATTTCATTGTAATGTTTTCAAACAGCGCAGTGCTTCTGCCATAGCAGCTTAGCAGCGAGCGCTAACAGGAAACACTGGAAAAGAATCTCAACAGTTAAACGGATGATATTTTAAATAAATCTGTTTTATTTATTTATAGCAACAACACCTTAAAATCATTAAGTCTGTTCTTATTTGTTTGTGGCCAATGCAACAAATAATCCAAACTAAACTGAGCTGTGGCTTTGTGATTCATTCAACTGCAGTTTCACAACACACTGACATTCACAACGCTCGGAAGTGCGGATTGTCCCTATTCTCATGTCTGCCTCCCCTGGGCCCGTGGGCACTTACACACTATGTGCACTTTCATTGCAAGTATTGGGACATGGTGTGTCACTCAAGAGTTTTCATTTTTCAAATAACCACAGTTAAGTACAGGAATGTGGGGATAGGGGGTAGGTGAAAACAGGTATTTTCTGAACACCTGAGCCTCAGTTGCAGGAAAATACAGGATTAACTCAAATATGTAGGACTCAATGGGACTAATGATGAATAACAAGTTTAAATGTGCATCTACATAAAACCGTATGGTCCTTTAGATGTATATGACAGATAAGACTTCACCTTTACTTCCTGGTTAGACATGAGCAGCAGATGTGACATAGCCAGAAGCAATTTCACAGCTGTCACATAGCAACATAAAACCCATACATTACACAATAGTTATGATTTGACAAATAATAATACCTGATAACACCTTTTTTTTGGTTGAATTCATGTTTAAATTGTGGCTGTTGTGTGAAAATTGCCTCTGCATTTTTGATAGAATGTCGCTTATTGATGACATAGAGAACTCAGCTCATTTTTACTTCCTAAAAATGTTATCGTTTAGCTTTCAATTTTTCAGCAACTCCAAACAAAGTAATTAGAAAAAAACATGAGAACTTGTCATTTGCTCTTCACATCCATAAATTTCCACTTTGGTCTTACTCAAAAAAAACACAAACAGAATGAACCTTTGTGCCCTCCCTGCGTGCATGTGCTCCCATTTCTGTATCTACTGTATTTTCAGCAACTTGCAGAAAATAGACCAATAAAAAGTAATAATCCTTTTCGCGCATTAAAAGAGGACAAGATTGTCTTTAAAAAGCACATATTCATTTTCTCATATTGTTTTCTGTTGTTCATTTTGATCAAATCACAAATGTTTATTAATTTGGGACCTCTAAAGAGTTCATGTTTGAAGTCATGATGGACTCATAATGAGTCATGATGAATGAATGGATGAACTCATATAAGTGTTACCAGCTAAGGTATTCACGATTCAGAAATGAGTTCTTGTTTTTTAGTTGTATCCAGTTTTTGCAAATTTAAATTTAAATTCCCCATTTAGTTATCGCAGTAGCTAAACAGTGGCAGAAAATCATAGTAACTTTTTTCTGGTTGGAAAAAACATTTAAAAACTTTTAGTCTGTTACAATTTTGAGGGATAGGACAATGTGAACACAGCATTTGGAAAAGTATGGAACATTATACTTTTTGGGGGATTTATTGGGCATTTTTGTTATGGCAAATATTAAAACATGGCCTTATTTTGTTGAGGACATCAAGAACAAAAACAGCACAAGACAGACAACAATACAGACATTAGACAAATGAAGGGACAACAGTCTAGAAACTTCAGAGCGGGGTGATTGTGTGTGTGTCTGTGTGTGTGTTTGCGCGTGTACGTGTGTCTGCGTGCGTGTGCCTGTGTGTCTGTGTGGTTGTGTGTGCGTGTGTCTGTACGTGTCTGCGTGTCTGCGTGGAGGTATGTGTGTTTGCATGTGTGTATGTTTGTTTGTGCATATGTGTGCGTGAGTGTATGTGTGTATACCATTCAAACAGAGTAAAAATGTGTTACATGATCATTATCATCGTCACATATATTGTTGTACATGTAGATATAGTCATCTTTTTAAAATAGCAATCATTATATACCACTACCCATTGTCATAGCATCTTTAAAGATATAGATATACACATATATACATATACATACAGTACATATACATCTCTGATAATTTCCCTCCACATAATTTCTGCTCTATTTATCTATTTATTGTTTTTTTCTTTTCTTTTTTTTCTTTTTTCTTTTTCTTTTTCCCTGTGTCATCTTTCGTGTGCATTAAAAGAAACATTTTAAGAGCGTCTCCACTTGGGACAGAGATGCTGTCCTGTGGAAACCACCTCTCGTCGGTCCTGCCTGCCTGAGTGTGTTTCGGTGTGTGTACAGCGATAATGTGTCCTATCACAATTATGCAGACGACACTCAAATCTATGTTTCTAGGTGAATATGGACCAGTGGATTCACTCTGTCACTGCATCCAACAGATCAGTGTGTGGATGCAAAACAACTTTCTACAGCTGAACTCAGACAAGACTGAAATCATCGTCTTTGGCCACAGAAACAAAGAGAAAGTGTTAACTGTCACCTCCAGAGTCTCGTCTTAAAACCTACACATCAAGTTAGAAATCTGGGGGTTATATAATGGACTCAGATTTGAATTTTAAACAGCCACGTCAGATCAATCACATCAGCAGCTTTTTACCATCTAAAAAACATTGCCAAAATCAAAAAGGTATAGTGTCTAAACCAGACCTGGAGAGACTTATCCATGCGTTTGTCTTCTAGTAGATTAGACTACTGTATACGGCCTGCTCACTGGCCTCTCCAAACGAGCTGTAAACAAGCTGCAGTACATCCAGAACGCTGCTGCTCGGGTCCTGACTAGAACCAGGAAGTACGATCACATTAGTCCTGTGCTCAGGTCTCTGCACTGCCCCCTGTGGCTCAGAGAATAGACTTCAAAGCAGCTCTGCTTGTATACAAGTCTCTTCCATGGCCTAGCAACCAAAGTACATCTCAGACATGTTAGTGCCTATTGAACCATCTCGGACTCTGAGGACTCAGGGACCGGCCTCCTGCCTGGTGCCAGAGTCAGGACTAAACATGGGGAATCTGCGTTTCAGTTTTATGCAAGCTAAAATCTGGAACAAGTCTTCCTGAGGATGTGAGAACAGGCCTTCTACTCTGGCAATGTTCAAATCTAAACTAAAAACTGTTTTGTTTGGCTGTGCATATGACTGAAATGCTTTTCTTTGCCACTCTTCTCTTTTATGTCTTGAACTATTTGACGGGATAACCTGAAAATGGCATTTTTAAATTAAGATTTTGTGATTTCTGCCATGTCTTTGTGATTTTAATGCATTTTTTCCTGTTGTGTGAAGCACTTTGAATTGCCTTGTGTACGAATTGTGCTCTACAAATAAACTTGCCTGGCCTTGCCTTACAGTTTCCTTACTACACTGTGGTGCATTAAAAACACAGGAAATAATGGGGGGGTGTTAATATTTTCAGAATAACAGTTGTGACAACGATAGTAGTGATACAAATGATAACAGTGATAATAGTACTAACAACAGCAACAATGATCATTTGTGTGGCAGGGTGGTGGTTGTGTGGCAGGGTGATGGTTGTGTGAGTGTGTAGGCATGGTCTTATTTGTAATACATTGATGGAATTTGAAGTGTAAGGGTTGTACAGTATTAGTGGAAGTGTATAACATAACTTAACGGGCCTAAAAATGACACTGAAGCGTACAAAAATGTAAACTAATCCTCAGGCAGACTTGTTCGACTGCAGGTCACAGAGTTATACTGTCTTGTACACTGTTCCTTTCATTCTCACTGCAACTATTTTTTCAAACAACACATTTAACCTGTTTCCTCACCCTGCTCTCTCTTCCACATAGTTCCATTGCACTCGGGTATTATTATGTAAGACTCCCTCAAACATTCGTAGCGCTCACAGACAGGGTTGATTGCTGCTGGATTAGTGGAGTTTTAAAAATAATCTGGTCATTGTTGAGTCCAGGATTTGAGGAAAGCAACAATCAGTGACTGCAGTGGATTACACAAAGCTGCACGTTTTAAACCTACACCATACCAATAATATACTCTTGTGATTATGTTTCCTGTATTTGTCTTGTTTGAGTGAGATTTGTTGCATTGGTTCACACAGTAATCATATTTCAAGTGATTTAAAGGTGCACCACGAAATATTTCTGGTGAAGTGTCTGCCGCCTGCTTGCCTCCATACAGATGTTATTGCTTTTGCCTACAACATAGGTGTCAAACTCTGGCCCGTGGGCCAAATTTGGCCCGCAGTGAGGTTATATTTGGCCCGAGAGGCGATACCAAATGACTACTAGGGCTTGGCGCGCGGGTATTATACAGCGCATTCATTCATCGTTACTACTACAAATCCCATTATATATTGTACAGTAATAAATGTTGCTTGTTCCATATTCAATGTTAAAGCAAATCTTGTTTGGGTCAATATTAAAAGTTTCATTTGTTCAATAATGGCCCGCGACTGTGTTCAAGTTTTACATTTTGGCCCACTGTGGATTTGAGTTTGACACCCCTGGCCTACAATGTTCCACAGTGTGGCATTAAACATATATGTATAAAAAAAAACACCTGCCATTAAATAATTGCTGGATGAATAGATATTTTATTATTATATATTTATTTATTTTATACTTTTTTTTTAACCAGGAAGTCCTAAGAGAGGCCTAGCCAAGGCAGCAATCAACACAGTACAAAAAATCACACAATATTCCATTACAAAAACACTCTCTCAAGAACTTATCCACTTCAAGAAATTCCTTATTTTTGTTTTGTTTTTGTAAATCATTCTAAGACCATTGTGCTGAGTAGAAAAAAAGCAGATTTTCCTTGCTGTGTTGAGCACCGAGGCACATTGAACAGTAATTGGGAGGTTTAAGGTGATACACAGCAGATGGATTGGAAAAAAAGCTTATATTTAAATGGTATTGTTGTAGTATGGATGTGTGTAGTAGTTCACCTCGCCCATCTGCCATAAAAACTAGAAAAATCCCCCCTTTCACCCCCCTTTACCTCTGGGTGCTGGTCGCCTTGGATTTGCGCCTGGGCTTCCTGTTACCAAGTGCGAAATTAACCTCATAACTGGGCCCTAACGTGAAGTTTTTGTAGTGCCACTGTGGGACAGGAGAGCGCTTCAACGTGCAACGCTGAGGTCCTCGTCCTCTAGTTTACGTACTTAAACATTACAGTTGATTAAATGAAACATTAAAACGTCTTTTGGGGCAGATTGGATAGCGTTTTGCCTGTAGTGCCTTAATGCAACACTGTGGAACATTTTTAGTCAGTAAGGTTTGAAAATCTTCATTGTCAATGAAAAACATAATTTTTTATCTCACATAATGTTTTGTTTGTCTGTTTTGAATGTAAAATTGTTCTGGAGATTCCACTTCAGGACCATGGACAGCGCCGTCTCAACCACAGAGATGAAAAGTGCATTAAAGTCTACCTCCAATCAGTGTTATAGCAGTACTTCTCTGCTTGACACATCGATCCATGGGTTTCAGAGTGATGAATAATTCCGACAGATGTCCTATAACATTTGAAAATAAAATGTTCTTTCTTTTGAATTGTAAAAAGTCCTCAAAACAGCAAACAAAAAAAAAATAAAAAATAATAATCTGTGAAAAATTCTTATGATTGACTCCTCTGATGTCTACTGGTCCAGATGACCTCAGGTGGTTCCAGTCACATTATAAAAGCACCATTAAAAAGTATGCCTACCGATCTAGGCCAAAACACTGCCCCCTGGTGGTTTTAGCGTGTGCAGCGGGTGAGTGTAGAGTGAAGAGATGATGGATCAAAAACTGAGACTGGATTTTCCATATGAAGAAAAGATCTCCTCTGCGCCAAAGAGCAGCAATTGTTCTGAAAAGTTTACCACTAAAACAACTTGTCATTTCAGATCAAGTAAGCTCATGGAAACTCAGCAGACGTTACCAGAGAGGCCACATGTTATGCCAAATCAGCTTTTCTGATCTTATGAGGATGTTTCTGTGCTTATAATGACGCCCGAAACATACAGTTCCACTTTGCGATGTCATTAGGTGGTAAAACGGGACAAGCTCTTCCATGAGTACATACAATTTCACTTGACTCATTCGACCAAATTGCCTTCACCAAGATTCATCTCTATATCGAGGCTATGGCAGCTAATTGTATTAGTTTGATTCCAACTGCTTGTCAGTGTGCGAGCTGAGGACAAGCTGACCTCTGCTGCTGTTAAAGGAGACATATGCATCAACGTTAATGAGCTCTTGCTACAGTGTTTCCTCATCATTAGTTTACTCAAAGCTGCATTTTGATTCCTGTTTTCATCTACACCCTGTCCCCGCCCACATCCCTGCGCTTATTTGTGCTTATTTGAATGACAATCTGCTGCTTGTTATGGTGAAATGTCACTATGAAGAGGCGGGGCTTATCAGTTCAAGCTGTTTACAAAGAACAAAATGTAAAACAATAATCTACTTATGTTATTCTTTGATATGAACCTGAAAAAAAGCATTCTATGTCTCCGTTAACACATACTTTATCAAGGCTTAGACAGTTCCATCTACTTTGGTACCAATTTATAATACTTTAAACTAAATCTTAGTTATCCTTAATACAACATGGATTTAGTTTATTAAGATTGATTTTGGCTTTGTAACAAAGGTTATGGTGTTCATCATGAATGAAAAAAAAAGGAAAGAAAGAAAATTAAGGCACATATAAACCAAACCCATTTTGTCGAATTTTCACATCAAGTCTGAATATAATTTCTTCAATTTTGCGAATGTCCGATATAATGTCAGTCCAGATCTTGATTGTCAGCGCTATTTGTGTCACACTTTTTTTGTGAGGGCCTTTTTCTCAGCTGCTGTTTATAATGTCCATGGCAGGAGTCCTGAGGCCCAAGTAGGTAGTTTTGAAATCGAGGGGGATGATGTTGTCAAAAACTGCAGTCCAGTACCTCCGAACAACAAGACAGTTCCAAAAAACATTTAACGTTTAATGCTAGCTTTTGGGAAGGCTAACAACAACACGTTATTAGTCGGTGTAATCCCTCATTTGTCCAGGAGTGGTGCATGGTAGGACAGGTTTCAAAGGTAGTCATTTGGACAATATTTTTTTTTCAGAGTTTTGGATGGTAGTCAAATCCTTTGAACTCTTTCTTACCAACAAATCGCACTCTCAGCACTCTTAATAAACGCGGTTAAAGAGTGCACTCAGAGATTTTCTATTGGTAACATAAAAACCTGACTGTCCGAGCTGAAAGCAGAGGACCACATGAATAAAGATGTTCAAACTGTGGAAGAAGAGGCTATATTTTAAGTCAAATCTTAATTATAATCATGTTCACTGTGTTTTCGTGAAATGTGTGGTCTAACCTGTCATACGCAGTTGACCACGTGCAAAATGTTCCAAAATACTTTAAACCGCTACTGAGTACTGCACAATACTTCCGCTTTAAATAAAGTAGCTGGACATGTGAAGTGAGTTGAAGCCAGTGCAGTACTTGTAGAAATCCTGTGTTAAGCCGTGGGTGCCGCGCCTGATCCGCGGGCAGCCGGTCCGTGATGTGCGCTTTGTGATAAACTCCGGGCTCAGCGATTCTCCAAAGCCTCTGTCAGAAGAAGACATGATGGCCGCCGCTCCTCATCTCGCCCTGACACACACAATGTTTCCCTCCTCTGCCCCTCGACTCGCCGCCTCTCCACTCGTCTCGGCGCTATAAGCCAACTGTCACTCTGCCGCTCTGACAGGCGCTGGCGACAGCAACATCAGGGTGGATTAAAGGTGCAATGTGTAACTTTTCTGGTGTGGGGGGGTCCGTCAACTGCTTGTCTGCACGGGGGTGTTATTGCTTGCCAAGAATGTTCCTCAGTATGGCATCAATCAGTGGTTCAAAGTAATGAACTAAAGAAGTCAAAGTACTAGAAAGGTTTTAGGTACTTTTTACTTCTACTTCACTGTATTTGAGAGCAGATATCTGTGTTTTCTGTACATTTTTACTAGTTTTCTGAAAAGTAGAAGGTACTTTTCATATGGTTTGAGGTTTTATTTTTAGCTCAAGTTCAAGCAAACAAAAACATACACATAAAATTCACTAGACTTTCGAAAATGTCTACAGTTGACCAAAGAATAGCAAAACTCTTACATATTGTGCATTTTTTTATGTGCTTCTTATTCCTTTACTTTGTAGTATTTTTTGCTGCTGTTTCTGTACATTTAAGTAACAAAATTGAGTACTTCTTCCACCACTGGCATCAACTTGTCCATCTTACATTATTTCAATTAAATACATTTTTATTGCTCAAAAATGCCTTGACAAACATTACCTCTGCATATGTTGTTGTTGTTGTTGTTGTTGTTGGACACACGGTCAGTTTGATGTCATACTGGAATATTCCAGGCAAAGAACTCTCCGCAGATAATATCTGGTGGCAGAACCGAGCAGCACCAGTTTTGTTGGAGGATATTAATGAAGTAGTAACTAAGCCTGAATGAAGTCTTTCTGACATTCGTAAAATGGAAAAGATTACATTCAAAACTGGACAAATTTGACAGACTCTGGACTAAATGGGACATTTTCTTTGATTTTATGTGCCTCAATTTCTCTTTTTATTTTTTTTTAAGTTTTATAGGACGTCTACTGATTTGGATTTATTCTCTATCTGGTCTCGTTTTCTTTCACTGTTTTTGTTCTCTGTGTAATAAATTTGAAAAAAGATTAAAGTCTTTCTGCACGCTTTATTATGGTGTGTTATCATGGACATAACATCACTGGTGGAGAGGTCAGATCCACAGGTTGGTGGTGTGATCCCAGCTCCCTCAGGTGAATACTGTCGTTGTGTCCTTGGGCAATACACTTGCGTACTCTGCGTACACCGGTGTGTGGAAGTGTGGGCGAATGGGTGAGTGGTTCCTGTATGTAAAGCTCTTTGAGTGCCTTAAATGTCGAAAAAGGCTGCATAAATGAAACATTTTTTTTTCCATTTATTTGCTGTACATTGTTACCATTATTCAGTAATAAGTAATAAACAAGTGTAACATGACACCTACACATAATAACTACACCTCAATTAGACTTATAAAGCATGAGCATGAGTTTATTAAGAATTATACTGGCTTAGTGACTACCTAATTTGTTTGTGCTTTATTACAATTAAAAAGTGTAGGTATTCTAAAATGTTATCAAAACATGTGAGCAAACATTTAAAAATTATTATGATTGTTTTTTTGGTTTTTCAAGGTAAAATGAGTTTTGCGCTTTTTGGCTTAATATCCTTTTTAATCAAGTATTGTACCTGAAGCGCCGTGCCATAAAGACACAAGAAGACTGCATCCAGGAGTCTCTATCGCTTACAACTCGTGAAGGCAATACCCCTTTGATTTCATTTTATTTTGAAGATGCCTGTATATATCGAGCATAATTAACCTGGGTGCTGCATGGTGGGAAATTCTATTACAAGCTCCCTTTTCTGCCATGCAAAGTGCCGCGCGCCGATGTCACAGGCCACCGAGCAGAAAGCCGCAAAGCCTGTCTGCATTTTAAACCAAACTTCCAATTTTCCTCCTCCTATCTCTCTTCATTCTCACTGAAGCTGGAAATTGAGTAGGGTGCACTTATGTGGAGAGGAGAGAGAAAGAGCGAGCCGGGGGAGGAAGGGTATTTCAGGAGCCTATAACAAGTCATTTACTGCATACATATTGCCGTGCTGTTTGTTCTACCACAGCCATTTTGAGGCTTGAATGTTTTCATGTAGCTGAATTGTAAAGTGATGCAAAAGAGGGTGATGGAGGTGGAAGGTAAAGCACAAAAGCAAATCAGAAATGATCAGAATGTAACATCGACATTCCAACAATGGAAATGACTGATGGATACCTGTGGAATGTACTTTTGGCTGCAGTAAAAAAAAAAAAAACAATAACAAGGATATGGATGACAAAGACTTGGTCAATGGTCAAGGACTGGACTGAAATAACCTTGGATAGTCACTAAATGGAAAATGGTCCTTCTAATGGTCATTGTTGGCCATCAAATTTTACAAAATGTTTGTAATTTTATGCTTTATTTAACATATACGGTTGTTTTGACCTACTACATACACATTAAGATACCTTGTGACGGAAGGGGTGTTATTTTTTAACTAAAATGGTCACAATTTACTATATTGTCATCAAACTGCATGCATACATTTATTACATTAGAATTTTATTGAAGTGGAACAAAAATGTTAGATAATGTGTTTCAAAGAAAATTGGGTGACAGGGCGTAAAGTTCAGCTTTACAAGCCCATCTAAAATAACATTTAAAAAGTTCAGTAAGCTGGACACTTATAATTCAAATTTAATTTACAAAAATGTTGGCTCCAAAAATATTGTGTATTTAAAAGTGAAGTCATTATAACTTGCAATTTTAATAAACTGCATTTTAAAAATAAAATAACCATATAATGTTAATGTGCTATGTAAGTCAAGAGTGCAGACACAAACAAAGCATGATTTTTGAAAAATAAATAAATAGAACCAATTTTCAATAGTTTTACATTATGAGTTCAATTGTATTACATTAAAACAAAAATTAAATTTTGATGCCAACAAAAAAATTACCAACATGAATCAGGCAAAATGTAGAATAGAAACAATGTTTTAATCTTAAGAATGATAAATTAAATATATTATCTGATTCAGAACAACACAAATAACAAACTAAACTTTAAACTATTATTTGACTAAATATATTTAATTCTGCCTATATATTCATTTATATATTGCCTTGGATGTGGTATATGCAGTTAATTGTAATTTCCATATATAGAGACATAGGCACAGCGTCTACACTTTACACCATTTTACGCCCCTTTTTGAAACAGCTCCCTTCATATAGCAGACTTTGTTTTTGTATTTATTTTGGCCAAAACTATACCAAATAATAACAATAAAAAAGTTGTAGATTTGAACAATTTCATAGCCATATGCAAAGTCACGTGTTGAAAATAGGACAAAAAACTATTGGTCATAAATAGATAAAAGGTGATTCTAGAATACCATATTGTTTTATTATCAGTATATTGTTTTGCATCTGCTTTGGACCACTGGTTTGGGGCCCTCACAGCTCTCTGGCCCCGCATAATGATACACGCCTCATGAACTTTGAACTGTCTCCAAATATGGTAATAGTTCCTGGCTCCATAAATCCACGTCCATTGGGAGTTTTATGTTGCACTTTAGCGCACCATAAACTTCCTGTGTCTGTGGTGGTTACTACGGCAATCGGGCGAGTTGATTTCTATGTTAAAGGCTAATGAGCAAGTTGTCTGTGTACGGCAATAAAGGCAAGGAGTCAAATAAAATACACACAGCATTGCAAACAGGACAGAGGCACCTCCATAACGATAGCATACTTTTTTTTTGGGTGGTTTGAATTGAACCTTTTCATCCTGCTTTACTTCAATGCCTTAAAACTGTATTACGGCCTGGCTCTGGGTCCAGAAATTGTACCTGAATTATACTTTTTGATCATGAGGTGGAAATAAATACAATAAAAAATAAACACGTTTTGCTAAGATGTGGCTAAAGCTAGAGGAAACAATAAACTATGTCCGATTTATCTTCAGCTTTGTCTGGATTTACTTCACTTCACTTCTCTGCGTCTCTACACCTCGTTTTAAACTCCTCTTATGCCCTGAAACTATATTTTCGGTCTTGACACAGTTGATAAACAGGAAACAGGTGATGCTAATGTGAGCTAGCTTTGTTTTCCTAAGCGGGGGCAGCCCTATGTTCCCCGGTACCTATGTTCCCCGAGACCTGGGTTTGGGTTAGGGTTTGGGTTAAGGTTATATGCTGCTATATTGTATGCTGTAAAACCATACATTTATGCACAACTATTGGGGATGTGGAACCTGAACCAGTAGCCTATGCTAGTATTAGCGTAGTTCCCCCGTTCATAGAAAAGGGGGAACATAAGTACGAACATACCGGGGAACATAGGTACAGGGGAATATAGGTACGCAACCTCGCTAAGCATATGAGCTCATCATTTAAGTTACCGGGACTAAACGTGTGCGCATTCGTCGGGGGGCGGAACTTGCACTTCATGTCCAAAATACCTAATTTTATATAAATGAATGGTCTCAAAACTTAATCCGAATTCAAATCCTCTTCTAAATGTGATAAATATGACAAAACTTTTAGAGCCCCATAAGTAACCATCACTGGGTTGAATTTCGGACCCCTTAGATGTGACTTTTGGACCATACCAATCCGCTTCAAAGTGAACCAGTGGAAACATGGCTATTCAGACAACACAAGCGTCTACGGATGGGGCAACATGTTGTGCTGTCATGAAATAAAATTGCCACAATATTTTGCACATTTTGTGTAAAATGATCTTGTGAGATTTTTCAGTTTACATTTGGTTTGGACAAAAATAGGTTTGGTGCTGTTGAGTTACATCTCTTGAGAAACTGTAGTCATAAAATGCAGTTCTACAAAGACAGCGAAAATATTAAATAAAATTAGATACAAATTGTGCAGACAAAATTGTGATCTTTATATAGAATTCATTGTAAAAATCTCATCTTGTCAGGTTCTTATGTCTCGTCACCATGACTAGCTTCTGTTTAAACACAAAATTAAGATTCAATTTGACCCCATAATGATTCATAATAGCTTACACAACCTCCTCTATGCACATATACTATACATTATCTAAAGTGCTCCTTCTATCACTGATGGATTACATAAATTACTAATTTTCTTCCTTTTTTAACAGTGAAAATAGCTGTAGTCTTAAAAGGGGACTTTAAAGGAGATGGTTTAATGGTCTCGGGTAAATTGCAGGTCCACTGGAGACCTCACAGTGGCTGCTCGGCCCCCTGGAGTTTTGAGTGACAGTGCAGTGGTGGAGTGGGGCGGTCGTCCTGCCTGCAGAGGGGGTCGGGTGATGCGGGCATGCTAGCTGGAAACTGATGCACTGATGTCATTTGGGGAGGGTTTGTCATGTCTACTTCAGTTATAAATTCATCATTAATAAAAGAGAATGCAAGAACACATAATGGAATGATAAAAGACATTTTCAGTTTCATGTTTTGTTAATAAACAAAATTGTACCTGCATTATACTTTTCTCCATAAGGCACTGTGGCGCTGTGAGACGCGCCTAAAGTTCCGGTTTATTGTCACCTTTTTCTATATTCATTTCCCTTCTCTGCGCCTCTACACTGTACGTACTACACACAAGTGTTGTGTGTCAATAAACAGGAAACAGCTTATGCTAACGTGTGTTTTCATAGAGACATACATACATACATACAGTACATATAAGTTATCATCACTGGAAATACAGCAGTTTGTTACAAAATCAAGTCAGTGTTGGGTAAGAAATAATAATTATGCTTTGTTTATTTTTCATTGTATATAATAATAATAATAATAATAATAATAATAATAATAATAATAATAAAATAATAATAATAATAATAATAATAATAATAATAATAATAATGGAATTTTACCTATGTTTACCTTGACCCTTCCCGGATTTGAACCAAGATCTTGTACCTAACTAAAAGATACCACCTAAAAGCCACCCAAACGCACGGAGAGCAATCAACAACATCCTATACTTCGACCTACGAAAGCTTCTGTGTGTGGATTACTTACTGCGTACAAGTACATTCAAAGTCTAACACACAAAATAGCATTACATTAAACAATTATATGTGCTCTGTAATCCTTAATAACTAAAAGAATTATAGCTGCACGCCAGAGAAAACAAAGATGAGAAACACAAAGCGCTCAATGCATGGCTGAACAAACTCTATAAATGTAAATTATTTTGCTGTGAGTGTGAGGCTGTGGGGGGAGTGGATAGGCAGTGTCTGCAGTCTTGTTTTTAGTTTGTATTTGTTTTTGTGTTTGAATACTTGAAATACTTGTGGTGTTGGATCTGGTTGTGTTCACTCTCTCACAGTGCTTATATGTTTAATTATGGTAATGAAACATATAAGCACTGTGCAAATGGAGAAGCAGAGCCTGGGTTTTAAAGAACAAGGCAGGAAAGGCATGTCCCCACCAAATGGTAAAGGTGAGGTTTTGTAAATGGTTTAACGTTGCACAATGTAACCTTTCTGGTGGGACGTCTCCAGGGACCTGCTTGTCTCCAGGGAGATGTTATTGTTATTGTTTATTCCACAGTATGGCATTAACATTATCTTTTTTGCATTTGTTCAATGCTTTTATTGCTCAAAAATACCTTGAAAAACCTGCATTGTTACTGTAAGCGGGCTCGCATCTCCGCAGATCTGACCTGTAACTGGGCGTCACCTGCTACCCTATATTGGTTTGCCTGGAAAGTTCTGCAGTAGACATATTCATCTCTATGGAGACAAGCAGGTAGTGCCACCAGGCCAAGTTACACAAGTCAGCTCTGTGGAGAGGCAAGCCTGCTTCACAGTAAAAATGCAATATTTTTACATTTATTTTTTAGTAGAAAAAATACTTGGCATTGAGGCAAATTTATGACGTAAGACTGGAGACACGCACTTGCTCCACTACTGCTAAAATTCGCCTTAAAAATCACTATTTCACCCACACATAACATCCGTGGTGTACAGGGGAGGCGTAGTGTCAAGTTCTTTGTGGGGATTGGAACCAGAAGGGGCGAGGATTTTCCAGGGGGCCTTCATTAGGAATAGTCTTTCCCGTACTTTTTGATCAAATTCATGATCAGGTTTTGGGTTCAATGAATGTTTTCCATTCAGCTGTTTCATGTTTTTTTAGTTCCTGCGTTTGTATGTTGTGTATGACCAGAGTTTAAAGCCAATCGATGATTGTTGATGGAAAATCAATACAATTAACCCAATGCCAAAAAAAAAAATAAGTGAATTGGAAAGAGGGTATTTTTGTTCTGACTGATGAAGAGTGGGAGAATATATGTACGTCCAGGTGGAGAACCACATGGTCACGTGTTTGGAGGGAATTCTGTTTTCAAAAGTGTGAGACGTTTTTTTGTAACACCATGTCAAACTAACAGTTGGAGAAACTGTGGTTGCCGGGAAGCAAGCCATTTCTATGTGTTGTGGGACAGTTCTGTTACGGAGAAATATTGGAACGAAATCAAAAAGAGCCGCATACTGTTTTTGAAATTGCCATTCCATTTGATTTCGGAATTATGCATTTGGCCCTTAAAGCCCCTTCAATGGACACAATCAATTGACATATTTGTTTACTCTCTGGTCTTTCTCTTGTTATTTGTTGTGTGTTATATAATTAATGTATTTTTTTGAAAATGTTGAAAAAAAAAAAGGAAAAAAAATCAACTGCTGGTTATCTAGTTGGTGCTCTCAAAACAGTGTGGTCTTTGTTGATGTGAACTTTGATCAAGACATTTTCATGCCTATATCTATATATTTCTGTGTCATATTTATCATACACAATACTTTGTTACTGTGTACTTCCTCATTATCTGTGGTAAAACTTGGTTCCTCACACTCGTTTTCCAGAGGAGATCGATCCTTCCAGGTTGTTGCGCCCAGACTCTGGAATCTGCGGTCACTGGATTCTGTAGTTTCTTTTAAGGGTCAGCTCAAAACCTTTTTATTCAGTTAGGCCTTTTGATTACAGTTGCTTTAGGGACTGATTTTACTGAAGATTGTTGTATGTGTATTGCTCACTGTTTTGTGTTTTATTTTTTTATTCTGTGTGTTTGTGAAGCACTTTTGTGTCTTCTGTCTGTGAAAGGTGCTGTACCAATCAATTTTACTTACTTACAAACAATCCTAAACCTGACACCATTCCATTATATCAGACTCAAATAACAGCTATGAAAAACACAATTAAACGGTGGCAAGACGGAATCAGGACAATGGTGTACTGCAGGGCTATTCAACTTTACTGAAGGCCAGAAGATTTTACTGAAGGCCAAGGCCAGAGGGCCAAGGCCTCTGGGCCTGAGGTACTCAACACGCCTTTGCTGTAACAACATTTTGGGTCGAACAAAATATCCCCAACATTGTCTCAATACATTTAGTTAAATCAATATAATGACTACAGATGCTTTAGATTTTTGTGAGAAATAACATACAAAATGATTTACCAGCAGCTTTTCAAAATTGCCAATCCAAAACTGAACCAGAATTAACCAGGACTAACCAATAACCAAAACAGGTCTAAAGCAGAATTCAACAGGGACCAAACCAAGACCAAACTAGGTCTAAACGAGTGCTAAACCAGAATTAAGCCAGTAAACAAGATTTTTTGTTTTTGTTTTATATTTAGGAGATTACTCATGGGCCGGATTAAATCACTTGGTGGGCCTGATTTGTCCCCCGGGCCTGATGTTGAATAGCCCTGCTGTACTGTTTAACCTGATTCCATGTATGCATCAAATAAAGACCTTGAGAACGATCGCCGCCTCTTGCAGTCTCACATAGACTAAACTTCGACATTGGCAACTGGAGTGCGTTTTGTGGAAAGCCCGGGCTCATACGTAGGGATGGCATCCATCCGACTTTGGAAGGTACATCCCTTTTAGTTCAAAATTTGACCGATAGCATTAGTCGTCTAAAGTGACCACCCAGAGATGAGACTCGGGCGCAGAGCAGCACTATAAGACGCTCCTTTGTTGCTGTGCTCTCGCAAGCTCTGTCACAAATTTAAGTGTTCAGATTCAAGGCAGGTAGAGACTGTGTGTGTCCCTCGTGCAAATAATGCCAAAAAGTCCAATCTCAGAAAAGCTATTTCAGGTGTCAAACCAAATAACTTAAAATAGCACTCACAAATGATGCAAATAAACAAATTAATAAGCATGTAAATTGTGGACTGCTAAACATTAGGCCAATTCCCTCCAAATCCCTTTAGTTAATGAATGAATTAGGCTTCAACAGAATGGTTATGTACTACTAGACTAAACGAGTCTACCCCACCCAGTCATGTTAACTTTCAGACCACCAGGAGCACAGACCAAGGTGGTGGTGTGACAGTGATCTCACACTCATCTTGAGTCCTAAAATTAACAATGCATTTCGCTCATTCCATCATGTTATCAATCGCTTCCAAATTGGAGAACAAAAAAGGAGTTTGTTCATAGTTCTCTACGGACCTCCTGGTCCCTATTCAGAGTTTTAATAGAGTTCTCTGACTTTATATCAAACTTTGTGTTAGGACTGGATAAAACTGTCTCGGTAAAGCTTTATAAGATAGCATTGGTTTTGCTCAGAATATACAACCAACTCACAGTCACAAGCATACTCTAGATCTTGCTCTAACATATGAAATAGAGATTAGTGACCTAATTGTCTTCCCTCATAACCCTATATTGTCAGATCAATTTCCTAATTACCTTTCAGTTTATTCTTAAAGTTTATCCAGCCTCTAAGAATAAAAATTATTATGAAAAAGGACAATATCTGAAAAATCTATCTCATAGTTCCAAATAAATAACAGATCCAATATGCAGTGACATGTCATGTGATCCTTTAGTCCTAGAAGGTGATCAATTTGTTGACTTGACCATGAATTCTCTGAAGTCTGCAAAACATGCCTCCCCATGGTACAATGAAGAACTGCGTTCACATAAACAAAGAGCTAGAAAATTAGAAACACCATTTTGTCGCTCCAACACAGAAAAATCCCTGAAAGAATGAAAAATCTACCTACTGTCCTACAAGCAGGCTCTGCGTTAGGCCCAAACTCAGATACTATTCAAATTTGATAGAAGTGAACAAAAATAACACTGGATTTCTTTTCAGCACTGTAGCCAGGCTAACAAACTGTCACAGCGCAGTAGAGCCCTCAATCCCAGCTACTCTCAGCTCTGATGATTTTCTTTCTATTTTTTAACAATAAAAGTGTCCCATCTGCAACACTAGAAAGGTTCACTGCTGTTGAACAAGCAGAGATAACTTCAGCCATTATAAAACGCCAACTTATGTCCTAGACCTGACTCCAAGCAGACTCCTCAAGGACATTCTCCCTCCTAATTATAGATTCTATTCTTAATATAATAAATACTTCATTAGAAAGTGGTTATGTTCCACAGTCCTTCAAACGTGCAGTCATTAAACTGCTTCTAAAAAAGCCTAATCTTGATCCTGACCTGTTGTAAACTACAGACCTTTTTCAAATCAATCCTTTGTCTTCAAAATCCTTGAAAAAGTTGTAGGTAAACAGCTTTGTCGCCACCTACAGGACAATCATTCATTTGATGTTTTCCTGTTCCTGAGCTCACCACAGTTCTGAAACTGCACTAGTTAAAGTCACAAATGCTTTGTGACTGATGATGGACTGGTGGAAAATATCCGTACATCTCAGTGGTGATCACATGTTTGGTGGGTGTGTCACGTTTTTTCATAGCACCATGTCTCACTATTAACTAGGAAATTCTGACTGTAGGAGAATCTGTGGTTGCCACGAGGCAAACCATTATCATGTGTTCTGGGACTGTCCTGTTGCTCAAGAATATTGGACTGAGATCAATAAAGTGCTATAGACTGTTCTTGACATAATCATCCCACTCGATTTCTGAACTGTGACACAATCTGCACCCACACACAATTACTGGAACTGCAAATATACGGAACCACGTGAATCCGCGTGGAGTTTGGCAAAAACGGATCGCAGTGGACCGGAGTTGGTGTAACAAGCAATCTGCAAGTGACCAATGCGGGTCCCGAACCGCACCAGTATTGGAGTCAATGTACACAAAGAGTAAGTCTAGGGTTATTTCTGTAAGTCCACATTTCTGTACGTGAACACAGTAATCCATTTCTGGTGACAAACGGGGTCTTTAGAGATGCTACAGAAGAGGAATCCTTTGTATAGAGACTTGAGCCAACATGCGCCTTTCGTCCTTAAGATGGCAGTAGCAACAAGTGTGTGACGTCACTTCGGACCCATCCCATGATACAGTAGGCAGCAGTCTGAACAGAGAGGCTCAGACCTCTCCACACACTCCTCCAGTTCTTCTGGGGATCCCAAGGCGTTCCCAAGCCACCGACATAGTCCCTTCAGCATGTCCTGGGTCTTCCCTGGGCCCTGTTTCTGGTGGGAGATGCCCGAATACTTCCCCCGGAGAGGGGCTTTACTCCGAGCTTCTCCATGTGACTGATCTCCTCAACCTATCTCTAAGGGAGTGCCCTGCCACCCTGCAGAGGAAACATTTCAACTGCTTGTATCCACCATCTTTTCCTTTCGGTTATTAGCCAAAGCTCAAGACCATAGGTGAGAACAGAGATTGACCAGTAAATCTTCTTCACCACAACATAACGCCACGTCACTGCAGACGCTGCACCGATCCGCCTGTCAATCTCATGCTCCATCCTTCCCTCACTCGTGAACAGGGTTGATTTTGTGTAGTTTAGTGGATAAGCGGCACTATGAAGCGGGTTCACTAGTCACTGTGTCAACCCTGGATTTTCTGAATGAAGCCGTGTGTGTTCACAGAACAGGGGGTAAAGTCAGCTGCAGGTGGCCAATTAGAAAAATGGAGAAGGGAAGAGCTGCACAGCACCGCGCCGCTTCTTGCGGTTGACTTCAATGTTTGGATAACCCCGTCCACCTCGATTTTATCTTTATGGAGTTTTCTTGGAGCCGCACAAAAATGATCCCAATGTCTCAATGCTTTGTTTTTGTATATGAAATAACTCTTTTAAACTGAATAATCAAATTTATTTTCAGTTAGCATTACCATTGAGACACAAACACCGACCTTAAGAAACACAGACGTAAATTAGATTTGAACACACTGTCTGGGATTATCCACCAGTGACTTTTTTTTTTAGCCTGGCTCCAAAAAAAACTTCATAGAGAGAATTAAGGCGGAAGGGCATTCCCAGATGTAGTGGCACGGTGCAGTGCAGAGTCCATTTCAACACAATCACAAAATGTACAAGGAAATAAAACATAAAGCACAAGCCAATGAAAACGTTGTAGCTGCGTTCATGCCCTAAAGCGTCACAGACTGAATGATCGACGCTAATGTTTGTGCCAAGCAGCGTGTAAAAACATACCGGTATAAACATGTGCACAAATAAATGTTTAAGTTTATATCTTTAGATTTTAAAAGTTTGTTTTTACTGAAATACAATATGATTAAACAGTGGGCATATTCAATCAAGGCATAACCTTTATAAGCTAAATGTGATCAAATATCATTAAACACTATATATCTGAGCATTAGTATACAAGAATACGCTTCGTTTGCATTTAGTCCTGATTCATACAGTGTCTCGTCCTGATTTGTCCTGGTTTAGCCTTCATTTGTTGTCCCCGCAGCAGCAGACATGACCCGACAGTCTCCTTCATTGTGCTCCATTGTTCTGTACATGCCGGCCTCCCTGTCCCCTGCTGCCTTCTTATTGTGTTGCAGGTTTTTTAAGGCATTCAGCTGGGTCCACATCCCCGCACTCCCTCTGCCATTCCTCTGGTTCTATATAAGCCTGGCTACAACACCAGGGGAGCTCAGTCTGGCAAAAGGACACCAAAACATGGACTATCTGCCCCTCAGAAGCTGCTGTCTGGAAATCCCCTCCCGGCTCGCTTAAGCCGCGCAATAAAACAAAACACAAAGGAACCGGCGCGCAAATGACTTCAATCAGCTTAGCCCTGTGTCATAATGAAAACTATTAAGCGTGCAAAATGTAGGCCAAGTTTAATTGTGAATGTAGCAACGGGCTAAAGCTAGTGGTTCCCAGTGGGCAATATGTAGCAATGGAAAAATGCTATGATGTTTAAGCTTGCAAATATCAAAGTGCATGTTCTAATCAAAATGTAGGTCAAATTTAATTGGGGATCTGATTTTGATACCGGTGGTATTAAATGTATTGAAACTTTAAAAGGTATCCATTTGTATATTAAGGGATTATTTATATGTCAAGGCCCTTTACCTGACTTTTATGTCTTCTAGTTCAGAAAATTCAGAAAAGATTTGCACAATGTAACTTGTATAACCCTGCAACAAGCTTGCCCCTGTCCCGCCAAAGGCCCAAAGTCATTGGGATAGGCCCAGTCAGCTGTGACCTTTTCCGGTAACAAGCGGTAGAAGATGAATGAAGGAAATTGTTGGAAAAGTAAAACATTATTT
This sequence comes from Chaenogobius annularis, assembly GCA_015082035.1. Taxonomy (NCBI): domain Eukaryota; kingdom Metazoa; phylum Chordata; class Actinopteri; order Gobiiformes; family Gobiidae; genus Chaenogobius; species Chaenogobius annularis. The sequence continues at coordinate 143,833 of BJKM01000780.1, forward strand.
GTATATAATACTGCCTATGCATTTTAAAAGATAAGAACCTTAAAGTTACAACACGTGTGATTCCGTTTTTTAGCCACGAGAATTGAGGCAACTGCCTGAGGCCATCCCAGTTGTTTTTCTATCATGGTGCAACATTATACTGAGAGAAAGGACTACGTGGATGGGGCTGAAAGGTCAAACGGAACCATGTTTCTCACTCAGAGTTCAAGTACAGGGTTTTTTGCGATTACAATGAGGGATTACACCGAACCAACCAATTACCATTCTTCACAGTTAGTGTATTGCAATGACATTATAGCCACATTTCAACTGGCCCTGGTCCCCCAGACCAGTCTGCTTTTGAACGGTTCTTTCTATGGTGGAGTGTGCCTCTGTGCTCAGGTCTTGGCTAAAGCTTGGATTATACTACGAAGTCGTGCGGAAGGCAGCGGAGAAGATGTTGGCAGTATTTATAGTCTGCGCGGGTTTCAGGCGTGTCCGACAGTAGAAATCTGAGCTAGCTGCTATGAAATCTCATTCATTTCCGCACTTAACATTTTTTCCCAGGACGTGGAAAATCAGGGCAAGGGGGCATGTTGGGAAAAATGACAACATTTTGCTGCACGGCCCCTCGCGGATGTGCCAAGCATAAACCTATCTTAAGGCTCACAGAGCTCTGCTACGTGAGCAGCTGATATCACCCAGACAGATCAAATGTTTTCTTCATAAATCAAATCTAAATTGTATCTGAATTAAAGCAAAACATTTCGACGCTCAGGCAGGGCTTCAACACAGGAGGAAATAAACCTGAGTTCCCAGACTCGAGTCGCAGTTTGAGAATGACTCTTGGATGAGAGTCGAAACGTTTTGTTTTTCTAAAAACAGAGTCCAGATGACTACAACTGACTCTTTTTCTACAATTTCTTGCAATGAAATGTCAAAATAGCGAGACACTGAAACCGGCAGGTGTGCAGGGATAGTGTCATTAGATACTAACCACTCGTGGCTGAAGCCAAACCCTACAATTGGAGCTGAATTAGCTGCTTCAAAGGCAGGGTGGTGGGTAATGTCAGGTTAGGACACATGTCTATGGGGGTCTGCTCAGTCATTTAGAGCAGGGTACATTTAAGCAGCAGAGGAAGAAAGTCTGGCTGTTCGCACTGTTACATAAACTACATCGGATTGGTCATAAAGTCACCAAATACACACACAATCTTGAATGTTGCAAATAGTCTTCTGCTTTTCTAGACATACACATTTGATGCATTATTAATTTATGGATTTAAATGTGGGATTATTTTTTCATTTTACGATCCGTGCCTGTTTTTATTTTGAATTGAATGCAACATTATACAACCACTTTGCATCGGTGGCTATGCTAGTAAAGGTTTATTTATGAGAATATATTTTTTCACAATCAAGTTAAATTTAGGTTTAGGTTTAGGAACAGGTGATTCGGTTAAGATTAGGGTTTTGGGACTACTGTGTTGTGGGAATAAAAAAGACACACAAACAATGAAACGAACAGTCCCTCTTTGTGAATTCTGACCAATTTCTTTCATGGGACAGCCACTCAGGAGTCGAGGCACATATCTGTTAGCATCAGGTTGACAAAAGCCTTAAAAAATGTTTCTCTTGCCAGTATTTTTTTAATCTCCTACTATTTTTATTTATTCATTTGATTACACTTTATGTTAAAGCAAAACTAAGTGACTTTTGCAATAGAGCTCCCCCTACAGCTCCCTTGTGAAAACATAGTCAGAGAACAGATGCAAAAGATTTTCTTTCTTTCACATACAAGAACATTAACAAAAAGTGCCAGAGAGAGTTGTCTTTGGGTTGATGTTGGCAAATATTTAACCCTCACAGGGAATTACAAAGTTGTTTAATAAGGTCATAATCTTTAGCTATACCTTAAAGATCCTACATTATGCTATTTTTCCCGTTTCATAGTCTTCCCTAAGGGGAAAGTTGGTAATAATAAGTGTTGTGCAACACCCATAACATAATAGTTATAAAATATCACCCATATCTTGGACCCGCTCACAAACCGGCGTGTTACAGGCACAGAGTGCTTCCTGGGGAGAATGGGCTGAAACATGGAAGTATGCCACGGCACTCACCAGGCTGACTCATCCTGGTGAGTGGCCCTGTTCGTCTGCTCGTCCGAGGAGAAGGATAGAGACTATTCTCTAGCTAAAGACGGCAGGAATCAATCAAAAAAACACTTTGGGCACATACACAGGTACAAATAGCACTGTAAGAAGGTTACATTTTTGCATGATATAGGAACCTTTAATACTCCTTAATAAAGTACAAAAAAATGACATAACATCATACATATGTCACCATTAATAAACTATTTGTTCATTCTGAATTAGGTCTTACTTCATGCTTTATTATAGATAATTTAGGGACGGATACCTCATTTTATTTTTACATATCATTATTTCCCATTTTGATGATGAAATTCCACTCAGACGGACTTCCTTAGTTAATAATTCCCAAAGACTTAACTTTGGCGCGTTTCCTGCTTGTTGAGATGATTGAAGGGTGTACCTGCTCCTTACCTCCTCATGCAGCCTCCATGCAGGGAGCAGATAAAAGTGAGGTGCCGGGCTTCCGTAAATAGGCTGCACAGCTCCAACAGGGACCAGACGTCTCAACTGCTCAGACTGGCAGATGGTCATTCACCAGTGGGTAAAAGTGGTCCACAGCAGGGCTAATGCGCAACATGAACTGGTGCATTGTGAGGAGATGCACATACAAGGAGTTTACAAAGACATACAAGAGCTATTAGACTAAGCTTTGTTATATTATATATTATATATTATTAAGATGTGATGCTGGAATCATTGAATGTGTGACAACTTGGAAGTTTAACCTATAACCTCAAATTGTTTTCCATTTGCAATCCTCATATACACAGCTAAAATAGCCATACCTACAATGTTAATGTTGTTTTCATTTTCATTTAATTTTGTAATTCTTAAAGCTCCTGTTTGACAGAAAAGGATTCAAATGTTTTTTAAATTAATTTAATTTGAATGCCATAGGGTTACAGAAGTCATTTTGGGTGGGAGAATCTAGATTACTGCCTTGAGCTAAATTTGTCCTGCCTTAAGGGAGGAGTTATAGCCTGAAAGGGCTCTGCCTTTTTAACCTGCAAGCCTCATTAAGGAACGTTCTACTTTTTTGTCTAAATTTCAAAAACCATTGTCCAAAAAATGTTTCCACCACGGATTACATTGAGCCTAAAACTCCTGTGGTATACTCAGAAGATATTGCCTCAATTGGCATAAGCATTTATTACATTAATGTGTTTACACAGTTACAGGTAAAGTTATGTTTATTATGTTTAACTTTCATGATATAGTCAGTAGGTCCTCAACATATTTTTCTCAGACTCATATTCTATGAATTCCAATGAGTAATCATTTTTTCCACTGAGCAGTGTGTTTGGGTCTTTCTAGTAATCCTGTGGGATTCCTCCAGACTCCGGTTTCCCCCATCAACTCAAAACATTCACCACAGGTAAAATCCTCCAGTTAAAGTCTACACCCGTGGTTCCCAAAGTGGGGGTCACAAAGCATGAGCTGGGGGTTGCAAGATGATTTCAATGTAATGTTAAAACTATGACTCTTCATTTAAACTCTTTTTTAATTGAAAAAAGCCTATTTTAGTGAAATTGGGTCATAAACTACAAAAATAAATACAGTTAAACTTAATTTCAAAGGATTTGAAACTTCAAATTATTACAGACATCTATTTAATTTTGCTGTGGGGGTCCCAAGTCAGTTTCAGAATTATTTTGGGGGTCCCGGCCTGAAAAGTTTGGGAAGTTTGTGAAAATCTAGCTACTTACCTTAAGAATGTATTTTACTTGAAACCCCACTGCGTAACAATTTAGCAAGGTAATAGACCAAAATTCAAACATTTATTTCAATGTGTTTTTATAATAAACTGAGCCACCAATGCGGATTGTGCCATTATAGGGACAATGATGTTGACTGTGCAAGGAGTGGATTGTGCAATAGTGCAGATTGTGCAATAATGATGACTGTGCAATGCATTCGTGTGCATATGGAATGTATTTGTTTTATTATTGGCCCTTTTGTGGCCCCAGAGCCATGGGACAACGGGTGGAAAGTAGCCTTCGGTTACAATAGTTCAATAACATGCACTGTCCCGATCACACAAATAAATAAATAAAATAAATATATAAATATTAGACAGGTTAGACCTAAATTCAAAATATTGCACGAAGGGGCAACATGTTTATTTGTTGTTGCGGAAAACCTATGAAACCGCAACATTTTTAAAAGACCCTCATTGTGTTCATTCACATTTTATCTACCTAAAAATCCATCTTCTCATCCTATTCCTTTACATGCTAATGCTAATGCCAACATGCCGCTGAATTGCCATGCTTTATGCGCACTCATCTCGGCTATTATTTACCTATACATTCTCCTTCACAAACACCATGGTGCGAATTGAAAAGCTCGGCCTTGATAAGAATGTCTGTTTATCTTGAGGCCCATTCTCTTTCTGTGCAGTAAATATGGCTGTACGCGCTGATAGGGGGAGGGAGCGGCGCCTCGCAGGTCAACAGTCGGGGGATGCGGGTCTCAGATTGACTTATCTACCTGAATCCAATTTTCATGTTCACTGGCTGCAATGAGTCCGGGATGAATTACGCCTTTTTCTATCAGCTCTTGATAAACAAATGGAGCGCCGCTGCTGCTTCAAGAATCCAAAAATGAAAAAAAAGTTGAATGCTGAATATATAACAAGTTACAGGATTCTATTTCCAGAGCCAATACAGTCATGAATCTGTGTTCAAAATCTGAAATGTTTTGATATTATAACCTAAAAAAAAACCTTGTCATGTTATATAAAACCTGAAAATAGTACTCCAAAAGTTAGGTGTGGTGGCTCATAAAAAACTATGTTAAATGCAACATTATTAATAATTCACTTCATTATTGCGTCTGTGGCCCTCTGCTCAGTATAGTATATGTTTCAAAATGCAGTCCTTAGTTTGGACACCCCTGGTCTAAAGAGTTTTTTTTAAAGTGAAAAATGGTTTTTGAATTGTATTTTTTACCTTTATAAATAACAATAAATCAGTTCTCATGGCTTGAGAGGCGTTTGGTAGATTCTCTCCNACTTGTTTGCGTACATTTGATTATACCTAATCCCTAATATTTTCTCACATTTTCCCCCTGTTTTATCAAAAATTACCTCCCTCGTTCTCACATCAGTTTAACCAACCTTCTAGTCGAGTATAGGTTTAGTCCAGTAACGTTCATTTCACGGAGGTAGTAGCTACTTTGTGCATCAAGAATTTTGTTAACTGTGACCAGGATCGTTTCATCTGGAGGTCATTCATCCGGGTCGAGGACAGGAGCCTAATTGTTCAGACATTTATACATGATTTAAACAGGGGCCATAGCCCCGTCGGATTAGAGACCTTTGGAAGCAGCGCTAACAGTGGGATGCCAAAAAATCCAATTATTACTAGTCAAAAATACAAAATCCCCATCAGAGCCATAACAACGGTAGCAATAAGCGGTTTATTATTTGCCCAAAAGCGTTGAAAAGCCTTCCCAGTAGGACGATGTTAAGACCCCAGAGTGCTCCTTCATTTTAGTATCAGGCCTTCAACCCCTCTAAAGCCACTGTTGAGCGTCCTCCGGAATGCGTTATTTTTGGATAAATGTACAACACTGGCGTTATAAAACATGTGGCAAAACTCCTCCCACTTCGGGCAATAGCATAGTCTAACGCATACGGTTTGATAGACATTAATGACGTAGCGAGAGTTGTTCGTTGTACTGCAGCAAACGCCTCCTTGGGTGTAATTTCCTAGCGCCTTGCTAACATTGTAATGAATGTAATTAATGCGATCTGCATTTTGCCCTCAACCGTTATCCAAGGCAGTATCGACCAAACCCTGCTGCCTGATTTTTACTAGTTTGATATTCGTCCGGCACCCCCTTGTACCCCTATTGCGTTCAATGTAGGTAGGGTCACAGGTCCCATGTTAGTGCACGTCGTGTCCGTCCCACTGGGGGTAAAATGACTAAGGTGTATATGCTTTTCACTAGATTTTCCACTGCGGTCGGAGAACACTGTTTACTGGGGAGGATAGACTCACCGACAGCGCAAAGACCCCAGCGTTTTGTTGGGATTAACATCGTACAAAAACAGCTGCCTCCACAAAAACAACCATACATCAAGCGTTGCTTTCTCGGTCTAAATTGTATGTTGACCCAATAAGATTGTGGTGCAGTGGCGGGAAGGCAATTGGCCCAATGTCTCTTGTCACCTTTCCACTAGGAGGCAAGGGTGATTGTTTAAACACAGTGTAAGTTTAAAGTTGCCAATGGTAAGAATAATGTGTTTACGCCTGGCACAGGCACGGGCGGGAACACAGCAATTTAAGATGAGAGCAATTTTGCTGTTGTATACGTGTTTTCGTAAAACAAGCTGTATGATGCATGAGATATCCACGGGAGCTGGCGACCAGCCGGCTAGGATGGGCCTTTGCTCCCATGCACACCACGCAAAATCTCCTTGGCCCCCGCAGCATTTTCCACCCATCAGTAACAGTTATTTTGGGTTCCACTTAGGCAGTGCTCCATGGACCCAAGCATCAGGAGTTGTCTTGTCATAGGCTGGAAAGCAGTTACATTTCTCGAGCTGTGCTACGGACAGTGGGGTGTAAAGCTTAGTCCGGCTAACTTGCTCGGTACCACGTCCTCTGCACACCTTTCAAGTCCCCGAAGGGTCCCCTTATGGGTCCTGCTTATAACAGTAAACCGCGGAATGAGTGTAACATTTAGTTGTTCTCTTCTCGGGACATGTTTACCGTTAATAAAAATGCCAAGAAGTGTCCTGTTGCCAGTGTTGACTTTTGGTTGCCCATTCTTTTGCTAAAAGAGGGTAGGCTGGCACCCACCTCATTGCGTGAACGGCAAAAAAGCATTTCCCACATGAGCATCGCAATTGCCCCACATAAGATATAGTAACTGTAATATGTTGGATGTACCTGCCAATGGTGGCCATGTCTTGCCCCTGCTATTCTAACTCTGTGAATCTGGAATTTAACGTCCACGGTTGTATTGAACACGTACACAGATTAGTTAACAGCGACATACGGTTGTTACCAGCAGACCCATGTGGAGAAGAAGAACTGGTCTTTAAACCTCTGCTGCTACTGCCAAGATAGCAGCGACGAGCAGTTATGAGTGTGGTTACATCGCTTGCCAGGCACCAGGTTGCTGTGAAGCGTCCCATTTAAGAATGCCGCTTCATTGTAGTCTTTGTAGTCTAGGCATGCACCTCCGTCTTAGTGTGCTGTCAGGACAGGCACTGGCTTTTGTCGTCTCTCCAGCCTTTGCCACTGAAGAGGTCCTGCAGATCTAGGAGGTCTTACGCAGATATGTCACCCAGATACTACGCAGTTTGCAATGGTGAAGGAGATGTGATCCACTGGGCTTCCCCTCGACCTTTACTGCAGTTGGTTGTTGAGATATGAGGAGAGCGACGTAAGCCCCTCCCACCGTGGACTATATCCAGCTCTTTCCTTTTTATCGTTTTCAAAACACCTGGTCTCCGGGCACACCTGCTTTTCCTGTGGAGACAATGGTCCTTCTGGCAGTTCATTGTTTTCTCGACATTCTCTTGTAGCCAGTTTTGCCTCATATAATCTGCCAAAGTCCAGTCAGAATCAGGTTGGTCTTTTTCAGTCACGTGTAGGTCGGGTAGGGTGTACGCTCGCCCATACAACATTTCAAACGGGGACAAACCATGCTCTTTTGCAGTCATTATGTGCATGCTTAAAGCGACTAACGCTATAGCAGTCTTGGCCATGGTCTTCTGTGTCTTCTTGCTGCTTTTACTAATTTGTTTTTTATTGTCCCATTGGCCCTTTCAACCAGGCCGCGGATTTTGGATGGTAAATACAGAGTCTTTTCAGGTCCATCTTGAAACATTGTCCAACTTTTGTCTATTACCTCATTTACAAAATGTTGCCATTATCTGATCTGATGATCACATTCCGTAATTTGGAATAATAGTTTTGCACAGTGCTTTGGCTACTGTTAATGCGTCTGGTTTTGCGGTCGGAAACAGCTCTACCACTTTGAAAATGCGTCGATGATGACCAAGCAGTACTCCACCCCTCTTGATTTACTTAATTGGATGTAGTCCATATGAATAACTTGGAATGGATGGTTTGGTTCTGGGAACGCCCCTCGTTTGGTTGTCATGATTGGCCATTGTGGATTGTTCTTTATACACGTAATGCATTGTTTACAAAAAATTTGAATAAAGTATTGAATCTCATGTGTGTTATATTGTTTGTTTACTAAATCCACCATCCCCCCTGTTGACACATGGCACGGCCCATGGGTCAATTTTGCCAGCCCATTCATGAAGTGTTTTGGCAACCACGGCTTCGCGTCTGTCCTATATAAAGTCCATCTTGAACACTGCTCCTTTTTTGAGCACAGGTCCTTCTCCCTCTGGGTGCTCTGGTGTGATAGTCTACCAGTATATTTGGCACTTCGGCTTTCTTTGGTTCCGCTTCTTCTTGTGCCTAACAGGGTGTGTTTTTCTCTGCCGCTGCGCTTTTTTGCGGTCAGGTCTGCCAGTCTGTTCCCCTCTGAGATCAGATCAGTTCCATTCGTGTGTGCTTCGCATTTACATTATTGCAAGCGTTTGGGAAGTAATATGGCTGCAGCAAGTCTTGTAGAGTTTAGCATGTAATACCTGGTTTTTCCTGTCGCGTTTGAAACCACGGTTTTTCCATTGTTGGCAAAAAATAGTTACAGTCCCAAAAGCATAGTGTGTGTCTGTGTATTATCGTGACTTTCTTTCCTTTATATAGTTTGCAGGCTTCAGTCAGTGCACTAATTCTGCTGGCTTGTGCTGAATGGTTAGATGGTAATTTTCCCTTTTTTAGCACCTTGTCCACTGTGGTTATACCATAGCCAAACCATGTTGGTTCCATAGTCATCTTTCCCTGCTGAGCCATCAACAAAAATCACGTCTCCTTCTTCTAAGGGAGTGTCCAGTAAGTCTTTTCTGGGTTTGTTTTGTTCTTTCTGCTGACGCCACACAGTCATGTGGCTGTCCGTCAGTTTGTATTGGGATCAAGTGGATGGGTTTAATTTGGTACATCGTGTCTATAGTCAGGTGTGGTTGCGAGAGCAAACACAGTCATACATAGTAAATGCCTTGCTGTGAGAGGAATGTCATGTTCGTCTGGAGTAAAAGAGCGGGGAAACAGCGTGTGCACCTGCAGTGTTAGAGGTGGAATAGGACCACCTCTGCTGAACTCTGCACAGCCATCGCTCCGCCACTACAGCCTGCACGCATTGGGTGGCCGCCCCACTGGGTCCAGTTGTGTGAGTAAAAATGCTACTGGTCTGTTTTTAGAGCCATGTCTCTGCAGCAAACACTGACGTCACTAAATCCTTCTCTGCTTGTCACACATTGTACAAATGGTTTAGAGTAATTTGGATGGGCTAAAACCCCTGCTGCGCAGCTAATATTGTTTAGGGTGCAAAATGCCGTGTTTGCCTCTTCTGTCCAAGTCAAGTGGTCCTGCATTTTTAGCGGTATGGAAAACATGAGATCCTGTAGAGGTTTTGCCATGATTGCGTAATCTATCAGCCAGCTACGGCAGTAGTTACACAATCCCAAAAATGACATCATTTGTTTTTTGTCTCGGTTTTGGAGCTGACAAAATGGCAGCTTTTCTCTGAGTACTTATGGTGCGTCCTTCAGCGGTATGGTGCGTCCTTCAGCGGTATCCTAATGGTATTGTTTAATTTCTTGGTCTAAATTCTGTTTTTCCCTTGATTACTAACTGGTTCAGCCCTTCATTAGTCCACGTCTGCTGGACCCATGCTCCACACCTCTTTTGGAATGTCTTTTAAGTCCTCCTCCTCGTCTGCTGTTAACGGGAGGGTCTCTATTAATATTCATTGGTCCAAAAATCTGCCGCTTGCCCTGTTCCTACTTTGAAAGTCAGTTAGTGTGTCTCGGGGGTCACTTTGACACGATAAATTTAGTTGGAGCCTTCGCCAGCCGGTGGAAGGACTAAATTGGGGTTTTCTTTTTCTTTTTCCTTCCCTCCAATCTCTTTGTATGGCTCAGTCTGCGCATCTCATGTCCTATAAATTCTCCCCACCGCCCTTTCTGTCCTTTGGCCAGGCGAGATACAACATGCCTGTGTACTGGGCTCGCATGAGTTGAATACCGTTCTGCGTCACGTCTATGTCTGACAAATGCTGTGGCAGTCTTTGTTAGTAAAGATGATTAGTGAAACCCCTTGTGGCCCAGTTTGTGTACTTGCTTTGTCATACTCTGGATCTGGACCTGGTGCTTTATAACCTGAGGTCATGTGTAAATTTTCCTTTTTTAGTGAAAATCTGCTGTGTTTAGATATTAATTCTCTGTTTTTTTCCTGTCAACATTTTGCCTTGTGTGGCCTGGGTCGTTGGTGCAGGTCTAGAGACCACATAATGCGGGTGTCCTTTACTCTCTATCACATTTTCATGATTTCTTCTCCAACAGGTGCTTATCCTGCCGCATTATACCTCCCGTGGTTGGAATACGCTTATTTCTAGTCTCAACATTAATTCCGTCCTAGTATGTTTGGGGCATGTGGTGTAGTACTACTTCCACCATGCCTGGTGGTCCTCTGGTTTAGAGTAAAGGCCACGTGGTGCGCTTATGTAATTTCTTTTGTGTCTGACCATTGGCTGAGATCAGCCCGTATGGTGCGCTCCCCCCTACATTTTATCCCCCTGTCGTCCCGTAGGACCGTCCTTTCTGCCCTGAATCGACTAAAAAAAGCCATAGGTTTCCCATTTACAACATATCGGTTAGTTCTGGCCTTTTCCTTTTATCTATTTCATCTGCATTTAAGTAAAGTCACGTCTGATCCCATGCTTTTTGGCAGTTCTTGGTCGCAGGATACGTTTCCTCCTGCTCCTGTGTCTGTTTTTCATTCTCTGGCAGTCATGCCTTTTTATCTCTTCCTCCTTCCTTCATCATTATCACTTCTTATTCTTCTTGTTCCTTACAGTCCCGTGCTAATGTCCTTGCTTGTGACATTAGTAGCACCTTCCCTCTTTACTGTCAGCCTCCTTTTGCTTTCATTCGCTTCCCTCTTGTTCTGCCTTCCCCCTTGATAACTTCCCGTAACCTTTTTTCTCCGGTTTTGCATAACCAAACCTCGATCCGCCCATTTTAACACAAAGGCGGGGTTTTTTCCTTTATTCCTTTGTCACGCCCTCGGCATGTATTGCGTGTTGTCATGAATTCCAGTCAGGGTAGCGGTGGGCCAGAGCAACGTAATTTTTGGTCAGCCATGCATGACTGGGAGTCTTAGCCCGCCCATTATTGCCATTTTTAGCATTTGTCTATATGGTCCCTGCCTCAAATCCGCAGCTTCTGGGATGCCACTGTGAGTTTTTAAACACAGTCTCATTCTATTTAGCAAAAGTCCTGAAACAGTTCTCGTTATCTTTTGCTTTGTTGCTGCACTATAGCCTGGTTCGCTCTTTTTACATAAACCCGTCTGAACGTTGGCCATAACAGCCGCATGTGTGCGAGTCCTTCGCTGTGGGAACCACAACGGGGGGGGTTTGCGTTGTTAGTGGGTCTCCAGTTTCCCCTACCCAAAGTCCACTTTTCCCTGTTAATGTCATCATTACTTGTTGAATTTCCTGTCCCATTTAAATGATAACTGTCTTAACGCCTCCATGTCCAATATACATTGGTCAGGGTCCTCTTCTGGTTTGGTCACTCCTTCTAGAGCTTTTTAATGTCTTTTATAGTCCAGGTGCGATGGACAAACGTGTTTCCCCCGTCCTGTCCTGGGAACTCTATCATAGGGTACGTTTGGATCCCGTCGTCTGGGTCACTGTCTGTGTCAGAGTCCTCGTCATCGTCTCCTTCGTGCATGAACAGTCCTTTTTTCTTTGGCCTCTTTTCCCTCCCCTCTGTTTTACTTCTGTTCCTGATCTAGTTATTTCATTCCCCGTATGTCCGGCCCTGAACTAGATGGCATTTGGAACTGGCCTCTTGGTAAAACTGGGTATAGTCTTTCCGTTTCTGGTGCGGTTGTGGAGTTTTGGTCTTTTTGTCGTCATACGCCGGAGGGGGTCCCACAGCAGCAGTATCCTGTGCCTGGACCTCCTCTGGCGCCTGGTCGGGTATTCGGGGTGGTTCGGTTAGTCCCGTCGTCATCATCCTTTCTACTCACAGCACACACTTTGGCTTTGTTCTTATTTACATGTATGTTCTTTCTACGCCTATATTTTCTGTCATCCAGACTTTCGCTTTGGATCATCTGTTTACCTGGAGCAGTTTTATCTCGGCCCTTCATCTGATCATGTGTTGTTAAATTTGTTAATAATTTAGTCAGGTCATCCTCTCTTATTCCTACCCGAAAAATTATACCTTTTTCCACTTTTTAAATACTGTGTAGTTCCTGGGAAGTTTTTACTCATGTACTCTTTGTCCCCGTCTTCTAAGGCTTTCACATTTCTGGTGACATTGCCATGTTTGCAGTTGCACTATGTGCTCTTGTGAGTTCGTACTGAGGATCCTACTGGGCCGATATTTCTTTCTATGACGAGCTTTCTACCCGAGGGGCGGTCATAGACTGGGTGTTGACACAAGAAATATACGGTCGCGGGGATGCTACAATACTTTTGTCACTTGAGCGCGAGTAAATGAAATCCGGTGTTGATGTGTCTGGAGGGCGGTCGTCACTCCGTCAACCTCCGTGGTTCATCAATCCGTATTTCCAGTCATTCACATTTTCCTTTCATACTTTTCTTTTTCTACCTTCGTCTTATGTCTATTTTCTAAAAATTTAGACATAAAAACCACTCTTTGGTCTATCGCGTGTGTTCGTATCTATTTTGCCATCTGGTTGGATCGAGTGAGGTTCTCGCAGAGGGTCGATGAAGGGTTGGTTGCGCACGGTAGAAAAGTGGATTTCCGGTTTCAGCCGACTCTGCAGAGTTTTCCAATCACCGTTGATCACCTCCGCATCGACACATCATCGATCCGGGTTCGGCACCAGGAAAACTGTCAAAGAATAATGCACAAGAAGTGAATTATAACAGTTCTTATTTCAAATAGTCAACTTCCATCCTAATTGTGGATTAAATCACCTTGCCTTTAAGTGAGATAAAAAATCAGCCAACGCTGTCTGTTAGGTTTTCGTGCACGGGAGAGTTACGTGGCGCTCCTACTGCTGTCCACCCAGCACGCTGTCGTACCGTCTTCTCCCACCACTGCTCTCCCGTGCCTTTTAATTCAGTTGATACAAACAGTAATCTTACATTTGACTTCATCAGGGCGGTCATGACACGAGACACTTCGCTCAGTTATCTTGCCCCAGATTAACTCTGTACATTTTGTTAACAATAACACATAATAAATCATAAACAGATTATAAGCATGATACTGTTTGGTACATATTTGATTACCTAATGACCTAATATTTCCTCACAGATCTTCACGGACATTTTCAACCTGTCCCTCGCCCAAGAAGCTGTGCCAACATGCTTCAAAACCACATCCATCGTGCCAGTGCCGAAACACTCCAAGCCGACGTGCCTCAATGACTATCGCCCTGTAGCACTCACACCCATCATCATGAAGTGCTTTGAGCGGCTGGTCCTGGCACACCTGAAGGACTACCTCCCACCCACACTGGACCCATACCAGTTTTGCCTACCGCAGCAACAGGAGCATAGAGATGCAGTCTCCACAGCACTGCACTCTTGCTCACACACCTGGACAACCCCAACACCTATGCACGATTTGCTGTTTGCTGACTTTAGCTCAGCTTTCAACATCCCCTCCAAGTTAATCACTAAACTTGGAGACCTGGGCATAAACACCTCTCTCTGTAATTGGACTTTGGATTTTCTGACTAACAGACCACAACATGTATTAGGTCAGGTCACACCTGCTCCACCGCTGTCTCACTCAGCACTGGGTGCCACAGGGCTGTGTGCTCAGCCCATTCCTCTACTCCCTCTTCCACCTACGACTGCAGACCCGTGCATGGATCTAACTCCATCATCAAGTTCGCGGACGACACCACGGTGATAGGTCTCATCACTAACAACGATGAGACAGTCTACAGGGAAGAGGTACAGCACCTGGCCACATGGTGCGCCGAAAAATAACCTGCTCCTAAACACCAGCAAAACCAAGGAGCTCATCGTGGACTTCAGGAAGGAGAAAGGAGGCATGCATGCACCCATCCACATCAACGGGATGGACGTTGAGCGTGTCTCCAGCTTCAAGTTTCTGGGGACCCACATCTCGGAAGACTGTCCTGGACCACCAACACCTCCAGCCTTGTCAACAAGGCTCACCAGCGCCTCTTCTTCCTGAGGATACTGAAGAAAAAACCATCTGTCTTCAGCCATCCTGGTGAACTGCTACCGCTGCATGATCGAGAGCATCCTAACAAACTATCACAGTCTGGTATGGGTGCTGCTCTGTTTGCGGAGCGCAAGGGACTGCAGCGGGTGGTGTGAAAACTGCCCAACGCATCACAGGAACTCACTTCCAGCCATTGAGGAAGTCCAGAGAAACGCTGTCTCCGTCGAGCTCGCCAGCATTCTCCTTATGAACACTGTTTATTTTGTTTTCCACTGTAGCCCTCGAGGGCAACTAACTGTTGTGATTTTGGGCGTTACAAACATAAATTGAATTGTAGCATTCTCAAGGACGCCTCCCACCCTGCACACAGACTGTTCTCCCTCCTGCCCTCAGGCAGGCGCTTCAGGTGCCCCGGACAAGGACTAGCAGGCTGAGGAACAGTTTCTTCCCCCGAGCTGTGTCCTTATTGAACTCTGCCCATGCCGATGAACCCCCCTCCCACTCCCCAACCACCACCACCCACAAACTCGTCATCTCCCCCCACTGTCCAAAGACGGTACACCAGCACTACTGGACCTTCCTGCACTCAAAACTTTGGATTCTGGTTGCACTGAAAACCGTACTGTACATTGCACTAGTCTAGTAAGTTAGGAGCTACTGTTTATTATTATGCACTATTTAATGTTCACTCAATCTGTATTACTTCACTTATCATATGCCCATTTGCTTTTGTAAATTTGTCTATAGTCCCTGTTTATAGTCTACATACAGTTAATGCACCAATAATATATAATATGCACTTTACCTCAATCAATCTATCTTATATTTGTACTATATTACTACAGCTCCTTAATTTTAGCTATCACCTATTTATTATTATCTGTATATTGTACTTACTATTATTGCACTCTGGTTGGATGCTAAACTGCATTTCGTTGCTTTGTACTTGTACATGTGTAATGACAATAAAATTGAATCGAATCTAATCTAATCTAATCTTTGCTCAGGCAATGTGCTCTTTCAATTGTGATGGGAGGGACTTCAACTCCTGATTTCATAAGGAGCTCAGGAATGATCTTCTACAAACAACTTTCAATGTCTTTTCCTTCCTCTCCTTCAACATCCACAAGCCTCAAGTTAGGATGACGGGATCTGGACTCCAAATCACTGATCTTATTTTTCATGTTATTGTTCTCCAACTCCAGCGTCGTCACCCTGGCCT
Source organism: Chaenogobius annularis (assembly GCA_015082035.1). Classification (NCBI taxonomy): domain Eukaryota; kingdom Metazoa; phylum Chordata; class Actinopteri; order Gobiiformes; family Gobiidae; genus Chaenogobius; species Chaenogobius annularis. The sequence goes on from BJKM01000780.1 coordinate 159,470, forward strand.
CCATCTCGGCCCTTACTGTCTAAATATCGTCCGTAATGTCTGAAACACGCTGCTCGACCTCCTCAATAGGTGTTCCGGTTATTCCATTTGCTTTCAATTTCAATTTAGCCAAAGTGGCCATTATTCACAAGGAAACGCTAACTGTTGGAGAAACTGCGGCCGCGAAGAGGCCACCATCACGTGTTTTGGGACTGTCCTGTTGCTTGGAAATATTGGACTGAAGTTAAAGCATTGCAAAAATGATTTTGCCATCCTGGGGACTTTGGAACTATGTAGTTGGGCCTCGAATTTTAGATACTTTATCTGTATGTTATAAGTAAATAAAATACTTAAATAAATAAATAAGTATGCCTATCAGCAAAGATTCTGGCTCTCAAAGAAGTCCACCTCTACTCCACTTAATAATCTAAATTAGAAGCACTAAATTGAGCTTGTTAGCTGCATAACGAGCTCAAATAGGTCCACCCCACAATCAGTCAGATTCCAACTACTGCCATGGTCAAAGCAAACCAGAAATACAATTGTAGACCTCCACAAGGCAAGAAAGAGCCAGGGGGCCATTGGGAAGCAGCTTGGTGAAAAAAGATCAACTGTTGGAGCAATTGTTAGAAAATGCAGTCACCCTCGGACTAGGGCTCCATGCAAGATCTCACCTCACGGGGTATCAATGATGATTAAAAAGGTGAAGAATCAGCCCAGAATTACACAGGAGGTCAATGGCCTGAAGAGAGCTGGGACCACAATTTCAAAGGTAATACACTACGCCTTCATGGATTAAAATCATGCCTCATACAGAAGGTTCCCCAGCTTAAAACAGCACATGTCCATGCCCATCTGAAGTTTTCCACTGTGGTCATTGGCAAACTCTGGCTGATACAGAGAAGTCATGGGAGAAAAGCATGTGGTCAGAAGAGAAGTAAAATAACTTTTTGGTAAAAACTCCTTACTGTGAAGCATGGAGGTAAATATATCATGCTTTGGGGGTGCTTTTTTGTACAGGGGACACAACGACTGCACTGTATTAAGGAGAGAATGAATGGGGCCATGTATTGCGAGATTTTGGGCAACAACCTCCTTCCCTCAGTCAGAGCACTGAAAATGGTTCGTGGCTGGGTCTTCCAACATGACAATGCCCCGAAGCATACTGCCAGAATAACCAAAGAGTGGCTCCGTAAGAAGCGTATCAATTTTCTGGAGTGGCCTGGCCAGTCTCCAGGCCTACATCCAATAGAAAAACTTTGGAGGGAGCTTAAACTCTGTGTTGCTCAGCGACAGAACCGAAACCTCACAGATCTAAAGAAAATCTGTGTGGACGGGCCAATAGTGAAAAATACACAATCAAATAAATTATGAATTATTATTATTAATGCCGGACCCTTCGGTGTGGAGGATCCAAGAGGCCAAACTACAAAATGGGGCAAAGGTCTGATCGATTTTTTAGATCCAGGGCACGTCAAGGAATGCTCTGCAGAATATCACTAATAAATGTTTATGCATTCCTGTAGGTGGCTCTAGAGTACCAATCATAATTGCTAACAGGTTATTGTTATCAATAATTCTGATTCTGATGATGTCCCAAACCTCCAACATCCCGCAACATCACCAACATTCCGCCACTTTAAGAATCCCGAGAAAAAAAAAAAAAAAGACCGAGGAATACCGAAAGCAAATGACGAAAATAGGACAAGAAATGCGACCTGTGAAAGCCAAGAGAGATGGAAACATCCAATGTTTTAAGAAGAATCCTGAGATAATGACAAGGCTGAGGATTACCCGAAAGCAAGTCCAGGAATCAGAAGAGAATTATCTACAACCTGAACTTTGAATGACGTAAATCGGAAAAGGAATGCGACCTGTGCGGCCCACCAAAAAACTGAGATAAATGTGGAAAACCTGGAACTACTGGTGACCGCAATCTATAGAATGCAGTCACTCAATAATAATAAAATACCCTGGAACAACTCATGACCGCATTCTATGGAATGCAGTCACTCAATAATAATAAAATACACAAGATCAACTAGTGCCTGCATTCTATGGAATGCAGCAGGGCCACCTGGGGGACCGAAACGTACCGTGCCTGTTGGAATAATGAGCTGTGGGTGGTCACTGCCTATGAGAAGTAGAAGTTTCGCTTTCTTGAGCGACGGGAGTGTTAGGCCTCTGTGGTGTTTATACATTGGAGAGAGTCGACTAGGTAAATATGCTCTGCTAGGACAATACAGGTGGCGGTGAAGCCATTGTTAACCATGTACTTCAGCTTAGGTTTACCTGCTGGGGAGATGTCAAATGAAACACAAGAACTGTGTAGAGTCTACACATCCCGTTGTATGGTGCGCAAGGGAAGTGTCTCTCGCATGCCTCGGCCGCCTTGGGCAGCAGCATGGTCCTTTCCGACCCATCATCCTATATGGCATGAGTTCTCAAGGTCTTACCATCGTGGTGGAGAACGACTAGAACGATCTTCAACAGGACGCGGCCGCTCTCTGTCGGACAGTTGAGGTACAGGTATCCGGTAGATTGCTCCCCGTCCGGTGCAGGAGCAGCCGGGGCAGGTGCCGTTGGGTTCTTGGCATTAACCTGGTGCAGGAACTGCAAGTGGCGACCCTGACACAGGTTACAGAGTTTCCGTAGGGTGCACCGCTTGTTGGTCCTTATCCAGTCCGCGAGTACTGCTCCTGGCCAAGCTTGGCGATGTCCGGACACTGACTCAGGTGGTGGGTACGGTTGTCGCAATAGGCACAGTAGGGTTGTGGCCTGGCTTTGTTGGGGTTATACCCTATGGCGCGGACGGACTGTCCGCACCATGAAAGACGGTGATGGCACGCTTACTTGGGTTTGTCGGACTGCCCACTCCCAGGAGCACCAAGGAGAAACCCGACACCAGACCCAGACACACGGATTCACACTTCAGCCATGCGGCCAGGTCTTCAAGGGTGTGTCTCTGAACAGCGCTCTTGTACACGCCCCAGAGAAACTCTGCTCTCTGCCCGAGTGGAAGCTTGCTCAGGAGTCGATTCACATGGGAGCCACACTGGAGATCAGTTGCACCTGCCGGGCCTAGGGTCTTTAAGATGCCCACAAGTGACTGGTTTTGGAGGGTGAAGTGAGCAAATGTCACCGCATCCCCCTGGTGTAGATCTGGTGTCACCATCACGTCTGCGATCCTTCCTGAGGCCACCAGACTGTCATTCAGGGCCTTCATGGGTAAGAATCAGCCACCAACCTCGCCTCATGTAGCTGCAGATGATCCAACAGGACCCGGTACTTGAAGGACTCCGTACTCTCTGAAGCACTGGAGGACCTGCTGCCCCCAGACGGGTAAACTCCCCAGGTTCATAACGTGTGAGCTTGGGGATGCTTGGATGAGGGCCCTTGTATTTAGACTCTGGAGCTGCCGTCAGTCGGGGGGTATCCCTGGCCGGGACCATACTCCCTGAGGGCCCAGGAGGGGGTAGAGGAGGCTGAAGCAGATACCCTGTTGGCGGGTATCCTCCAGGGCCAGGTAGCAAAGGCTAGAGTACCGACTGCGGGTGGGCGCCAGGAGATGGCGTCCTCGTGTCTCCTCGTGGTTTCCATATGTCCAGTTATCCGTCCGGGCCTCAAGTATTGCTCTAGTTGACAACAACTAAAAAAGATTTAGTTGTAGTCATCTGGACAATGTTTTTAGTGTCACGCATTTGTTCCTCCCTCTCGTCAGTGTTGATATCTCAGTCACTGGGCTTGTTTGAGCCAAACGTGTGTCCAAGGCTGACATACAAACATCTCTGCTCAGCGGGACCAGAGATCATCCTCTCCAGCTTTGCTTTTGACTTAGAGTGGGTTTTAGCTTTTCTTCCCCCTCATAGTGACACTTCCACATGTGTGGACAATCGCTGGATGGGATTCTTGTGGATATTTTTACAACTTACACATTTACAAGCACAGTTGGAGCCGTGCGTTACGGAATTGTTGCGGTGATGGCACAGGAATAGCGCTCCTAGAGCCACATCACCTGCGCGTAATCATATTGTCTTTGTGAACAGGCCAGAGTAGCCTGTAGTAGGGGTAACACCGGGGAATATAAGGCTGACCCCGTGGCAGGCTAGCCTCAACACAAGAGAAAACTAAATCATTAGTGATTTAGTGATCTTGGTGAGTTTTAGATGTACTATTTTAGATGGTTACTGCCCATTCACTTGCATGATGTGGTTTTGTTTTATTTTCAGATTTTGCAGCATTAATGGAGTCGCTGGTGTCAGGGCACCGGGTCAGCTGTAACTAAGCTTGGCTGAGACAGCAGAGGTACCGTTTGATTGATGACTAATTGACAAATAATGTGTTTTGTACAGAAAGGAGGCTGACCAACAATGGATTTGATAGGGCAAATGCTTGTAATGCATTTAGAAAGTGACAAATCAAAGTAGATATACAAATTTAGGCTACTCAAACTATAGGTTGGAGAACCCTGTTTTTATGTTTGATGGCTTGGGGCTAGTGCGAGCTAGCATAAGCTGCCGACTTTTATCTGGCAAGCAAAAATATATGTGGATTGTCATAAAAAAATCAACGACTGGATTCTAGAGGTTTTGCTCTTTAAAGCGAGGTATGGGATATGTCCATATTGGTGGTGCTGCAGATAAAAATTTGTTTGTGGCTGAATGGAGTAAGCAAGGCTAATAATACACATCTATGAGATACAAAGTGCTACTTTTGCAGTACAGCTTACACTATGAGCAAAAAAAGAAAGAAAGAAAATTTGTATTACAAACATACTCCTCCAAAACTTACTCAACTACATCTAACTGTAACGCATCACTACCAACAGTTTTGAGAATCTGACTGTACCTCAATTCAGATACAGGCATAAACAGCAGTGCTTCTATTGTGCAAAAGCAGCTGCATTCACTCCGTCTCACAGCATTCTCTCTGGCCTGGAATGGTAGGCAGGGCCCAGTCTAAAAGGCCAAACCAGGCCAAATGGTCCAGAAAAGAACTCTTTAAAAAAGGAACTTGGGATGTTGCTCAGAATCCTAATGGGGCGCTCCTTTGTGTTTGTGTACTGGCTGTGGTGCTATAATGAGAATGCCCTGCCACACAAAGGCTGGGAGAGCAAAGAGAAGAGAAGAAGAGAGAGGAAGAGGGGGAGGAGGAAGAAGGGGGGGAGCAGAGGAAGAAAAACAGAGGAAAAGGGGAGCAATACTGAGGAAGACAGATTGTGGAACAGAGAAGTTTATTTATTTGAGACAGGAACAGTGCACACTATAAACTAACCTTCAGGAAAGAGGCTTTGTACCAGGTTGTAGCTGCAGTGCTCATTTCCACCTGTAGTCCCTGGACAGGCTGATGTTATTAAGTCCCACTGAAGGGAGGAGCCCATTGTACAGAAAGGGGAAGAGTTGCGCAGGGTATCACAGAGGAGAAGTGGTGAACAGAGGACAGAAGGAGAAGAACACAGAAGAGAACAGAGGGAGCAGAAATGAGAAGGAAAAGATAAAGGAGAGCAAAGGAACAGAGGAGAGATGGGTGCAGACTATTTGTTTTCTTTTTTTCTGGTATTTACTTACAGATCATTATCTCATTAAAGACTATAGTGTCTATCCTGATTTTGCACATCTTGAATCTCTCACACTTAAAGATCCACGGTTGACCAGACAGATCTGAGGTTGGCTGTGCGGTTCCAGCTCCCTCTGGCTGAACACTGACATTGTGTCCTTGGGCAAGACACTTACCCCACCTCGTGTTTGCATACACTGGTGTATGAATGTGTGATTGAATGGGTGAGTGGTTCCTTGATGTAAAGCGCTTTGAGTGCCTTGAAGGTAGAAATGCGCTCTATGAATGTGACCATTTATGTGGATAATTTTGCTGGTTGTAGCTGAGGTGTTTTTCTTCCCCTTCATTGCTCAGACTGCCGGTTTGTCATGTTATTGGAGCCGGTGTGTGTGTGGCGGGAGGTCTGTTCTGTGCCAGGGGGAGCAGAGAGGTGAGACCGGCACACAAAAACCTCCTGCAGAGCCCATAATTGGAGCACTGTGCAGAGGCAGTCAAGGCTAACAATTCTCTGTCAGCTCCAGTCAGACTCTGCACCATTCACCTGACTGCATACTCAAATTTTTGTATTGTTTTCATTTTGATTTTGTTGCCTTCTCATTGAAGTACGTTACTCTGGTCATTTTCACTGCACCACTACAGTTAGATTAATGTAAAGTAGCTTTACATCTGAGAATGGTGGCTCAGGCCGACCTAAATGTTACCCTGCAGTCCGATGTGGAAGAAAAAGTGCTTGGAATTTAATCCAGAAGCGCTTGATTCACATAAAAGCTACATTATTGTAGACTTGGGAGGAAAGACGAAAAAACACACTTTAGACGATCAATGCCAGTTTAATGATCCTTAATCCGTAAATGAAAACATGTCAAATGACATTAAGACTTCGGTGATGAAAATGACTAGCGTGAAACTCCCCCATTTCCCGCTCATCTGAGTGCTACATGTGGGAGATTGGATTCGTGGGAAAATATATACGGAAGGTGGCAAGGGAGCATAGTGGTATGGGAAGGTATACATTCTTTGGGTGGATTGCTACCAGGAGCAGGTGATCTTTTATATGATCAAGTTTTGGGTTGCGTGTTTTTGGAAAGAAAACTTTTGTTTTCCCATTTTCTTTTTTTTTTTTTTAGATCTTTCTTCTTTTTTTTAAACACTTAACGTACATAAGAAACTGAACAAGACCAGAGAAAAAATAGCTGACAAAAGAAAATCAAAATAAGACATCAAGATAAATCTAAGGCACACAAACTCCAAAATCCCAATTGGTCCAAAGTTGGTCAAATTTGTCAAATTTCCAGTTCAGTCCGAATGTGATCTTCTCCATATTCTCTATGAGAGTTATGTTGGCCCAGTGCTTGATTGTCGGTACAGTTTGAGACATAATTTTTTGTTTTAATGGCCTTCTTTCCTGCCAACTGAAGTAAGCTCCAAATATATCCATTGATTGTGTCCTTGGCAGGAGTTCTGAGGCCCAGATACATCAGGTGGTATGGTGGTGTCAAAAACAGTCTGTAGCGCTTTATTGAGCCAATATTTTTGAGGATGCTACAAAATAGATGTGGTTTTTGATTGCTGGTTCTTGATCAACTGGCACTTCAAGTCATGATTGAGCTGCCTGTACTAATATCAGTTGTCGCAACTTTTGCTTGTATACCTGAAAAAAAATTGACAAAAGCATTGTGTCACTGATTATTGGAAAAAGATTAATGCTAAAAGCAATGATGAATACTATTTTTGGATTACTTGAGTACACTAAAATACCAAACAAATGGGAACAGAATTAGACTTATAAAAGTGTGACTAATTTGTATTTAGGCAGGACAAGATGTGATTTGTTTTGCTAAACAAGCACTAAGCAATTTTGGCATATGTTGAGGATAAGGCCTTGCTAGCTTAAATTTTCAGGAGTCATGTGGAGCACAGCTTCCATCACACAGGCTGCTCTGTTCTGTGAGGGACAGAAGCAGTCGCACAAATGTGAAAATGGGCGTGTCACATTAATTACGGCCCCTGTGAAACGAGTACAAGGTGGAACCTTAGTACTCAATAGAATACAAATAATATCACATCAATGGAAAATACGTCAAAATAAACAGTACCACTGTTTAAAATGTACTCTGCCACACGTTACACACACACCTAAGTTATCTCTTATTTGTTGCTGCTCAGAACATATTCTGATTCAATGTTCGCATTTTTGAATGAACAAAAGCAGTGCTGTGTTAACGCATCTGCTCAAGAAGCAGTAGGCCTGCCTTTTTTAGACCACCAGATGGCGTAATACCAACACAGTGTCAATACTGTGTCAACACATTATTGGGAATGTGTAACACACTGACGCGTCATCTACCCATCACTACGAAGCAGACTATGAAGGGAATCTTTCAAATTTTTGCATGTAACGTTGGACTGAGCCACCACACCTTTATGGTTTGGAACATTAATGTTAGGTCCATATCGCATAAACATGCTTGTTGATTAATTTATGATAGCAGAATTGGTCAAATCTACAGTAAACAGTAGTTTTGGTCATTTGGGTCAGTTTCATTTAACATGACTACTGCAGCTTATGAAACTCAACTTATGGCAGTGAGTCTTTACTTTTTGCCCAGCTCTTGTCCAGCTCCCCACACGTTATACACTTTTACTTGATACTTGAATATTTCAAGAAATGATTTGATGATATGTCTCATCATACTATGTATCTGCAGATACACAATTATACTTCATTTCCTTACTGCCTAAGAGAAATTTGACGGATATTGATTGTTGCCCTGACCAGGCCAGACAGGTGCTGATGGGGCGGGAGTGTTATCCATAGGTAGTATTTACAGGATATAATATAATAGCTCTGGCTGTAAGCAGAAGATGTTTGTCAAACTGCTCCCACTCTGGACAATAAAGAGGCAGAGGAGCTCATTCTCCAACAGGCGTCATACAGCTGCACTCACAGTGAAGGATCCAGGACGATGTCATACCACAACTCAGATTAACCTTATGTCATGTGCTGTCTGCTTCTTACTCATCTGTGCATTGTATTTACACACTATCTTGTATCCATAATATGGTATGATATGCTTTCATTGTACAGGGACACGGCACAAGACACCGACTACGAGCAAGATGCTGAGGCTGTATGTGACAGCATGACTCCAATATACACTTGAATTAGCAGGTTGATGCTTCAGGACAAGTCTGTGTGGAGATAGACCATCTCCAGTTATGTCCTTCAAATAATACTCTATACTATACAGCAACACATCATCGTCCGCCTTTTCGAATCAATGAGCGCACTCTCACTTTTTCCAAAATCATCAAGAACTCCGTCCTCCTAGAAGCAGCACCAAGCACCCTCCAGGACCTGATCACACTTTATGTTGTGTACATAGAAATGCCTATTTTTATTTTTATTGTATAGTAATTTTAAATTGTTTCCTAATGCATGCCCTTTTTTGATTGAATATATGTTGTTTTATTATTACTCAGTGTTTTATGTTATGTTGCCTTAAGGCCGAGACAAGTTCCTACGTTTTTTTGAATTCTGATTAATTGACAATGGCAATAAACTCTTTCTGATTCTGATTCTGATTCCCAGAATTCATCTGGCTCTTGTTTGGGATGTGGTTGATGTCCAAGACATCTTTGTCTTAGAGTCTGTTGCCCTGCCCTGAGACAAGAGCCTGACTCCTCCTTCCTGATTCTGACCCGTCCTGTTCACTTCAGTTGTCCTTAATTGATTAATTGACAAATAAACACAGTTATAAGGCCTATTCTGACGATACTCAAAAAACTGAATGGAATGAGGGATACGAGAGTATCAGTCTAAGCAAATATTTTTATACAAATAAAGATGCATAATGAGCAATACACACCGATGTACATTTTGAATCTCTGGCCAGTAGTGTTGAGTTGCCATAAAAGGTGTTGAAAAAGTTTATACAAAAAATGGAAAAAATAAAATTTTAATTTATTCAATTTTATTATGGCTTTTTGATTCAAATTGAACTTTGTGTCACTTGAAAACAGCACATCTAAAGCTTTATTTTAATTATGTCGGCCCAAAGTCACTGGGATAGGCTCCAGTCACCCACGAGCCCTAACGAATGAATTGTTTGAATATCCAACGTGCATTACTGCCGAGCCAAATGTAATGTTGGAGATTATTACTGAAATTATTTTGTGCATTTAGCCTGATTGAGTTTTTTTTTTTTTAAATAACATTTTAGATTTATTTATGCCAAATTCCTATATTATATAGGCTATAGATAATAATATAAATACCAACTTTTTCTCTCGTCTCCCTGCTCCCGTCTCCGTGCTCCCGTCTCAGTGCTCCCGGCTCCCGGCTCCCGGCTCCCGGCTCCCGGCTCTCGGCTCTCGGCTCTCGGCTCCCGGCTGCCCTCTCAATGCTCGTCTCTCTGCGCCCATTTCACTGCGCCGTCTCACTGCGTTTTGGTCTTGTTGACTTTCTCCTACAGCCCCTATTTACCAAAGCGCCGTATGTGCATTTAATTATGTTAATTGAATTTACAATTGAAATCTGTGCCCATGGAATATTTATAATTACCAACCAAAGATTACAAACGCACACAGCCCGTCCCCAATCACTTGCCTCACAGTTGTGGGATCGACACCCGAACAAGACCGGACCTTTGTGTGTGGAGTTTGCATGTTTCTCACCGGGTTTGGTCGACCAACCCATAACATGCACATGCATAGGTAAAATCCTCCAGCGAAAGTAGTCCTGACCAAGCTGAGCTCAAAGACTTTGAGATGGGTCCCCTGAGCAACTACTGCTCCTGAGGAGATGCCCCACCGTTGCACGACAGCAATCAAATAGATCTTTATTTAGTTTAACTTGCAAATATAATTATCTTTTTAATTGACTTTTGAATCTAATTCTTTACACATGGAATATTTATGATCACCAACTAAGATTACAAATTATTTAGCTTTTATTCTGGTTACTTATTTGGTCCTGTTTGTGTAATACAGGCCAGGTGCTTCTGATTTGATGGCGAGCTGAGACATACTAGGAGCCTATAACCTTCACCCTACGGGTCTGGTAGGAGGCCAACAGAGACCGTCTGGAGCTCAAAGACCTGGAGATGGGTCCCCCGAGCAACTACTGCTCTTGAGGAGATGCCCCAGTGGCTCTGGTTGAAGGATGGGTCAAATGCAGAGGACAATTTTCCCTACGGGTACAATAAAGGCTAGACTAATAAAAAGTAAAAACAGCTGCACATTTTTTTTTTTAGATTTATTTCAGTCATATATAACGAGTTTGGATTTCTCATTGTATTTAATTTGCACAAACCACTGGCATCGCAGAGCAAATGATACAGCAGATCGACAAATAACATGCTTTTAAATGGGATAAATGCCAGGCTTCATCACAACGGAACAATGGCAGACACATGATAGTTTTAAACACTTTCAATATTAAGAAATATAATTAAAAAGCCCTGGAATCAAGACAGAGACATGCTAACTGCTAACACAGACATGAGCCCATTGCACACTACCTTTAGCCGAACCAGGCCCTTAGGTGTTGCTGATGAATGAGCAGATTAAATCTAAATCAAAATAAAAAAAACAGATAAAAACACCTCCTCTTGTGCTATTGCTACTGTTGCTTATGTTAAGCAGCACAAACATGAGTGCATAATTTCACACAAACAGTACATTCTAGTATCCAACAGTAAAACATTGCATTTGTTCAGATAATAATCCACCATGTCAAGCACCTCTTTACAGTTCCTTTTAGGTAGAATAGTTCCATAATTGTCATTCCAGCCAGTACAAATGACGTGAGCTTTTAGGTTCAAACATAATTAAAATTTTGCAAGAACAGTACATTTGCATTATTTGTTTATTTTTTAAGGTCTGTATTTTGTCTGTATTCTTGTGAGTATACAGGTGTTTACTGGTGTGTTTGCTGCATACAGTTTGAACAGGACACAGGAGAAGACTTTGAATGTTCTTGTGGAAGCAGGGTTACGGAGGACTCCTACAGGGGTTGAGTGTGTGACATACTCCACTGTCAGGATCAGTGGAGGACTGGGGGCCCACGGGAGAGAGGGATTTTAGAGGGGCCAGCTGGCTCAGGAGGTCCAGGCTGGCCCCTTCCAGGTTCCCGCTCTCCACTATGTGGGTGCCGACAATATCCCAGCACAGCCCCTGGAGCTGTTGCCTCTCTTGGGCATTCTTGGCTCTTTTGGCAATGTAACGCATGCGGCTCTGGCACTGAGGGGATGTTTGACGCACCAGTCCCTCATCCACAGAGTCCTCCTGAGACTCACACACCACTGGAGGGGCCAGGTCCACGGGGTGGAGCGGCTGTACAGCCGTGGATCTGTGGAGCGCGAGCGTGCAGGGCGGGATAGCCCCGACTCAGAGCATCTCGAACAAAGAAGCTTTTGCTGATGCTGCGGTACTTACTGTCGAAGCATGGGGAGAAGTCGTCTGCGATCAGGTCCCCATACATAGAGGCTGTGGTCGGGGCGCCCGCTGACTATGAAGAGCCGGCTCCATGTGTGGCACTGCTGGGACAGTCTGCTGAGAGAATCCTCTGAGAAGGACTGCAGAGGGCAGCACTCAAGGGTCTGGATGTTGAGGTTGGACTTGATGAGGGGTGCAGAGACCGACACTGCCCCTCCTGGAACTCCTGCTGTCTGCACATTGCCTTTGTTTTTGGTACTTCTCACAGGGGTCCATGGGAGTCCCCTGTGGAACAGAGCTCTACGGGGCTGAGGGGTTAGGGCTGTGAGAAAGACTGGGGTTCTACTGTATTTCTGCCGTTCTGGTTCCTTTTTTTCAGATGAATTTAGCTCTAGCTGCTTCTGGGCTAGGCCATAATCCATGTGGTTAGGAGTTCTGCTGTTAGAAAGCCTGAGTGAACTAAGTTGTCTAGTCTCCCTGTTCTCAGGAGAGACACAAGGAAACCCTAACAGGGCTACAGAGGGCAGATGTTTGACATAAGCAGGAAAGAGCCTAGAAAAGTGAGTGGACAGGCTGCCTACAGGAATGAGGGCACAGAGGGTCACACATTGGTCAGCAGTGTCGTCCGATTCTTGGGGAAAGAATGCATAGAAATGAGCTGGTCTCAGGACAGTGCACTGATCTGAAAGATAAAGATAAGACGACATCAGTCAAAGACTGATGACCCTACACCCTCTGGGTTACTCTATAGAGCAAGAAAATTATGAGAAGGAATAGGTGTAGATTAATGGCCTGATGTGAATGTTATGGTGGATTTGAACAAATCATTATGATTGAACTGGTTTGCAACATGAATGATAACTCATAACTGATTTCATGAAAACAGAATAACAAGAAAAAAATGAGATTTTGATGTGGCGCTAAACCCAGTAACACTTATAAAATTACCTGTCATTTGAATGTGGAATTTTCTGAGACTATTTCCTGTGAATAATCCAATACAGTGTAGAACACCATGGAGCACTTCAACACAGGAAGTCCACAGACAGAGAACAGATGAAACGTTTAGAGAAGGGAACAGGGGCCATGACATACACTAGGCTGAACTAGAGCCATGCACAGGGGGAAAAAGATATGTTTACCTGGCTCTGCTCATCCTCTCAGTTCTGCACTAGGAGCAGAGAGAAACGTGGGCATGTGAAAGAGAGGAAAAATAGTTTAGGTAGAGAGTACTTAAGGGACACAGCATGCCAGGAGAACAGATATTTGCATGAAAAAACATTTTGAAAATTCACAAAGGGATGTACTATCTGACGTTCTCAAGCAGTGGTTCTGGTCCCAAAACATCACTTCACATGGACTAATGGTGGGAATCATGAGTTCATGAAAATCTAATGTTGAGCTCTTTAGCATAATATTAGCATAAACACATCACAAATATACAAGCTCCTTCAACAGCAAATGGATCTTAAAGGGCACATATTCTGCATTATGTGTAATGTTGTTGGCCTTTAATCATGTTATTGAGTACCTTTACTTTGACTTATCATGTTTTAGAACTTAAAATAATGTATTTAAAAACACACATTACTTTCTATAAATCAGGTGTTCCCACAACAGGATTTAGTGTTAGCACTCCATCTACTGGCAGAAGAGGATGTTCGCAGCATCTGCCTACCGGTAAAGTAATTTCCGGTCGGGTTTGTTGCCCTCATTCGTTCAGAAGTGTTCCACTGTAGAAAAAGATTCAGTTGTAGTCATCTGGACTCGTTTTAGAAAAAAAGATACGTTTCGACTCCCATCCAAGAGTCATTCTCAATCTGTGAAACAAGTCTGAGAACTCAGGTTTATATCCTACTCTGTGAAAGCCCTGCCCACAGGGCATGACCTTCTGAGAATGGCCCATTGAATCTTAACAGGGATGGGTCATCTACATCCTATTGTTCCCTGACTTTTGGCTCCCTCTCATTGAGTGCCTGTTTAGCATCAGAATGCCTCGGGCGTCTCCAGGGTTTCAGCAGACCATTATAAACAACTGGAAGGTTGAATCTTAAACCTCCATTACGATTTAAGGAAGGATTCTCTTTTTTTAACAAAGCCTCCTTAACTCCTCTTTCAAACCATCTTTTCTCCCTGCTCAGAACCGAGAATGACAATGATAAAACTTCCCCGCCAAGGCTGTTCTTGGTCCCCTCTCCTGTTTGCTTTGTACTTGGACTATTTTTGGATTGTCTTATATATTGGGCCAATGGTTTCATGGCAAGGCAATTTTTTTTTTATTTGAAACAAAACCCTACCCTAAAATTACCTTATTTTAGCTCAAATCAGAGCATTGCTGTACTGGTGTGATCCAGAGTATGAAGCTCAATGGAAGAATATTGATATTAATGCTGTGGTAAAGACCACAAAAGCGGTAAAGACCACAAAATCACATGTCTGACATGGTGTTATGAAAAAACGTGACACATTTTTCCAACAAAATTCCCTCCAAAGTGCAAATGCTAACTTTTTCGAGAAACTGTGGCAGCCAAGAGGTAAACCACTATCACATGTTTTGGGACTGTCCTGTTGCTCAGAAATATTGGATTGAAATTAACAAGGCACTGAAGACATTGCCATCCCTCTCAATTTTAGAACTACGTATTTGGGCCTCAAAACTCCTGCCATGGACACATAAATGGATACTTTTGAAACATACTTTTGGGGGCAGGAAAAAAGGCCATCACAAAGAAATTACTGACACAAACCACACCAACGATCAAGGAATGGACAGATTAAGTCTGAATGTCATTTTTTCAATTTGTCTGTTCCTATACAGACAGACAAATTTAAAAAATGACATTCAGATTTAATTTGAAGATAGACATATTTGATAAACTTTGGACTAGATTGGAGTTGAATGTGGGACTTTTTTTGTCTTTATGTGCCATTATTATTTTTTTTGCTCTCTGGTCATGTTTTTTCCCCTTCTTCTGTGTTCATGTATATTTCATAAAGTGCATTCATGTTTTTTATGTGATTACAAATCAAATATAGCATTGAAAAAAGCTAAAACATGAGCACACAAACACACCTAATCCAACCATGTAAATATATTGACATTACCAGTTTAATGCCAGTTTAACATGAAAAAACTGTAAACTGGAGGCATTCATCTGTCACTTTTTAATAATAAATCATAATTTATTTTATTTTATTTATATAGCACTTTTCAAAACACTCAAAGATGCTTCACAGAACAAAAGAAATCAATAAATAAAACTATTCACATTTGTAGATGTGAGTCAGCAGAGCTAACAACACACCACACTGTATAAAAGGTTTGGATTATGTATTTCATCTTCAAATACATACATTACGTTACTATCTTGTGCTCCAATTAAAAATATTGTCAGTATGCAGATTACCGGTGGGTCAAATTGGGATGCAATTTAACTTTCATCATGAATCAGAAGTGCTGTGCTTTAGCCATTAGCTTCAATGAATCATATAAAACACTCTGAGACACAGAAAACGCCATTAGTGAAATCTTCATACTTTGAAATGTTTGCCCTCGGTAAATAACCACAAGCTAGCTGCTGTCCACTGTGTGATAGATATTTTGTATTAGTTCGTGAAACAGTCCGAATCCTCCATAGGCTTAAAACAGAGCTTGAAGTGAGTTTCCCCGGCAATTTGGAAAAATTGCGGATCGTGACATCAAGTGAAATAGGCCCCCATAAAAATAAAGTTGAATTGCCTCGTCGTTTACCATATAAGCAGCCAGTATTCCATACTGGTTGGACCCTGATAAAAATATGTATTCCACTAAATAGAAGCACTAGTCTATTTCATTTTCTTCCATAAAAAAAACTTACCACTCTCATCTGTTCAGCATGTGGGGAATACAAGAACACCATCTTAATCAGAAAAGTTGGGAAATTCTCAGAATGTAGGGGGGATCTTCACTGAGATGGGTGGGTGTAACAAACTACGTGTGAAAGGGTAACGCACAATCTATGGCCATTACTCTTGGTCAAATTATTTTCACTACAGCTACTCTTTCTTACCCGCAAAAAACATGGGGGATTTATGGCGTAACTCTTCCATTTTCTGGGCAAACAGAGCGTTCATCTCACGCTGCAGGGTGCCCACAGCTCTCTTGCGGTTGTCCAGGACGGAGCACGGAGGAAGCATTGGGGGAGAATCCAGACTGCTCAGACTGCCAACGCTATCACAGAAGCTGCTGTCAGTGAGAAGAGCCTCTCCTACACCGGAGTTTGGGAAGAGCTGCTTAGTGCTGAAGTGGGGAGGGGCCAGGGGCCAGCTCAGTTCGGCCGTACAGTCTGCAGTGAGGCTTGAGTTAGGGGTCACAGTGTTGGGGAAGCATCTGCGGGGAACACTGCAGGACCAGGTGGTCTTCTGAGAGCAGCTGGGCTGAGGACGCCTGTGCAGAGGCCCCACAGTATGCCTGTCTTTATGTCTGGGGACAGATAGAGGCCTGAGGACAGTCTGTGGGGAGTACTGAAATTGTAGCTCTACCTTTTGAGCCTCTCCCTTTGCAGGGAAAAAGCAGCTCCCTGAATCAGTGTCCAGGCAGTGTCTGTCCTTACCCTCCTCCGCCTTCCCAGGTCTGCCTGTCTGTTTCTCCACTGACAGAGTTGTATGCTCAGCCTCTGGACTCTTTTTTGAGCCAATGACACATGTGATGCAGTTTGATGACATGCCCACTCTGCCTGAACTGTTCAGAGCCACACGGGCAAACACCCTTGGTTTCATGTCCAGGGGCTCGTGAAAGCGCAGCCGACTTGCCCGCTTCAGTGGCTCGCTCATAGGCCGTTGAGTGTGAAGCAAGCCCTTACCTTTGCTCTCATCTGGATGGAGGGCACCATTGGTACCAGGGGGGTCCCAGGGGTTCTTGACTTGAGGGGCTGTGTGCAAGTTCCTGTTGTAGTGGCTGTGGTGGTGTGACTCCCGTTCATCACTGAAACCCTCCGAGCTGTAGTCTTTGGTGTCAATGGCCACCTCTGGGAAGCCCTTCTTGGTCTTGGGCTGGCCTTTGGTGGGTGCACTGGCAGTGCGGCGCAGCAGGTGGGACCCAAATGGGTGCTTAAGACTCTGCTGCACAGCAGCAGTGCTGTCCAGGGAAGATTGCTTTGGGTTTCTGTGAAACAGGCCTTTTATGCCTGTGGCTGCTTTGGCCTGAAAAATAAACACAAAAAAGAGCCAGTCAGAGACTCAAGTGTAGTATGAACCTATTCAGTGTACATGCATTATGAATGTCTTAAGCACCACTCAAAAGTTTTAGCCAACAACATTACCTGAAGTAAGACGTCATAATCAACAAAGATAATTAAGATAATTCTGCAGAAATCCTGCAGACACCCTTTGAATGCAATTGGGATTCAAAGTAAATAATTTGGGATGGGGCATTCTGTGTCTTCTTTGAGTCGGATTAATATACAAAATCATAAAGAAATGTGTGCACTACTTCAGTGGAACAGCTTCATTGCATGTGGCTGGAGGACAAAAGAGTGCAACCACCCAAACAGAACATGGATGTGCTGAGTCAGGACACAGAACGTGTAGACACGGACCACAAATGGTTTGGATCAAGCCACACACTCACTGCATAACCACACTGTAATGTTTAAGTAAGATTGTTTAAGATTTTGTGATTTCTGCAATGTCTTTGTGATTTGAATGCATTTTTTTCCTGTTGTGTGAAGCACTTTGAATTGCCTCGTGTACGAATTGTGCTTTACAAATAAACTTGCCTTGCCTTAAGTAGATCCAATCATCACATTGTTATCACACACGCTTTAGATAATTATGACGTGACCATCGAAGGTGAAAAAGACACAGAATTTTTACAAACGTATTGTAATGCATTTATTACAATCCCAAGTGTAGCGGACTGGTTTGGACTGAACTATAATTCAGAATTAAGGTGTTCACAATGCCATACTTCATATTTCTTTCTATCAACTTCGTGTACTGTGATATTGCTTTTTGCTTTGATTCATGTTCTACCCAGAATTTGTTCAGTATGTGACAAAACATACACCTTCAGAAATGTACAAAATAAATGCTAAAAGCACAGGCAGGTCAGTGTAAGTAGAGGTCAGGCCTGCCCTAGGGAACGAAACACGTTGGATCTACTTTGAGTTGAATGTGGCGGTGGTTTGGGCCATAATAACTCATGAGAGCATGAGTTGGCCTTGATTTTCAGATCAGTGGCTCATGCATAGTGCTGTCTGGGTCTCACTACACCTGAGTTTAGAGGCAGCTGCTGGGCTCCTACATGTGCTGCCTGTGAAGGCAAAAGCGAGCGCCACTGAAAGAGGAGGAAAGGAGAAGGATCAGAGTGAGGAATGGTGGAGAGAGGAGACGGGACAGACACGGAGCAGCTGCAGTTCATTCAGACAGTACACACAGCAGCCACAATAGGCCGCTCACACTCAGCACAAGGATTAGTAACGGGGACTGCAAAGCACTACATGTGCAGAGCTGATAATATACTTGAACATATTACCAATTACTCTTCAGATACCTACCTTACCAGTGATGTCATGCAAGGCCACATGAACAAAGATGGAAGCCTCCTCCATACCTTCTAAGTAGACATGACGATAACCTGCACAAGAGGAAACATCAATACATTTCAACAGTTTCTGGTATCAGCACCCAAAACTTGGTTGGACACTGATTTGGTTTACATAAAATTATGGGCTCTTCCAACAAAAATGCAAATGAGTCAGATAGCACCCTATTCACCCAATGGATTAATTATTAATTAAGGTGGGACATTTTGGTACAGACAGTATTCACTTCAGTCATCATCACCACCTAGCAACTACCACATTATTTCAGGGCTCACCAGAGCGACAAGTACCAATGTTGAATGAACTGGTCAGTCGCCTGGATTGGAGTTACCAGGACCCGACCCTGGAGCCAGGTCTGGGCTGGTTGCTTGAAGCGTCTGGTGGCTCTAGGGCAGGGGTCGACACACCTAGGCATGTGTGTCACGGTGGAAACACGGAGGAATTTTGAGTGGTATGTGTAGCAACTCACTCTGTGCCTCACTGGCATCAAAACCTGGATGACAAACATTTTCCTCAAACTAAGCAGTGACAAAACTTTTAATCATTGGTCCAAAAACCCTGACAAAATCCACCTTCAGCTTCGGTCTCAATTTTGTTAACTCACTCACATACCCCATCTTCACTCATCCCGAACCTTGGCATCCTCCTTGAATCTGATCTCTCATTTCAATCACATGTCAAATAACTTCATTTTTCATCTCAAAAACTCCATCCATAACTCACTGTCTCTGCTGCTGAAACTCTAACCCATGCATTCATAACATTCAGAATCGACTACTTGGAAAACACATTGTAGGAGAGATTTCTGGCTCTCTCAGACCTGTAACTTCGTATTTAAGAGGCTCCTCTGTCCTCCACCCATTACCTGTATTAATGGAACCTGTTTGACGTTGTGGACAGGTGTCTTTTATACTGATAACTTGTTCAAACGGAATCAGAAAAAGTTTATTGTCATTGTCAGTGAACAAAATTCACAGACTGAGATACAGTTTCTTCCCCCGAGCTGTGTCCTTATTGAACTCTGCCCCATGCCGATGAACCCCCCCTCCCCAATCCCCAACCACCACCACCCACAAACTTGTCATCTCCCTCCACTGTCCAAAGACGGTACACCAGCACTACTGGACCTTCCTGCACTCAAACACTTTGGATTCTGGTTGCACTGAAAACCGTACTGTACATTGCACTAGTCTAGTAAGTTAGGGAGCTACTGTTCATTATTATGCACTATTTAATGTTCACTCAATCTGGTATTTACTTCACTTATCATATGCCCATTTGCTTTTGTAAATTATGTCTATAGTCCCTGTTTATAGTCTACATACAGTTAATGCACAATATATATAATATGCACTTTACCTCGATCAAACAGTATATTTGTACTTATATACTACAGCTCCTTATTTTAGCTATCACCTATTTATTATTATCTGTATATTGTACTTACCATTATTGCACTTCTGGTTGGATGCTAAACTGCATTTCGTTGCTTTGTACATGTGTAATGACAATAAAGTTGAATCTAATCTAATCAAAATTCACAGGCTAGGAACTTGCTTTGGCGATTCGGTGCAACATACAACAATGAACAATAATAAAAGCAAGATATATCAACTAATGCATGCATTAAAAGAAAAAACATTTAAATTTACTCCAAGTTAAAAATAGACTTTGTTTGACTGTATATGTTGTGTACATACTGTCTCCAGACTCCAATCTCCACTATGGCCAAGAGCTGTCAAAGGACACCAGAAATAAAATGGTAGACCAGCACCAGGCTGGAAAGACTGAATCTGCAACAGGTAAGCAGCTTGATTTGAAGAAATCAACTGTGAGAGCAGTTATTAGAAAATGGAAGACAAAGAAGACCAGTGATACTCTCTCGACCTGTGGGGTCAAAATGATCACAAGAATGGTCTGCAAAAATCCCAGAACCAAGAGAGAGAGGGGGGGACCAAGAGAATGACCTGCAGAGAGCTGGGACCAAAGTAACAAAGGCTACCATCAGTAAGACACTATTCGGTCAGGGACTCAAAT
Organism: Chaenogobius annularis; assembly: GCA_015082035.1. Classification (NCBI taxonomy): domain Eukaryota; kingdom Metazoa; phylum Chordata; class Actinopteri; order Gobiiformes; family Gobiidae; genus Chaenogobius; species Chaenogobius annularis. The sequence continues at coordinate 180,064 of BJKM01000780.1, forward strand.
CCTGCAGTGCCAGACATGTTCTCCTGCGTAAGCCAGTACATGTCCAGCCCGGGTCCAAGTTTGCTAGAGAGCATTTGGATGAACCAGAAGAGGATTGGGAGAATGTCATAAGGTCAGATGAAACCAAAATGGAACTTTTTTGGTAAAAACTCAACTTGTCGTTTTTGGAGGAGAAAGAATGTCGAGATGCTTCCAAAGAACACCATACCTTCTGTGAAGCATGGGGGTGAAAACTTCATGCTTTGGGGCGGTTTTTCTGCTAAGGAACTAGGACGACTCATCCGTGTAAAGGGTATTGAAGATGAAAAATGGCTGGGTCTTTCAGCATGACAATGATCCCAAACAAACCGCTCGGGTAACGAAGGAGTGGCTTCGTCAGAAGCATTTCAAGGTCCCGGACTGGCCTAGCCAGTCTCTAGATCTCAAGCCCATAAGAAATCTTTGGAGGAAGTTGAAAGTCTGTTTTTCCCTGCAGCAGCCCCAAAACATCACCACTCCGGCATGGAATGGGCCATACTACCAGCAACAGTGTGTAAAAACCTTGAGACTTACAGAAAACGTTTGACCTCTGTCATTGCCAACAAAGTGTATACAACAAAGTATTGAGATGGACTTTTGTTATTGACCAAATATTTATTTTCCAGCATAATTTGCAAATAAATTCTTTAAAAATCAGACTGTGATTTTCTGTATTTTTTACTTTCTCATTCTGTCTCTCATAGTTTAAGTGTATCTATGATGAAAATTACAGGCCTCTCTCATCTTTTTAAGTGGGAGAACTGGTGGCCGACTAAATACTTTTTTGCCCCACTGTATCACCCCTGTGCATGTTGTACTCCTGAAGGGCTGCCCTTTGGCACACTTCTGTTCATTGTTTTTTCGGACAGAATTTCTAGGAGCAGTCAGGGTGAGTCGCATTTGGGGACCACAGGCTCTATTTTCGGCTGTTGTTCACGAGTCAGGGTCTTGTTCACGAGTCAGGATCTGCAGCGTCTGCAGTGATGCGGCCGTTATAGCGGACTCTTGTGGAGAAGAATTCAATCGGAAGAAGATGGATGGATGGAGATTCAAGAAACTGAGGCCAAGGCAAAAGTAAGGCATGCAGATGTAGATGCATTATCCAACACAATCAGTGAAATCAAATTATTTTCCTATCACAAGCATTATTTTGACTGGTGTGAAAATAGGGGAATACGGCCTAAAATGTTTATGACAGAATAAAAAATATATATAATTGATTGATAATTAAGTGGCGGGAGACTTTCTGAAAGTTATAATTTTGCAATTTTTGTTTTATAGATGTGCAGAATTAGAAAAATATAACACACATTTCTTCAAACTTTCAAAAAAGGCATAAAATGATATTCATGTACCCTTCATTTCTCACATCGGGGACGAGATTTGCTTGGTGGAATGGTATGGTCTGGGGGCGCGTGTTGTGCTGTGCAAGACTATATGACAATATTTTGGGTGGATGTCGATGGAGACTGTGGGGTAGATTTATCCAGTTTCCCCAATTAGACCTCTCTCTCTCTACAACTTGCAAGTCAGCACGGGCCAGTCATGCTCAGTAACAGGTGTCCTACACTGGAGCACTTGGCAGAGTAGCTCCATGCACGTGAAGGTGTCCAGCAATGAGTGCGAATCGGGCTGCGTTATGACCTGTTCTCATGAGTTGGCACCACGGAGAACTCGCTTTCACCAAAGGGAATGTGGGCTTTTTCCCGGGTCCAGAGCTAGGAGGCGATGAACAGAGCATAAACTTGACTTGTGATCCATATGGAGAAAGAGCAAAGCGTCGACGAAGTAGCAGAGTTAGGGGAGCAGATGATCCAGCTCACACCCCCAGACCTCTTCATCTGTCCCTGGTAATGACCCATAACAGTCTTTTTTTCTTCATTTACTTAGTAATAAATTAACGTATTTGACAGGGACAATGCAATCATACATAGTTACAAAACAAAGCATGTAGCACATAAAGTCTATAGCCAGTGATCATTTTCAACTCCTATCCCTAGTTGGGCTTTTCTACACTTTTTACAGATATAAAAGGCATTAAAATACATTTCCATTTTATAAATAAATCAGGTAAATTTACACATCTACACAGTTCATTCTTTCACCCTCACTCATACATTTTCACACATGCACTGCGTGTGAGGCCTTTGAGCACTCTGCGATTGTTGTCCCAGTGCTCCGAGCTCGCGCTGTTGGTACAGCCAAAATTAAGCTTAATTAATTAATAATATGTATTATTTCATTCATATCCCTTGCCTCCACAGATTTATATAAGATATTGTAACTTTAAAGGCTGTTCTTACAAAATATTTTTTTTCTGAAATGGGGACATCTAACCCTGATTTATTACAGTTTAACCCCATACATAGAATTTGTATGCATATTATATGCATGTATGTATATTTTCATTAATACCTAGTTATATCATAAATACTAAAGTATTGAAAATCCCCCATGTAACTTTTTTTTTTATATCTAGTAATTCAACAAAAGAAAAGATCTATCGAATATGTTTAAATAAAACCATTACATGATAAATTACAGAAGTTTCAAATCTAAATTCAAGATTTTTTCCCGGTTCACCTGCAGTGTCCACTTCACAAATGTTTTCTTTGTCACGCTTTAAGCATCTGCAAGGCCTGTTTTAGCTGCTGTAGTCCTAAATCGTAGCTGCAGTGCACATGGAAATTAGAACGCACCATTCAAATTTCCTCCGCCATAAGTGAAAGACAATAATAGAGTAGAAATGACTCTCCACTGCTCAGACCAGACAGACTTCCATCCCCCTGGTGAAGCTTTACCTGGCAGCATGCTGTTGACGGCAATGGTGCGCTGACCGATGAAGTCCTGTCCAATGGGGTCATGGTCCCACACCAGGAAGCGCACGAGGGCTAGCTCCGGCATGTGCACTACAAACACCAGGGTCTCTTCCCACATGGGGTTAAAACCTGGCAGGAGCACAGACAATGGACAAGGACAGACAACAAACAGGTTTATATTTATTATTTACAATTCTAATTGATGGTTTTATGTTGCACCTTACCGTTGAAGGTTCCTAGTTTGTGAATTTGTGTTTTGTTCACCGATAATGGCAATAAAACTTTTCTGATTTCTTTTATGGGAAAGATGCAGGAGGACGTCGAGTCCCCACCGCACACTTTAACAGAAATATAGCCAGACATTACAGTCGCTAACCGGTCAAAACCTGACTCACATTTTTAATGTAAGTTTGGCAATGGCAGAAATAGTTTCAAAGAACGGTCATATGGACACCGTTCTTAAACTCGAAACGTCTGACAGTCGAACAGCAGTCGAAGCGATTTACTTTCAACAGAATAGTGTTCAGGTGACTACCACAGAAAAAAAGTGGACCACTTCTGGACAAATGACGGATTGTACAAACTTTACGACGAGAAAACAAACTTCTGTGAGGAAAACATCCAAATTAGTGCAAACCTGGACAGGTTTCAGTAATGATCCCCAATACTTTTTATTATTAAATCGTCTGATTGAAATTTGTTTAGCACTTTATTTAAAGCCAGCTAAAAGAGTCAAATGTTTGTCAGCGTCCAAACCAATTTTACAGTTTTCTTTTGTTGAGATTCTTTATGTGTAGGGGGATCATCTTGCGTTATCTTGTGTTTGTCGTTTGTTAATAATCCTGTCTGATCATTATGGATTAAGTTTGGGAGTATTTGTTCCATTCTTTTGGACATAATTGAGGTGAATATATGATAGTCCACATTCAGAATAGAAATGAGTCTGTATGAGGCACTATCAAGTCGATCCTTCCACTCTTTTGGAGATATGATAGCTTCTTTCCAACTAAGAGGAGTCTAAGCATCTTTAAGTGCCCAGTTAAAAGTTTTAAAAAGCAAAGGAATAAGTGCTTCTTTTAGAGCAGGGGCGTGGTTTTGGGAAACACGTGGAAGAAAGAAAAAAGACGTTTGAGCTGTGCTAAAAGCAGCGCTAATGTGGAGCTGACAACACAGCTCTGTAAGGAAAACGTCCAAACCAGTGCAAACCTGGACAGATCAGGAGCCACAGGTAAAAACACAGGTCAGAGTGTAACAAAGTATGAACATGACAGAGTGAAGCTGCTGCGAGGACTCATTTGATTCACTACATGAATAATTTGTCACTAAGATCAGCTTAAACTATAAAAATAGTGAGCTCATATTAAGTTTGTGCAGCAACAACCAACAGGTCTGTGATATCAACATTTCACATCAGAAATCATATCACAAGTCTGTATTCCTGTTCCTGCATGAATATGGACTCAATCTTTCCTTGATGAAGCAAGTTATTTTTCATTATAGTTCATGCTAAAACTTTAGAGCAAAGGCCTATATGTTTATTATTTTGTTTATTAATGTTACTATTACTTCTAATTTTTCTATCTCTAACAGAGAAAAATCAATGCAAAGAAGGGAAGTCTTTATATATAACTTGCAGTTTTAGAACTACCGTAAGATGCCACTTGGGGCTGCCACAAAAAGTTGTAGACAGAGATGATGTTTCTCGGACATGAACCAGTGCAAGCATAGAGCAGGAGAAGTGGGGTGAACCAACGGTCACAGGCAGAGAGGCAGGGTCAGTGAGTTCATGTAGCTGCGGTGGTAAACCCAATCATAAAAAGGTGGATTTTAGCAAGGGGAAATCCGGAATAATAATGAAGCTTCCAGTGGAGTGAGCAACATATGCCCATATCATAGAACAAGTTATTTTATGAGCGGGAGTGTCGAGGTCAATATTCATGAATCAACAGTGGCGAGCCATGCATTTCACACCTAGGCCTTCAGTGATATCCTACACTGAATTAATCTACCTCTTAATACCATCATTATGACGCCATGGCTCTCGAAACCATACATTTATACAGTAACAAACACAGTCAAGTGCAACGACTTAATTCTGGAGCATTTAAAATCAATACACCTGTATCAACAATTAATAGTAGTAAAGTAAAAAAAAAAAAAAAAGCTTTGTACTCACCAAAACGACTATCCCCGCTTATTTGAACACAACATATATCCTCAAGAAGACTTCAATGACTCTGTTGTACAGTTCATCTTGTCCGTTTCAGTTTCACCAATAAGTCCTTTTCTATCAACATGGAGGCTAGTGCTGAAAGCAGAGTCTGTCCAGTCGTATTTCTGGCGAACATTTTGATTCGCTTTAGCGCAGAGAATGACCGCTCTGCAGAAGCAGTGGACACAGGGATAGTCACAGTCAAACAAGCCAGTGTGTAAAGCTGCCCCATGCTCTCACTCAGATTTTTTCTCTTAAGGAAATCAAGGAGATCGACTGGACTTTTCTCTTCAAAGTCAGTCACGGCATACATTAGAGTGAGTGCTGTTTTCAGCCGGGACAGATCGAACAGTGTTCTGTGACTCTGTGTTAAGCTGGAGAAGGCTGTTTGGGGGAATTTTCTCCTTTATGTCTGAAATTGCTGGGTGTCGAGAAGGGAGAGAAACTGTCATTTTTAGTGGTCTTGAAATCTGTCCCATATCTGACAAAGAATGTTGTCCAGAATGTTGCTGTGGAGTTGTTGGCAGAGTGTGCGAAGGTCTCCTTGTGCTGCGCCCCGTCCTCTGCGAGTGCTCGGACCACTTGAGATGCGCACTGTGTCCTTGTAGATCTGGCTAAATCGGCTCCTCGCTCACTCAATTGTGTCACAAAACTCGTTTACCCTTGCCAGACAGAACTGTACATCCAAGGATTTTTTCTGTAGTATTCCAAAAAGCAGATCAGCATGCTCAAAAATCCCATTAAATGTGTCAAGCAAAAAACAAAATTCAAAATCATCCAGACGTGCATTAAATTAATCAGCACAAAGCACAGTGTCCTCATCATACTGATCATGGTGTTCCAGTAGTTCCAGTGGTCAAACAACTTATTTAGTGCAGCTCTCTTCTCATAGACTGCATTGACCAATCTTGGTGTATATTGCCACCACATTGGTGCAACGTGAGGAAGACGCTGCTCGCAAATGTCATCCATTAGTTGGGTGCGCTTGGGGGAACTGGAGAAAAATGCAGCAAGGCCATTGAGGTTGGCAAAAAAGACCTTGCATTCTTTAAGCTTTGAGGCCCCTTGAGTCAGTACTAAATTTAGTTGATGTGCATAGCAGTGAATAAAAAGAGCCATAGAATCAGAATGAATTTATTGCCATTGTCAATGAACAAAATTCACAAACATAGGAACAAAATAGGCATTTCTATGTACACAAGGTGCCCGCTCCTTAACTTTAGCCTGCACTCCATTTAGTCCAGATGCCATGACCGCTGCGCCATCATAACACTGTGCCACAACTTTGTCCGAACAACATTCATATTCCTCGAAGAAACAGAAAATTTGAGCAGCCAGTAGTAACTTCTTCAAATTTGAGAAAACTCTCATCATATAACGCAGGACGAGTGCGAGCTGTGCTACATTACCCACATCTGTAGTCTCGTCCACCATAACAGCGACAAAAGGTGCTTTTTTTAATCTCCATTTTGATCTCTTCTCCCATCACTTCAGCAATAGCATGTATCAGGTCGTTTTGTATTTTGCATGACGTCCCAGTAAACACTCTGTTAGTGGACAGGTGGTAGTGCAAGTCTGTGTTGTTTTCAGCGAGAAAAGAAAGCTCCATGTAGTTGCCTCTGTTTGTGGACTCGGTGCTTTCATCGTGTCCCCTAAATGAAAGTTCTTGTTTACCCAAAAACATAACACAATCTATCAGTCTTTTCAATACTTCCCTATTTTTCTTCACCTTTTCGTTGTGGAGCTCCGCTTCCCTGTGCACTTTTTTTAATGAGCTGAACTCGGGTGTCCCCAAATGTTTTTAAATGCACCGTGGCTTGTAAGTAACCCAGCCGTGATTTGGTGTCTCTTTGCTGCCTTGCTTAAACAACTCAAGTTTGCAAACCCAGTGTGGCTCCAAACACCAAATCGATCTGTTGCAAACAGCAGGCATTCACAAGCAGTACAATTTGCAGTTCCTCTCTGAACCTGTGAGCCAGGGATACCGCTCGTAGTTGCTGCTTTGGAAAGTGGCGCTCAAACCCTTTTCCCAGCTGGGACTAGCTAACACAGGGGTTGGACGACCTATCCTCAAAATGGCAATTTTTTCTTGAAAGGTCCGTCTTGAAAATGACGTTGCATGTATCAGCGACCAGATCAATCTCTTCTCCTCCTTCAGCCAATTGTGGGTTGAAAAAAAAAAAAAAAACCGTGAACCTACAATGAACGCTAATGAATAACTTTTTAGTCGCTAACGGGACACCTGCTTCCATTTGGTTAACGGCACTCTACTCTGCATAGCGCTGCCTCTCACTAGTGCGTATCCAATCAGAGAACATGAACGTGTCACATTAACGTGATACCTGCTAGCGGGCCCGGATGTCGCCAACTCGAAATCTGATTGGTTATCCCAATCTGTCTGTTTCAGTTCATTTAAGTGTACTGCGCCCCCACTGTTAATTCTGAAGGCCTGGCAACACATGACAGCTCAAATATGATCCACCATAAATATACAATGCTGGAAGCAGCGCAACCAAGAGGAAAGCTATGAAATGAAGAGAAAAGACTATGAGGAATAATTTAATTTATATCATCCTGTTTATCTCTTGACATTTTAGAGAAAGGTTTTTATAGAAGGATTCAAATGCCTACTCTCATAACTTTGTCTGTTAAAGAGTATCTTCTCAACTATTTCCTGTCAAGTCAGGTCAGGTCATCAATTTCCCCTTTCTTCTCTTCAACCTGTAGCATTTCACGATACACCTTGGCATGATTTACCTCCATCAATTTTAGTCTTTCTTGCAGAACTTCTTTCTCCCTTTGTTTCTTTTTTGCATAGGCTCGAGCTATAATTTTTCCTCTCAAAACTGCTTTGGGCGGGTTTACAAGAGTTTACAATCTGGTGTATAGTATTAATATAGAATATATCGGTCCCTGGTGGAGCATGCACTTTCAATAGAGTAAAAACTTTTCCATTAATAGTTCCTTTAACCAGTACATATTTGCATATCTTCGTCTACACATTAAAAACATTGTTAAAAAGTTATTCGGTTTGAAATAAATATTGTAACTCCCCTCGTGTTTGAGTGTAGGATTTTCTGTAACAAAATTTGGTTGGTTTCGTTTAAATGTAAAAAAAAACGATTAAAATTTTTTTTAGTTTGATTGCGTTCAATATGCTGTTTATGTTAAAGGATGCTAGTTGTAACACTTCCGATGACATTGTTTTGATTGTATTGATTGTTAATTTTAGTTGATTGTTAATTTTCGAACGTCATTAATCTCTCTGTCAAACACAAGAACTAACTTGAAAACAAAAGGGTTCATGCGGGAAAAATGCACCAAACCCAAAACCTGATAATGTATAAGATCGTAAAGAGGAGGGAATACCATTCCCAATGAAGTGCCATCCGCCGGCATGTTAGCCATGTTAGCCTCGTTAGCTTGGGGGGCAAACCGTTTTCCACCTAGGCCACCGTCCGACAGCTTTGTCTAGTTCCCGTAGTGGTACCTGCCTTTTGTTTTTTATGTTAACTCATCTATTGCTTATTTGTGTCAAACAGTGGTGCCTAAACAATTTTTAAAGGCACATTTCGGAAGCAGTGGAGCGGGTGCGTGTCTCTAGACTGATGTCATCACTGAAAGTTCCTGTAGGGCTGTTTTTAATCAATATTATTATTTGACTTTCACATTTTAATAACATAATGTTTTACTCAATTCTTGAACCTTTAATGTTGAATATAATTCATTACATGATTAAAAGCTCTTAAAGTATTTTTCTTGTAGTGTAAGGATTGTGGAGCCCGTTTTTACACTCACCATTATCATCTACGACTCTGGTCTGTTCTTTGCAGCAGTCAACAGGCACGCCAATGATCTCCACCTCCACAAAAGGATCAATGATCTAAAATAGAATTAAACTAAGATATAATTGATAATGGCACAGCAGCAGCCTTTTTTATCAAGTCGGTGTACCTCTCCTCTGTCCCCCAGCATGGAGTCCTTGGGTTTGGGCAGCTGCTGTCCACTGATGACCTTGAGCACTAGCTGCTTTTTCATCTGGCCGGGCAGAGGGTCATCCAGGTTTGGGTTGAAAGCACCTATGAAACAGAGGAATGAGTGTGGAGATGAGTGAGGCATCACAGTCCTCCTTTTGAGTCATACTGCTAGAAACTTCTCTCATTGACACTGAATCTGAATCTGAAAGACTGAAAGACTGAGTTCACAGACTACACCTGGAAAGAGTAGATATATTTCATGGAGGTGAACAACTCCCTGAAGACCACTGCCTCCCCTCTGTTGGAAACCGGAAAGGCCATTCTAAGAGGTTAAATGATCTCATACTCGTCTTTTAAACGATAGAAAGAAACGCAACATGTAAAAGAACTCAAAAGTAACCCACGTCTGCCCCCCGCCTCTGCCTAGGAGATGAGAGAGCACTCAGAGATGCTCATATATTTGTAGAGCAATGAGGCTTTGTGTTGTGCCATTTCTTCACATCTTCAAAGCTCAAGCCAAAGACAGACACTGTAAATGACACTGAAAACAAATTTGATTTAGCCCATTACATTTTTACTGTTATTTCAGGCTAATATGTGATAATATAGTTTTAATTTGCAGATGCATTTTATATCTCCCAAGTTGGACACTCTAGAAAAAGTTTGAGAAGCCCTGATCTAGGCTATATACTATGATGTACAGTCTCACAGTGTACCTTGCCACTTGTGCCTGTTTATTCTTGGAGATTTAAAAGGGGAAAAACAATGAGCAGCCTCGCTCCCATCAGACAGCATCAGGGCTGCAGTCAGCCATGTCGGTCCACTATGGAACCAGTGCACAAAGTTTGGCACCTCCATGGAGACATGCAACAGGCCAAGTTACAGGGGAGATCTCTGGAGAGGAAACCTCCATTCACAGTAAGAATGCACTTTTTTTTTTAGAGGCAAATATTCAGTACATTTGCAAATACTTGGGGTTCAATAAATGCAAGATATTTAAAAGGAGCTGTACCTGATTTTTTACCATTTTGAAACGTGAAAAACAAAACTATTTCATTTTAAACTCTTTGCGGGGAAGCTTTATGTAAATGAGCAATACATGTGGAGCCGCAATGAGTTTAAAAACACTTTTACGCGTTTCAGCCCAAAGCGAGTTTTGCTGGTAAAGCTAAAAGCATCCTAGAGAATAAAACACTTTGTATTTAGACACAAAGAAAGCGCTGGGGTCTCAGTTCACCCTGCACAGATGCTTTTACAATATATCCATTATGGGCTAAATAGATTACATGCTAAAAAACCAACAACAACAACTGCTAAATTGACTAGTTTAGTTTTTCACATTTCAAAACAGTGAAAATCAGGTGCAGCCCCTTTAATAGTAAAATCCAAATTAATTCCATCAACTGGACAAAAGTAAAAGTCTTCAACCACAGATCCAAGTAGCTTCTCCAGTTCCTCTGACAGAGTGAGTCACTGCCTTATATCTGTCTGAAGGGAGGAACTAACTACACTCACATTCTATGCTCAAAGGCAGTGACTTGCCAGATCCCTGTCAGAACTGAAGCAGCTACTTGAGTGACTAAACGTATTCACTCTTAAAGACAGTTGCCAGATTTTTATTTTGTTTTTGCTATGGTACCTTCCTGGACAACTGAGGCCTACACATACAAGATATATACGTTTAATGCCATTCTGTGGAAAATTCCAGACAAAGCCTCACCAGGAAAGTAACATCATGCACATTTAAGATGTACATTGTATAGCATGTTTGACTAAAAGTCAGTGGCCCGGTGGTCTGACCTTCACACATGCAGGGGGGCTTCAGGATGTAGCCACAGTTGCCGTTGCTGTAGAACTTTGCTCTGTTGAGCTGAAGGACACGTCCCTCTGACTGGTAGTTCAGGGCAACTACAACAAACAAGGGCTGAGTTACAAATGCATCCCATCCTCCTGTGTCCCTGTGTGTCTGATGCCCTCCCATCCTCCTGTGTGTCTGATGCCCTCCCATCCTCCTGTGTGTCTGATGCCCTCCCAGCCTCCTGTGTGTCTGATGCCCTCCCATCCTCCTGTGTGTCTGATGCCCTCCCATCGCCTCCTGTGTGTCTGATGCCTCCCAGCCTCCTGTGTGTCTGATGCCCTGTGTGTCCAGCCTCCGTGTGTGTCTGATGCTCCCATCCTCTGTGTGTCAGTGCCCTCCCATCCTCTCTGGTTTGGTGTCAGGTGCCCTACTCTGTGAAAGCTCTGCCCACAGGGCGGGAACTCCTGATAATGGCCACTGAAACTTAACTGAGATGGGCCTATTGTTCCCTGACTTTTGGCTCCCTTGACACCGGCCCTAAACCTCCAGGGCAGAGGAGTAGGGACAGCAGATCACCATCACCTCTGAGTCAACTGCACGAGTGAGTTTCCGCTGCTGTGCCCACCTCTACCTGCCGTTTCAGCTCCATCCAGAGCCTCCGAGACTTTTGTCCTGCTTTTGTCCTGCTTTTGTCCTGCTTTTGTCCTGCTTTTGTCCTGCTTTTGTCCTGCTTTTGTCCTGCTTTTGTCCTGCTTTTGTCCTGCTTTTGTCCTGCTTTTGTCCTGCTTTTGTCCTGATAGTAAATGTTTTCTGGTAGATTTGGTTTTAGTCAGGGAATAAACCTGCTCTTATCCCAGGTCTGCTTTGCACTAGTCGAGTCAAGTTTCTGGTAAACACTGTGCATTATTGTTCCATTTTTAGTCATCTAATATTGGTATGATGTTTTTACTTCTCTGAAAGTAAAGTTCTATGTTGATTTCTGTTGTTGAATTGGGCCACTGAGTTGTTTGTTGATAGTGATAAAACAAACTTGTGGAGGGATTTTGTAGTCCGACCCCTGGACCTGAGCACTTCGAAAAATCTGGCCCCCTGGAAAATATAATTGGAGACCCCTACATTATAGCATTGTTAAAAAAGTATACATGCATTATATGTCCCTGTACATGAATACACAAATACATGAATACAGGCCCCTGTCCTCGTCTGTTTGGCTTGTCTGTTCACCAGTACTGGACTTTTCCCATTGTGCTGTTAATATGCAATGTACATATGTGGGTGTTTTTAAAAATATCATTTCAGATACTTGTGCACCAGCTAAAATGGTTTGAAGCCATACCTAGCTGGCAACCTGCATTCCAGAAGGGCTGGGGGTTGAAGTTGGATGAGTCGATGCGATAGGACGAAGGATAGATGCGGGAGAGCTGTCTCTGGTTGAAGTGAATGAACTCAGCTGGTTTCTGCTGCATGACTTGGTGAGCTTTAGTCTCACTCAGGGAAGACACCTGCCAGCTGCAGCTTTCTGCTCACAACAACAGGGGAAGCGACATGGATGCACCACTCATCTCATCGCTTTTTAAAAGGTGAATTTTTAATTACATTTAATAACGCATTTTGTTTACTGAAAGCCTTTAACAACGTACTCATACATTAAAAACTTACATACACTCTCAATAATCACACATATTCATATGGGGCTGGTTATATTATACACACAGCATGCACGATCAAAACGGTATCCATACCACGTTGTGTGTAGTATATATCATAAAATAGTACTATTATGCTCTGTCTTACATTCGTACTATATTTATAACCACTTACATACTATCACACACACATCACATCGATCACAATATTTACACGAACTATACTATTGAAGTTCTACTTAACTACATACATATATACCACACAACCTGGCAGACTACATACCTACTATATACATCATACATCACATTATCACTACAACACACAGCACTACATACATAATATATCCCCATACTATCAGAGCCATATACCATATCACAAACATATTCTCATCTCACTCTCGATACGTATTTAAATAAGATCAATTTTCTATTTAATTCTATTTATATATACAATCCAAATTATAATTTTTCTATTTAATCAATTTTACTAAATAATAAATTATTAGCGGTAAACCAGTACCTGACAATATATATACCCTCTAATATAGCCCTAGTATATATATATACTTACTATACCTAGAGCTAATTTTATTACCTTATGAGTAACCACTATTACTATTACATAAGTACACTAAATATAATATGTACCCCATTAGTATACACACCAGCATACTATTATATATTATATATATTATACATGACAAACACTATATGTACAGTATATACACACACCACATAACTATTTATATATATCTACACATAGAAACATTACTAGGATAATCATATCCATATAGTATAGTCATTATATATATTACGTTAATATATAATATATATTAATATATATAATTGTATAAGTATGTACTTATATACTTTGTTACTATATATATATGTAATAATTATATAATAATATATAAATGACACATCATGATACTCTGTATAGGACTATACACAAATATTTAGCTTATACACACGGCCATTGTATAGTATTACACAACATAATATATATATATAACATACACATATGATATCATGATTTGAATTACGCTAATATACATCTAGCCCGTCATTTCCATATTCCACCTTATACACCCATATCATCACTACTACTGCATAATATACTAGAACTATTTTGATTACACATGCGTATAGACATCTATATGTGTATATGTGTGTGAATAACTCAAAGATAGGACGGTACTAGTGTTTGAATATTCAACTATATCAATGCCGTAATACTATCACACTACAGATATGATATCTGTGTATGGGTTATACAAATGATGTGAACATATAATGAGTGCTCTCATGTATGTAAGATAATTATTAAGTACCACACACAGCCATACACATACTATGTGAAGCTAGATATACACACAGGCACACACAACACGGCAAGTATATATATATATACACAAGCACACACACACATATACTATTCACAACATATCAGAATCACTGAAAGAATTTTAATTGGCCATGTCAAGAACAACTTCGGACATAGGAACTCTGTCTCGGCATGAAGGTGCAACACAAGAACAGCACTGAGCGAATAATAAAACAAACATATATTCAGTCAAACAAAAGGGCTGCATTAAGGACAATTTAACATACGTAATAGTATAAAATAAAAAATAATAATAATAATAAAAATAGCATTGCTATGTACACAAAGTTTACAGTTAAGTTTAAAGTTGCTAGTGCAGAAATGACAGTGCAGTGCAGTGGTTGAATATTGCAGTTTAAAGTGACAGGTTTTAGAAGTGTTCATGAGTCAACAGCTAGAGGGGAAAGAAAACTTTTTGTGGCGGGAAGGTTCTGCGTCCGGATGGACCGTAGGCTCCTTGCCTGAGTGAGTGGTTCAAAGTCCATGTCCAGGGTGAGAAGGGTCAGCACCATCTTTACGTCCCAGAACCCTAGTGACGACAGTTCCTGCATGAGATGAAGATCTGCAGTACCTATCACCTTCATCAGCAGAACGCAAAACAATGCGCTTGTGAGTCTCAGTTTGTCCTGGCTGTGTCCAGGCGTACCACAGGTTGAACTCTGGAGGAGGTTGAGAATGGACTCGAGGCTTCGGATGCACCATGTAATAACCTGTGCACCATATTCGCGACTTGCAGCTTGGCTTCCTCCTTCAGCTGCGCGCAAGAAGTACATCGCTTTGCTGATCGCCTCTTGATGATGGGAGTCGTACTCGGTATTGATCTCCTCAGGTCCCTATTTGTGTGGATGGATGAAGTGCCCAGGAACGCGAAAGTCCCGACGTGTTATGGGTGTATGTCTCAACATAAGGCCATACTCATAAGCTACAAATCTATCCATCTAACTATGTAATAACCTATCGATTTATGATTTACCACCGTGCAACCAGCACAAGCTTTGCCGGCCTCCACCTCCCTCCTGTAGACAGATCGCTCAGCATACTTGAGCATAACAGTGTTCTAACAAGGGGAGGCTCGTGGCTGAGGATTTGTGCAGCTTTTGTGTACTGGAGAGAAGAGACAGCAAGAGCGAGAGAAAGTACACAGTCTCCTCGGTAAAATGCTCCTGTTGCTAGATATGGTGTGCTCGAAAGACTCTTAATGCCTGCCAGCGCACAATGCGTCACTGCTACCGATCTGTTCAAGGAAGATCCTGTGATCCACCTGCAGGGTGGATTCCAGGCACGTTTGAGCTGGTGGAGGGAAGACTGTTCATAGACTCGCAGCAAGCAGGGATAGGGATCTATAGATGAAAGCATAGCTGACTCCACTAATCATATTTATCATAAGATCCTCGTATCTATATTTCTCTACTAAATCATACATATGCATATCTGATCTCTATGTATCTATATATCTATCAATTTATACACATCTGCCCTTCGCTCTGTAGCCGCCGACTGCAGGGACCCTATGAGGTAATTATATGTATCTATCTATTATCTAAAACCCCCAGCATCAAATTTATGACTTTCATGACTTACGATCGATCATCCTCCTACACAGGATGTCATTAATGTCCATGTGTGACCTTTGGAGCGTCTAGTCTGTTCTAATACACATTGTATGGCAACAGTGTGAAGCAGGCTAGACATGGTCCATGTACCCCAGGGATCGGGTGTTATAAAAATGTCTGTGGAAGACGGTGGTTGACCCGTCGTAACTCTCTCTGCGCAATGTCTTAAGTACTGGACGTTAGCCGGCAGAGACCGCGTCTGGCTCAGCAGCTTTGTTGGCGCGTTGTATGTGTGCGACGAAATAGCTAGCTTGGAACATCACCGATCCTGAATTGTATGATATACTCTCCTCTGACTAGCTCTCTCCCAACACTGACTCCATCACAAACCTGCCATACCACAGTATAGACAGGTGAGTTAGAGTGTGGCTCTCCTAGCTAGTTCGGGGAATGTTGTCATGGGAGTCTAGGAGGGGGCATCGCGGCCCGGCTCTCTAACATGGGTTGGTGAGAAGCCGGAGCCCCTTCGCCACACGGAGGCGGGATTGTTGTCAAGGGAGATACCGGCTGCACCCTGATACAGCTCAATCGCGTATTGTACCTGTTGATTCTCGGACTCGAACATAACCTCTCTTATAAATCCATACTTTGACCAGCTCAATCTGTATGCGACCCCCTGTCTCCATTCCCTGTAGCGAGCTTCCTCCTTTAACTGCTGCCGTTATATGCAATCCTCATGGATTGGATGTAAACGAGAAGGTGTTTGATCATTGAATTGTAAAGTGACTTTGTTTGTGTTGTATGATGCATGTACAATCGCACCAGACTAATCAGATAAGTAATAACCATATGTCAACATGGTCTCGTATTAACTCCAAAAATCACAGACAAATCACACCAGAAAAAGACAACAAATAAAAATGATATGCTCCAACCAATTAGTAGGAATTAACAAATTAAAAAATAACAATAAGAAAAAAGAAACGAAAAATAAAAAAATATTATATTAAGCTTTGAAATTTCATTTTTAGTATCTGCTGGCAGTTTCTGAAAACCTCCCAGTCTGAAATGTCAGCACAACACACACGTGAGCTTCTCATCAACAAATGTTGCTGCGTTTCTTTGTCCATCTATACTTTAGATTTCTCTCACTCGCATGGTTTATGAGACGTATTACCTTCAGCCTCTTTGGATCGTGACGAGTGGGAGATCAGGTTCGCGAGACTATACATAATACAGTTACACACACATAATATATGCATCCCAATATACATATCATTCATAAGCACAGTCCATTATAATCAACAATTCTATTCAAACACGTTCATATATACATACCTTCGTATTAAATACCTATATAATATATATAGTATATATATACTTACTGAACAGTACCCTCATGAGTCATATATTATATATAAACGAACAGTATAAACATACACCAAATATAATAGGCATTAACCATAATAATTCATAGTTACAAAAATTATAAATTAAAATCACATACTTATATATTATAATACACACACACACACGACCACATTATCACCACAACACACACCACCAGTCTAATACTATATTATATTACATAGGAATACATTGAAACATTATACTTCAAAACAAGTGATTGGCTACCCTAGCAACATATATGCTATATATACACTATATATAAGGTTGGCCAACAGTATATATTATGAGTATATGAGTACTATGATAGCTATATATATTTACAACACACACACACACACACATTTATATATATACACAATCCTGATACAGTATGACTAGCAACACATACAGTACACCAGTATCCGTATACACTCATATACAGCATACATCTGACTTAGTACATCAACAATCATGAGAGGGAAAACCTTTATGAGCAGCAATCCAATTGTTCTAGCAAATACAAATATAATAAACATACACGTAAACAATGTAGTGACCCATTATCAATATAACACTCATACAGTTACAATAATAGCTTGTAAACTATATTATTATTTATAATATTACTGACCCTATAAACCCCAGTTCATTGATATTATTTATATGAATTACATATACAACCAAGATATCCACAACTAGCATTAATATACAAATAACATATATACACACATATACACCACGATAAAATCATAGCAAATAACAGTAACAATATAACTAGGTATACTCAGATAGTTATATATATCATGGCGTATTAGAGTTAATATCGCTCAACTCACACACCACACACATAAGGAAAAGCTTCTACCCGTACATTACACAGCACACACATATATAGCATGGACATAGTATCCTATTTTATACACACACAGCCTCAATATCCCTAATAATACCCCACACACAGCAACATCATAATATACTACGATACAACTATCTACTCTCCATCGATCTACTTACACACACTATAATTCATTTATGGCCACCCCTTTTTTGCTAGTTTCATGTTCCAAACCGTGACCTAAGGGTTAAAATGTCATTAAATTCAGAATGATAGTTACGACACTTTTTACGTGAGACATCTTCCACTTGTGACGTGAGATGCCGTCTGACCGAAATCTAAAATATTTTTGGTAAATCCAAACTATCACCTTGTGCGTCAAGTCGTACAGCGTTTCCCCACAGAGCGAGTTTCACTTGGACAGGGCGGACAGAGCGTCTGCGACGCTTCATGGTCTTCTTCCTATGATGTCAATTGCAAAAAATAATTGTTTATTTTGTTAGTGCATTTATTCTTCGTTGGGTCTCCTACGTATTGACTAGTTACTGTCCCTCTTAAGTGCTTTATTATAAATGTGGTTTAGACTGAAATCTAGTTATTTATAACGTCTATATGACAGTTTAACGTACTACATTATGTAGTAGCTCATACCTATCATCGATATCTTGAGCTTTCCCAATAGTATATTCAAAATGAGCCATATTCTGCCAAAGCATAACTCAAAAGAGGTAAATTCAAGACAGCACCTTTAAAGGCGTGTTGTATCAAATGTTAAGAAAAGAGGTAGTATCCAATATACGATTTTATTATAGGTTTAAGGCCACTTTGTCATATAGCAGTTGCGAACTCCCATACACAATGCTATGCAGCCGACTTCTCCAAACCTTCCTTTCTCCGGTCCCAGCCCCCTATGGGCAGATTAAAACAAATTCGTCAACTACCACACGCCACAGGCACACATGCCAGCGAGCGACTACAACAACTAGCACGGACTTCTGTTCTTCCAGCCTCTTCTTCACACACTTCTGTATGAACCATGCGCGCTGCCTTGCGTTGCTACACAGCACTAATCATGTACTCGCACCTATAACTATACACACACACCCAATCCTCGTATCACCTATGTTTCTACATACGTTGTGCTGTATACTTCGAGCGGGCAACAGAGGCACACTTTGAGCTGATCCCTCCCTTCTCAGCTGCTCTCCTGTAATTAGACTGCATTCCCTCTCTGTGTTGACAAGAACTTTAGTGTTGCTTCACAAACCACACGTTTCCTTGTAACTTGCTCCGCCAACGACTTTTTCCCTCTCTCAAAACTACATCCTTGAGCAACACCTTTATGGCCCCCCCGTCAGAACCCTAGCCGTGACTTCTGTGGGCTGTGGGCGCATGGTGCTCGTCTCTCAAACATGGTCGGTAATCATTATGGCTCAGGGCTGTTTCTTACACACTCTGTTCCAGCTCCCACCATTCCAGTTGCGGCAAGCCAGATTCATACTCTGTCTTGCTTCACCAACGTACTTATCCGGGGATCTCCAGGCCACACTCACTGTGACCACCTGCTCTTCCTCCACTCTTCGGCTCTGACTGCCCCAGTTGTCCGTACCCTTACTGAACTTCTTCATCACTACCTACCTCCTTTCTCTCTCTAGAAAACTATAGGGAGCGACGGGGTGATTGTGGTCTTGATGTGCTTTTTGTCACATCAACAACCATCACAATGATAATCATGCCTCACCATTCGATTCTTTTCTCTGTCGAAAGGAGCAACCATCACTTGGACACCTATGAACATTCTATACAATCGACTTCTACAATATTTTTCCAAATAGAAGTATATAACCTGAAAACGTTATTGCCATGTTCATTTGCAAAAGTCATCTTCTACGTTTTGCCTCTTTCCACACTCTCCCATGATTCGGACAGTTGTCTCTTACAGCACATTCTCTTCTCCTGCACACACTTTCATGTTGAGTGCTATACCATCTTGCATATGTCTGCACCTATGCATTAGGCAAAAGCCTAAGAGCACAATTCATACACAAGGCGATTCAAAGTGCTTCACACAACAGGAAAAAAGCACTAAAAATCACAAAGACATGACAGAAGTAAAGACGTATAAGAGAAGAGTGCAAAGAAAATTAATTCAGTCATATGCACAGCTAAACAAAACCGGTTTCTTTTATACAAGCAGAGCTTCTTTGCACTGGCTCCCTGTGGCTCAGAGAACGGACTTCAGAGACCTGAGCAAAGGAATAATGTGATCATACTTCCTGATCCTAGTCAGGACCCGAGCAGCAGCGTTCTGGATGTACTGCAGCCATGTTACATTTTGTTTGGAGAGGCCAGTGAGCAGGCCGTTCCAGTAGTCCAATCTACTAGAGACAAACGCATGGATAAGTCTCTCCAAGTCTGGTTTAGACACTATACTTTTGATTTTGGACATGTTTTTAGATGACGTGCCTGTTAAATTCAAGTCTGAGTCCATTATTACCTCAAAATTTCTAACTTGATATGTAGGTTTTAGGGCGAGACTCTGGAGGTGACTGCTAACACTTTCTCTTTGTTTCTGTGGGTCAAAGACGATGATTTCAGTCTTGTCTGAGTTCAGCTGGAGAAAGTTGTCTTGCATCCACACACTGATCTGTTGGATGCAGTGACAGAGTGAATCCACTGGTCCATATTCACCTGCCGTCAGTGAAATATAGATCTGAGTGTCGTTTGCATAATTGTGATAGGTCAGTTAATACGCAGCAAAAATGTGTGGTAACGGCAGCACGAAGTGGTCGAACAGAAGGAATCCCAGGATTGACCCTTGGGGCACCCCACAGGTCAGGGGCATGTTAGGTAATTTCTGTTTTCCAGATAGGACGTTAACCAATTTAGGGCAGTGCCAGTGATGCCCACCCAGTCCTTTAGTCTCTGTAAGAGGATCCATGATCGACAGTGTCAAAAGCAGCACTCAGATCTAACAGAATTAAGACTGAGGCTTTGCCCGCGTCAGGTGGATGTCATTTGTCACTTGACAAGAGCAGTCTCAGTGCTGTGATGAGGTCTAAAACCTGACTGGAAAACATCAAATGAGTTGTTTATTAAGAGGAAATCAGTGAGCTGTTGGTAAACAACCTTTTCAAGGACTTTGCCCCAAAATGGCAGATTAGAGATGGGCCGGTAATTACTCAGTACTGCGGCATCAAGACTGCTCTTCTTTAGGAGAGGCTTTATGACTGCAGTTTTCAAGGACATTACAGCTATATTTTAGCTATGTGAGTGAGTGGTGCTAACAAAGTGTTCAGCACAGACTTTAGAAATCTGGAGGTAACACATGGAGGCAGCATGTAGATGAACTCAGATTGGTGATGATCTGGACAGTTTTGTCAGTTGCAGTTGCAAAGTGATGCAGCTGTTTTGTGAAGGCTACAGAAGTTTGTTTAGAGAATGTTGGGGAGCAAACAGCATCATGAACTTTCAGGAACACACCAGACAGGTCACAGAGAAAGTTTTTTAAAGCTTAAAAATAAGTTTAAAGCAGGGATAGGTTGTAAAAAGATTTCCCAAGCTTTGAACATTTCACATAGCATTGTTCATTCCTTTTTCATTCATTCCTTTTCTATCGCTTGTTCCTGTTAGGGGTCGCGGGTGACTGGATCCCAGTGACTTTGGACAGGGGCCAGCTCGTTGCAGGGTTAACACACAAACAAACCATTCACTTTCACATTCACTTGCTAGGGGCAATTTACAGTTGCCAATTTACCTAACATGCATGTCTTTGGACGGTGGGAGGAAACTGGAGAGAACCCACGGCAACACAGGGAGGAATGTTCCGTCATCCGGAAAAGGAAAGAGTATGACACAACTCCAAACCTACTAAGACATGGCCGTCCACCAAAACGTACAGGCCCAAAAAGGAGAGCACTGATCTGACATGCAGCAAAGAGGCACATGGTAACTCTGGAGGAGCTGCAGAGATCCACAGCTCAGTGGACAGGGAATCTATTAGTCATGCGCGACACAAATCTGGCCTTTATGGAGCAGCAAGAAGATGCCATTGTAGAAAAACAGTCATAAGAAGCACCATTTGCAGATTGCCAAAAGCCATGTTGGGGACACAGCAAACATGTGGAAGAAGGTGCTCTGACAACCCTAAACATAAAGCCAGGGGTACAATGGAATGGTTTCAAACTAAACATATTTGTGTGTTAAAATTGCTCAGACTGGAATCTGTGACTAGATAGGGCTGATACAAGTAAATAGGAAGCGAGCCATCTAAAGACCAAATGTTCAGCGTTCCATCAGCTTCATGATGAACAAAGGCATGTTAAGGAGCAGAAAACTGTTTCACACTGCGTGAAGAATGTCCTGAGATCTCAAGCAGTGAACACTTGATCTGAAGTTCAGAAATGTTAAATAATTAGTCTTATATAAAAAAATAAATAAAAACAAAACTTTGGAGATCGGTATCAGGAAATACAAGCATTAAAAGATTCGTACCAAAAAAAAAACTTCATTGGGACATCCCTAACTGACAACGCACACTTGGGAATAGCAGCGGCCCAAAGTTGGGTCACACAAGTTGAGAAGACGCAAATCTGGGCCTATTTAGGATTTATCTGACACCATATTAAAACATCAGTCTTACCTTGCATTTGGAGAAACTGCTGATGAAGGAGCGTCCACTGGGTTTGGTACTGCTGATGTTGGTTTCATCTGTGTCTGTGCCATCTTCACGTTTGCTCTAAGTGTAACAAATGCATGTGAACACAAGTGGACATTCTCAGAGGTAGTACTACGGCATATATTTCACTAAATAGGCAAATGCATTGGCTGTCACTTTATCAATCTTCCCTTGTATGTGAAAAGGAATATAAAGTCAACTCAACACCCCACAAAAATGTCTTCTAAGAAGTACACATAGCATACTTATCGGCGTAATCCCTCATTCGTCCAGGAGTGTTCCATTGTCTAAAATGTCTTGAAAAGTGGCACTTTTCTAAATGTTTTTTCTAGAATGAGTCAGTTAATAAAGTTATTATAACATACACGGCCTGTCCCAAAATAATAAAAAATTGCACTCACAAAGGACACACACTAATATTTCGTAGGACCACCTTTAGCTTTGATTACAGCACACATTCGCTGTAGGATGGTTTCAATAAGCTTTTTGCAATATTAAAATATTTATTTCCATCAAGTACTGCATTATTTTTCACACTGATCTTACATTGATGGCGGGAGAGTGTGACCACAGCACAAAGCCTTCTCCAGCTCATCCCAAATACTCTCACTGAGGTTCACATCTGCAAGAGATTCGTTTCTGCTTCTCCTTAGATGCTTTCTCTGCTTGATGCCAATGATTTGACCCTTTTCAAACATACTGACATATTTTCCATGACCACGGGATTCGTCTTTCCACATTGTCGTTTCAGAAATGAGAAGCGACTCACTGCATCACTTGGGTTTTACTACCGTGTTGCAGTTTCCCAGCTCATCACCCAAGCAGTAATTATCCAGTAGAACCAGAATTGTGTTTATTGCCATCGTCAGTGAACAGAATTCACAAACAAGGAACTTTTTGGCATTAAAGGTGCAACATACAACAATTAATAATAATAGTAACAAAAGTTATCAAAAACGGCATGCATAAAATTTTGAAATGACAAACAAAATTAAAGCCGCAAGCGGCATCCAACGGCCCTCGTGGGCTTCGTACCCCGCACTTTCGACTTGATAGAGATGGCGCTGACGCACCTTCAGTGTGTGTGTTGTTGGGGCTTGGTAGAGTATTTGACCAGACGGCGACACATTGGACAAGGCCAATGCTGTGCATAGCCAGCGCAAAGGTACACAATTCTCAGTCAAATTTGCGGCTTCGCCACACAGTGACCATAACACTTAGGATAACAAATTTAATAATTTTTGATGCCCTACTCCTGAATATGATATTCCCCAAATTTGAGCTTGTTCGGGGGATTGCCCAAGGAGGAGTTTGAAATTTCCACATTTTTATGCTTCACACTTTAACAGAGATTTTGCAATTTTCCCATTAGGATAATATTGGGTGTTTTGTTCATTTTTACCGCTACGCCGTAAAAAATATGGCATGAGTCAGATTGGCTTTTTTATCAGGAGCCAAAATAGAATTTTAGGCAAAATTTTCGTCAAACAAAATAAATAAATGCAAATTTATATGTCACTCTGTAGGGGGTGCTATCACGCCCATTGCGTTTTTTTTCCACAATGAACAGGTTCAAACAAGCTTAAAAGTTTAACAACTGATTCAAATTTGGTCCGAAACAGACTTGTTTAGCGCAGGAAGACCGCAAACATTATCAAAAATATTCGCTGACAGCATGTATTCATTTTCAGTTAAAGATGGCGGTCATATGGTAAATCAGGGGGATTGGCTATATGTCTATATACTTTTTGTCCTCCCGAATTTTGTAGCTTTATGACAAAGTTGAGGCCGGGACGTCTCCCATAGGCGCAATGTAATTTGACTTTTGTAGGTGGCGCTGTCGTGCCCTTTTTTAAACACACAAAAAATTTGCAGATTCTGAATTTTTGGGCAGTTTGGTGAGTTTTTGAGTATGTTCAGGGGTAGGGCTGCAGCTATCGATTCTTTTCTTCGATTAATCGAGTAATCGGTTAATTTTTTTGTACATTCAGTAAACCATTTAAACATATATTGAATCATTTTTTAGATAAACGTTATAGCTCATAGTAATAAACAAATACAAAATAAGGAATTTCTGCTAAAAATAACACATTTTATTCTTAATTTCATATAAATTTCTCCCAAAACAGCAACATTTCACTTCAGTCCAAACTGTTCTGTTTGTATATAAAGAATATATAAAGGACTTAATTAACTTGTCATAGACTGTAAAACAGTTACACTTAAAATAAGACATTTGTTAAACGTTATGTCGGGTGGGACCGGTGGTCCTGGCGTTTTGCGCATTTTGCCGTTGTGGCTCGTGTGCCGGTCACTTTGGCTCCGCGTCTCGGACTTTCTGTTTCACAACAGATTATTTCTAACATAACCGGTCCTCCGTGCTGTTTCCATGTGTATTGGCTGTTTAAAAGTACGACTGTGACTGGGAAGCAGAGTTGTTGAGTGGGGGAGCGCGGGGGTCCGCAGTGGCGTGGCGAAGGTGCGGGGGCTGGGTGGGCGGAGCTAGATGCGGTGTTGAGAGTTGCAGCTCGGAATTATTATAATAGATCCACGGCTCTTTCACTCATCCAAACTCTTCCCAGTCGCACTTATGAGTTTAAAACGCGCGCGCTCTCTTCCTTGTTGCGCCTTCGTCAGAGCGGAACAAGCTCCGTGTGAAACAAAAGCGCCACAAGTCGTTCCGTGCGCTCCGCGCGCCACAGATTCACGTGTTTTTGATTAAATATGTAAATTAAACGAATCATCGAAGCAATATAATAATAATCGAAGCTTTTTTGCAATCGAATTATTCGATTTATTCGAGTAATCGTTGCAGCTCTATTCAGGGGGTCAAATTTGAGCCCAAGAGGGGCCAAAGTTGCTTTTGCACAAAATTCTATTATGGCATTCTGATCAAAAAAGACAAATGGACCCATGCCATATCTTAAATTTGGTGACAATCATCTTCAGGAGTGGGGCACTAAAAGTTATCCACTTCTTGAGAATAAACAAGTTTCACTGTGATTGTGTTGATTTGTCAAGCCGAAGCACAGAATCATGCTAATCAAACGAGACTGAGGGCGCGTCAGCGCCATCTTTATCTAGTCGAAAGTGCAGAGTACGTAGCCTGGCGGCCCGCGAGGACCGTTGGATGCCGCATGCGGCTTTAATTCTGAATATTTTTTAACATAGCAACATTTTTTGTGAATGTCCTACGGTGAGGAGGGGCCATGTGTAGGTCTCAACTACATGTTAAGATATTTAACTAAAAAAGTTACACAAAAAAGTATAAAACTATTAAACGCCTTCCTTACAATTGTTTTAGAAATGCATCAAATTCCAAGTAGCCATTTACAAATTGATGTGAAGCGCAGCAGACATGGTTAATCACAGCCGCTGTGTTTTGAGTTTTTGGAGGAAGCATTTTACGTCGAACACAGTCAGGTGGACTGATAAGCAGCTCACTCAAAAACGGCTATGAGATATTGTGCTACCGCCCTCCTCCGCACTCACATTGGAGCCAGTTTTGTCTGAGAGAGCCGTGATGGTGAAGCTGTCTGGGTCTTCTTGGTCCCGGATCTTGGACTCCTTCATCAGATTGTCCAGCTTCTTCTTGGCCAAGTTCTCCACCTGCTTTCTGTTGGCTGAGGTCTGAAACAAGGATAGACAACTTTCTAGAAATGGAGCATTTTGTTTAGTTTATAAATGTTAAGTTTTGATGGAGACATTTGTTCAAGTCAAATAAACTGATTTGTGGATAGGTTTAGTGTATTCAGTACTGTGTTAAAGTGCCCCAGTGTGTAACTTTTAAAAATACTGTTTTTATTGCACTGAAACAAAAAGATCCACATCACATGATCTCTCTGGGTGGAGTCTGCATGTTCTCCCTGTGTTACCGTGGGTTCTCTCTGGGTTCTCCGGCTTCCTCCCACCGTCCAAACACATGCATGTGTTAGGTCAATTGGAAACTGTAAATTGGCCCCAGTGAATGAGTGTGAGAGTGAATGGTTGTCTGTGTGTCTGTGTCTTTGTGTTAACCCTGCGACGAGTTGGCCACAGTCCAGGGTGTTACCCCGCCTAAGGCCCAAAGGTACTGGAATAGGCTCCAGTCACCCGCGACCCCTAACAGGAACAAGCGGTAGAAAATGAATGAATGAATGAATGAAAAAAAAAAAAAAAAGAGAATGTATGGAAATATGGTTTTAATGGTCTATTTCCACGGAATGAATTTAATACTGTTGCTTTCAGTTGCAAGTAGTCAATAAAACACAAGGTTTAAAATGATCTAGTAAATTAGAGGATTGAAGTCAAATGAAAATAATAAATACATTTGTAAGATAAATATGAACTGTTTAAAAAGAAATAACAAAATGGTCAGGGAAATACTAGTGGGGTGTGGGTCTTTATGATGTTAAGTTGCATTTTAAGGCCAATTTAAAATTCATGCCGTCATGAATAATTCAAGGTGTAAATGTGTTGATTTGTGGCAGATGATTGTGAAGGAAATGCCATCATTAATCATGATAAAAGGGTCTTCTCAGCTTTGGCCTCAAAGGGGCAGACACCACATCTACATGAGCTCAGTATTCTCAAGAACCAGATGTTTGTAGATATTCTCTGTAATGAGAAATGAATCGTTTTTCTTAATAGGGCAAACATAATTATTGTGTTTTTGGCCATTTTACACCTGGAGGAACATCTGTGCAACTACACGGCAAAAAGGAATAATTGGTCAATTGACCAAGTTGCATATTAATAGTTTGCAGTGTAAAATAACTCATCTCGTATGGATTTATTTAGCAAATACCAATATTTGATTTGCTGATATTTACTGATGTCAATATTACAACTTAAACATGTATAGCAAAGCCCTAATTAAACTTTACTTTGACTTTAAAAACAACAGATTTTTACTTATTTTTAATAACACAATGCAATTTGTTGGATTTGTATAATGACTGCATGACCAAACTGCCATCTACAGTATTTCTATTTGAACTCACTAGTTACTCTGAATCCGCTTCTCGTTGAACTTCAGCAATGAATCCAGACAATTCAGTCTGTGACAGACACAAGGACTGCAGTAAATCTAAAGCACTGGGTTGTCTTAAGTTTTATTTTAAGATCTGCACAGCGAGGCATCCAGTGTTTTGAGCCTTGCCCTTGATGCATGTCAGGCGGCATTCTGACATGAGTTGGCCTTAGAAACAAAACTAGCAAACTGGCTAACTGACACTGACACACAGAGTGGGACAGCGCAGAAAAATACTGACAGTATATATGGGGAATAAATCAGACTAATTCCAATATGCCAATGGGAATCTAGTTGATAGGGACAAGATGTTTTTTTATTTTTCATTCCTAGAACTGACTGTTTCTCCAATCCTCATTTCGACATCTAAAACATCTTATTTAGAAGACAAAATAAATAATTCAAAATTATTGCAGAAATCCATTTGAAAATGAAGAGGGGAGATGACACATGCATTAACATACAATACCTTCCACTGTGAAAGAAGCAAACCACAGGAGAGGGACAAAGACAGAGAGAAAGACAGACAAAGAGAGACAGAGAAAGAGAACAAGAGAGACAGAGGGATAAAGAGGGAGACAGAGAGAACATTACTTTACTTTTCTAATGGTGTCTTACATTTGCAATGCTCTTTACAAGAAAGCACTCTCACAAAACTCTATGCAGGCATATGTCCTGCTCTGAGGAGAGGCTTCCGTCGGGCCACTCTGATATAAAGCCCCGAATGGTGGAGGTTAGGAGTGATAGTTGACTTTATGGAACCTTCTCCCATCTCCCTACTGCATTTCTGGAGTTCATCCACAGTGATCTTTGGGTTCTTCTTTACCCCTCTCACCAAGGCTCTTTTCTCAGTGTGGCTGGACGGCCAGGTGTAGGAGTTCTGGTCGTGCCTAACTTCTTCCATTTAAGGACTAGGAGGCCACTGTGCTCTAAAGAGCCTTCAGCGCTACAAAAAATATTTTGTAACCTTGGCAAGATCTGTGCCTTGCCATAGTTCTGTCTCTGAGCTCCTTGGGCAGTTCCTTCAACCTCCTGATTCTCATTTTCTCTCATGCGCTGTGAGCTGTAAGGTCTTATATAGACAGGTGTGTGCCTTTCCTGATCAAGTCCAATCAGTTTAATTAAACACAGCTGGACTCCAATGAAGAAGTCATCCAATGAAGAGAACATCTCAAGGAGGAGCAGGCGAAACGGACAACATGTGAGTTAAATATGACCATGTGATATTTCTGTTTTTCTTTTTTAATTAAAAAATATTTCTACATTTCAAATTTTTTCTGTGACGATGGGGTGCTGAATGTAAAGAAGTAAAATGTGTTTTTTTATTATAGCAAATGGCTGCAATGCTATACACACATATACATATATACACACACATATATATACACACACATATATATATATACATATATACATATATATACATATATACATATATATATATATATATATATATATATATATATATATATATATATACATACACACACATATACATATATATATACATACACACACACATATATATACACACACACACACACACACACACACACACATATATATATATATATATATATACACATATATACACACACACACATACACACACATATATATACATATATACACACACACACACACGTTGTCCATTTCTTCTGCTCCTCCTTGAGATGGTTCCTCTCCTTCATTGGAGTCCAGCTGTGTTTAATTAAACTGATTGGACTTAATATCTATTGCTGCAGCTAATTTTGTGCTTGTAGCTTTGTAACAGGATAGCAGGGTTTTTTCTTCTTTCTGCACCCAAGGTGTCAGGAATGCGGTTGCAAACCGTTCTGGGCCATTTTAATCCCTGGTTATACCTATTATGAAGGTAGTAAACTCTCTTCCATATGCACAAACATGTGCACATGCACACACCCACACACAAACGCACACACAGTCCTCACATCTCCGTTGAGCAGTTTACAGTCATCCTCCATCTCGTCGGCACTGTCCTCATCAGACACGTCACCCTCATCCGCATCCTCGTCAATGTTGGGAGGGAGCTTCTTTCCCTGAGGGACACACAGAGTCAGGGGCCTGGGACTTTGTGCAGAGGAAGGAATGATAACAATCTTTTTTTTTTTCATTATTTTTTTTTTTAATCAGGCAATTAAGAAATCTATAAATAGTTTAAAAAAAGTTAATTGTCATTTAATGAAGTTTTTATCTTAAAACTGTATCTGGCTAGATATGCAAAAATGTGCTTTTAAATCAGTAAAAGGCACGTCTACTCACATTTCTCAATCACAAGATCTTTATAAGACGGAGGATGTCCCAATTTAACATTATAAACTAAAGATTACTATAAGAATAATTAGTTTAGTCTTTGAATGTACACAGACATTAAGCTTCTAAAATAAAAAGATTTTCCGTACCAGATTGCAGCTAAATAGCTCATTTCCATCTGCAGTCCCTGATTGACGAAAATAAATGGTACAGTGCAAACAAACACATTCAACAATGTGATCATTTCACATTCTGACCCAAATACACTCTCGTTCAACAAGTATTTACATAAGCATTAAGGGTATACAAGATCTACCAGTTAGCTTTGCACGATTAAAACCGTCCACAAAATACATATCACGATACATTTGTTAATTTGTCCGGTAAAATATTGTAATTATTCATGGGAGAGTACAGTTACATATTTACATGTTACACACATTTCCGCAGCATGTGGTGTTGCGTGTCATAAAACGATTAACAAGGCGCTACATTAGGCTTATTGTAAGGGGGAGAATGTTTAATTGTTAAAGCTGAAAAGTTTGATTGTTCCAAAGCCACTTATGTGTTCCACAGAGAATGTTGACTAGTTTGTTTGACTTTTTAAATTCATAAGGGTGATTGTTCCACTCCTTTATTGCGTTAAAAGAGAAGGCTGTTTGTGCAAATGTAGTTTCACGTTTTGGTATGACACACTGGCCCCTAGTGGAGGCCCGTGCGGCTCTGGAAGTCACTACAGATCTGAGCTGAATAAAGTGAATAAAGTTTAGCAGTCTGTATTTTTGTAAGACTTGGCAATGGTGATACTGTTGTGCTTTCTGGTCTAGGGTTTTTAAGCTTGCTTGTGCAGGGATTCAAATGGCCTCAGGATGGTTTGGCCTGCCTGGGACCAGTATGTTCGAGACATGATCATAGCGGTAAAAAAGGTCTGGGATGCTGCCAGGGTTAGTGCATTTCTGATGCATTGAAACGTTTTTATATTGTATTCGAGGCTTTGACACAGTTGCTTAATGTGTTTTTTGAAGGTGAGAGTGGGACTCAGTAACATTTTGTATCGCTTCCCGCTTACAGAAATAGCAATTAAATATAAAGATGAATAAATAACACACAAGCGCCATCCTGTGCCTGTGCTGTTTGAAGTAGTGTACAATGACAGAATGCCAATCAGCACAGGTCTAACCTATGATCAAACCTCTGACCTTTGGGTTGTGGACCAACTCTCAAAAGGCCTACATGCCAGCCTTTACATTTTTATTTAATATGACATTATTTACGCAATAATAAAGAAAAACATAGCCGCAAACGGCAATGATTGGCCCTAACCAAGCTGCCACGCCGTCGCCCTGCAACACAAGGGGTGGGGATATTAACGCGCCCCAATCTCCCTCCTTTTATTACACCTACAGATGAATCATTGGTGCTATTGCGCCTTCTCCTCTCCTTTGTTTTACAAATATGGGCATTATTGTGTACTGAAATGTTCAATATTTTCAGCAAAGTTTGTGGCTCCGCCGTACAGACCATAGTACCTAAAAGAAAAATTTTGATAACCTTTGATACCCCTCTCCTCAAGATGATTTTCATCAAATTTAAGCTTGGTCGGGCTAAAGACTAAGGAGGATTTAGTAATAGTATAAAGTGTATTTACCCATTAGAATAACATGGGAGGTTCCTGTCATTACTACAGCTACGCTGTAAGAAATATGACATGGGTCTGATTGGATTTTTTGATCGGTGCGCCAAAAAGAATTTTGTGCAAGATTGTATCTGCAGTCACTAATTGTTCTTGTGTTCTTTTTATTGAGTGACGGCGGTAGTGAGTTACTATTTGTTCTAGTAGTTCCTTTATTATTATTATTGGCACACATTTTTTCAGCACGTTTCACGGGTCGCATTTTTGTCGTTCAAGGTTCGTTTTGTAGATATTTCTTGTGTTATTCTTACCATTACTGTTGGTATTTGTCGCTTTTGTCGTTTTTTCAGAATTTGTCATCAAAGTTGCAATTTTTCCCAATGTTTTGAATGGCGAGATTTGTCGTACAGATTTGTACAACGTTTAGGATTTTCACAGTAAAAGCACTGTAAAATAATGTTTTGGGGATTTTGACAGTAGAGGACTGTAATGCTTTGTGTACTTTTTTAGAGTTTTATATTATGTCTGTGTTCTCTTTTACAGTTAAACAGTATTTCTAAAAATGTTTGCTTGTTTTTCTAGTACTTGCAGTCCATTCGGTATTTTTAGTACTATGTTACAACTATGTTGTAGTACTTGTAGTACTTTTCTGGGAATTTTTCGTCAAAACTTTTTTACTTCAGCCGTTATTCGCAATGGCTTGTTGCCATTGCAGTTTCTAGGTAATGTTACTGTTTTGTAAATAAAAAATAAAACATTTTCAACTTTTCACACTTCAAAACAGTTTCAACATGTTCAGAATTTACAAAACTAGTCATTACAAAGTTTGAGTACTCTTACCCACATGCAGTAATTTTACACACATGCAGTACCTTTACAAATATGCTTTTTGAACATTTTCTAAAAAATTTCAAACTTTCGACACTTCCAAACACTTCCAAACACTTTCACAACTTACCACATATGTACTTACACAGCTGCAGTACATTCAGTTTAGTTTTCAAAAAGGTCACAATTTTTCAAATATTTTCAAATGTCAAAAGTAATAATAAAAGTAATCAGACAACTGGAAAGCTTTGAAACATGTGTACTTCTTCTACTTTTTGAAGTATTGTACTTTTCCCCATTAACTTACAATGAGATATTGAACACATTACAGTTTTTAAACAAATTTTCAACTTTCCACACTTCTAAACATTTTCACTTTCACAAACACCTCCACTCCTTCCCTGTGGTACTATAGGCTATCGCAGTAATGCAGTAGAAGTACATAGAGTACTACCATCAAAATAAAAGCATTGTGTAGGGTATTGCAGTAATGCAGTACAGGTACACCAAGTACTACCTTCAAAATAAAAGCACTGTAAATGAAATAATTGTTTTTTTTTTCCAAAATAAAAGCACTGCAAAAAAGGGTTTTCAACATAAAAGCACTGCAAGAAAAATAATTCAGAATTTTCAAAATAAAAGCACAGCAAAACTACAAATTTGGGTTTTACGCAATAAAAGTACTGTAAAACCATGTCTTTGGGTTCTATTGCTTCATAGTGTTACTATAGGCCATTGCAGTAATGCAGTAGAAGTACATTGAGTACTACCTTCAAAATAAAAGCACGGTAAAACAAGGCTTTTGGGTTTTTCAACAATAAAACCGCTGTAAAACTACGGAATTGTTTTTTTTTGTTTTTTTGTTTTTAAATAAAACAACTTTCAAACAACATTTCTGGGATTTTCCAATATAAAACTACTTTTAAATTTTTTTTGGGGTGTTTTCAAAATGAAAACTAATTTCAAACAAAGTTTTGGGGTTTTCAAAGTCTTTTTTTTCCAAATCTTTTCAGTTTTTCACAGGCAGCAATTTTCCATTTTCCTTACCAGTAATTTTAAAGATTTCAAAGACCGCTACAAGTCAAACATTGTGTCTACATGATCTGGACTCCAAATTTAGGATCTTATTTGTCATATTATTGTTTTCCGTCTGCAGCGTCATTACCTTGGCATGCAGCGCCTCCATCTTGGCCCTCATAGTCTGCAGCTTGTCCATGTTGTCTGAAATATGCTACTCCGCTTCATCCATGTGTGCTCGATCCGCTCCCGTCTCTTTTAGCTCCTTTATATCAGATTTGATTTAATCGGATTGGGCCAATTGCTATTCTTATTTCCACTCTTAGTGCCGTCATATCACACTTTTCATGTCATGCATCATAATGGCCAATCGGTGTAAGGTGAAATGCAGAGTTAAAGCTCAAAACACCAGGCATCACTGGTCTCACTCAACAGAAAGTTGTACAAACAAGTTTATTATTTTAATTTCAGGGACATAAATGCTAATTCATAGCTACTGCAACTGTTTACAAACAGTCTGTGACAAGTTAATTAGTCCTTTATATATATTCTTTATATACCAACAGAACAGTTTGGACTGGTGAAGTGAAATGTTGTCATTTTGGGGATATATTTATGTGAAATTAAGAATTATTTTAAGCAGAAACTCCTTTTTTTAAATTTTTTTTTTATTACTATGAACTATAACGTTTATTGAAAAAAAATATTGAATATGCTTTTAAATGGTTTACGGCATGACCAATACAACGGCAGGCATGCCGTCGGTAGGTGGTTTCTCCCCCAGCTGCATACTCGCTTCTTGCTCGCCCTATCTGTCAGCGTGTCTGATTGTCTTTGTGTGTGAGTGTGAATGCTATGTATTAAAATAGGTAAGATTTCCTGGTAGGCTAGCTATCTAGGGATTATCGTCTCTCAACAACAAGTCTATCTGTTGCTGTACAGTATGTATTGTATTGTATTATACGAGATGTATCCATTTATTCAAATGTTGCTGTCAAGATTGTATGTTTCAAGAGCTGTTGGAATGTCATGTGATGTGATGTGTCAAGTGATTCCTTTTTTGTTCCCATGTCTGATAGTTGAGTTGGCGTTATTTGCATGAAAGTCAGGGTTGTGTCAAATGGGAGTGTGTCTGCAGAGTGCAGTGGATGAATGCTTTAGTTTCAAAGCTTTCCACCAGGATGTCAGAGTTGTTGAGATTGTTAGGAACCGGATGGAAGGGTGTTTTTTGAGGCTGAGGTTCCTACCTGGTAAGTCTGCCAATGAGATGTTTTGAAGGTAAAACTGTTCTGTTTGAAGCCATGGATTATTTGGATCTGCTTTTGTCCAATATTCTAGTGAATATCTATATCACTAGACATTGTAGCTGATTTGCTAAATGGTAGTGGGTAAAGTTGGGTGCATCAAGACCGCCTTGGGATTTTGTGTTTTGTAGTGTTGAGAGTTGAATTTTGGACTTTTTATTCTTCCAGTAAAACTGTAAAAGTAAGCAGTCAAGTGATTAAAGGCATTTATCTGGAGGGGTGACTAGGATATTAGCAAATAGATAGTTAATTTTTGGAAGAATCTTCATCTTTACTGAGGCAATGAGTCCAATTATGGTGAGTGGGAGGTTCCTTCATCTTTCTAGGTCATCTTTTATTGTTTCGAGCAGTGAATTGTGGTTAAGTGAGCACAATTCTGACAACCTGGGGGAAATATGAATGCTCAACTAATGTGTATCCCAGGAAAGGAGTGCTGAGGTGCAGAGTCCCAAGTCTTATCGGAAAGGGGGAATATTGTAGAGTATGAGTAGGAGTATGAGAATGAGTTTATAATTTTAAAATACTTAATTTAGTGATTTTTTATTTATTTATTTTTTTGGAGGCAATGTTGGATAGTGTTTTGTCCAAGGGCACAACAACAGTCAGCGTGTGAAAAAGCTCTCCTCAACCTTGATGGGAGTTTGATTTTGTTCCAAAGGATAGATGACCAATGAGTTCCTCTGTTTCACATGTGTCACGGAAACAAACACATCTAATTGCACGGTACGATTTGAGTTTGACTCGAAGTATGACAGAGGACGACCTGACGAGATTCACTCTTTGTAAAGTGCGTATTCTAGATCCCCAGCAAGCTTGGACGATACCTTGACCAGGATCTTCTTTCGGAGCATCTCAGGAGAGGGCAGACGTCCGAGCTCGTCCACTTTGATGCTTGACAGGTCGAGTTTGTCCCCCAGGATGTCCACCAGGTACTGTGCCATCTTCTTCTGCTGAGGAACCGTGCAGTGGTTTTCTATGGACAGGATAACCGGGTAACTGCAAGACAAAAAAAACCCACCAACTAAATACAACTTTCTGGACATTTTAAGAGATATTTGTAATTGTGTATTACAATTACAAGAGGTGCCAAAGCAAAAATTCAGAATGGAAGAAGAAGAATGTGGCAGAATCCTTTGCTTCAGCAGTGGGAAGTGTCTGACCTGTATCTTACTTATGATACCAATGAGTTGGTCATCTTTTTGCAAACATGTTCTATTTGTTTTTTTCTAACACAATGTATCAATAATTGTGCTGTATAATAGTGCTCCACATTGCCAGAGTAGAGGCCTGTTTCAAATCCTCAGGGAGACCTGTTCCAGATTTTAGCTGCATAAAACTGAATCGCAGATTCCCCATGTTTAGTCTTGAGTCTAGGCACCAGCAGGAGGCCGGTCCCTGAGGTCCTCAGTCCGAGATAGTTCATATGGCACTAACATGTCCGAGATGTACTTTGGTGCTAGGCCATGGAGAGACTTGTATACAAGCAGAGCTGCTTTGAAGTCTATTCTCTGAGCCACAGGGAGCCAGTGCAGAGATCTGAGCATGGGACTAATGAGATCATATTTCCTGGTTCCAGTCAGGACCCGAGCAGCAGCATTTTGGATATACTGGATTTTGGATATAACAGCTCGCTTGGAGAGGCCAGTGAGCAGACAGTTACAATAACCAGAAACAAATGTATGAATAAGCCTTTCCAAGTCTATTTCAAACACTACCTTTTTGATGCCGACAATGTTTTTTAAATGATAAAACGCGGTAGATGTTATTAATTTTATGTGGTTGTTGAAGTTCAAATCCAGGTCTAACAATGCAAATAAAATGGTGATAATCTCCTGGAAAGTGTTGTGTCAGCCACAGGTGAAAAACGAGACCGCTATAGGTGTCTAACTGGCTGTTCAATTGTTATTTGCATTGTGGAATTGATGGTTGATTTTCCTGTACCTTATTGTTAAAAAATACTGCAAACTCATTACACCTGGAAGTGGAAACTAACTCCAATGGCGGTTGAGCTGGGGGATTTGTCCATCTTTTTACAGTTGCCAACAGGAAAAGTGAGTTATTGCGGCTACTTCCAATAATTTCAGAAATATACCTCTCCCTTGTTCTACACAGTATCTGGTTGTAACAGTAGCAATTTTCCTCTATAGATGTCATAATATACCGGAGACTCTAACTTGCTTCATTTTTTGTTCCGCTTGGCGGCACTCAGGCAATGGTGTCCAGAACATCCACAACACTGGATGCAACAGATCGTCAAGATTACAACAGAAAGTATTTTCAAATTTGAACATTTCCATGAACACGGCAACTGTCATTTATACGTCTCCTCTAACAACTGGCAGGACCAGCTGGTGGTTTGGGAGGGACAGACAGGTCAAAAAAGACACAAAAACGATCCGACAGGGCCACATCAACCTCATTGACATTTGAAAATATTAACCCCATTTGAGATCAGCAGGTCTAAAGTGTTCCAGTGCAGTGGGTGGGGGCCACTTGCGTGCTGAATCAGGCCAAAACGCTTTAAGGAGAGACTCAAGCTCTTTAGCATTTCTGTCATAAACATTGTCCACGTGTATATTCATGTCACCTGTAATGACCAAACCATCAAAGTCTGTGCACGCGACTGAAAGCATCTCAGTAAATCATCAATAATACTTTGGCAGTGCTGGGGAAGCTTGTATACAACTACAAAGAGTATAGTGGGAATACTCTATAGTAGAGTGTTTTTGCTCAATTCTTAGAAGACACATTCAAATGACAACCTACGTGTAATTACGTTATCTCTGAACAGTGCACAAATACCTCCAAACTTCTGCTTTCTCGTGCCTCAAATTAAAAATGTGTAATTGGGTAAAGCAGATTCCACTAGAACTGCATCTTCTTGATCTTTGTCAAGCCATGTCTCAGTTAAAAACATATGATTATAGGAAGAGGGAAAATGTGTTTCGCTTTTTTCCAGAAAGACTTAAAGGTTATCAATGAAACCATAGCCCAGTTACCAATACAGTGGCAGACATCCAAAAAAAAAACTGGACTGGCGGAATGAAAATTACAACACTCCATGAGCTGCCAACTGCGTAAGGGCCGTTGGACTATGAGCCTGATCCTGAAGGTTAAAACCTTGTTCCCATGTACCAATAGCCTGTCTCTCCACTACATGAAAGCTCATGTCAGGGATCATTGCGGCTAAGATAAGTGGGCACATGGATCAATACATGAACAAAGCACAGAAGGGCATCAGCAAAGACACCAGAGGAGCCAAACACCAAGTCCTGGTTGATAGAACAGCCCCTCAAGACTGCAAAACCCGACAAAGCAATCTGTGCACTGCCTGGATTGATTACAAGAAAGCATGAAACTCAATGCCACACACTTACCTGGAGATGAACATCATCAATGGGACTCCATGAGCCTTCATAGAAACTTTAGAACACAGACATAGAACCTTCAAACTCGATGCAGCTGTGGAAAACCACCCTTGAGCCCAAATGGTAAACCCACTTGCACAAGTGTCCATTCAAATGTGACATATACCAAGGAGACGCCCTGTCCCCACTGCTGTTCTGCATAGGTCTGAAACCCTCTCAGCCAAATAATCAACGAGACTGGCAATAGATATCGACTCAAGAATGGGGCCCACTATCAGTCACCTCCTCTAAATGGATTACATCAAACTGCACGCTAAGAGTGAGCGAGACATTGATTCACTGATCCACACAACCAGGATCCTATAGCGCTGGCATTGGGATGTAATTTGGCCTTCTGAGAAGTGTCGTGGGATGGTGATAAGAAGAGAAGGAAGGTAGTCCACACATAAGGGGTCTCACTCCCAGAAGGAACAAGCAGACATTGAGGATGGCTACAAGTACCTTATGATACCACAGGGCAAATGGCAACCTCGAAGAGGTAACAAGGAAAACGGTAAAAAAGCCAAATACCTACAACGAGTAAGGCAAGTCCTAAGAAGCTAGCTCAATGCCAAGAACAAGTCCGGGGCAATAAACAGCTACGCCCTGCCAGTGATCAGATGCCCTGCAGGACGCAAAAGAACTCCTCACCATTGCACGGAGTGTTTCCACCCAAAATCCAGCGTACACAAATCGTAAAGAAGGAGGCTGTGGACTAGTGTGTGCGAGAGACAATATCTAGGAAGAAACATCCAAGCTCTACAAGTACATCAACGAGAACTATCCCCAACAGATTTTATGTGCTCAGTGAATCTCTCAGGCAATGGGGAACAGAGGATGAGGCGCTGGAGGAGGGACCATCATGGGAGGACACGCCCCTACATGGGGATGTACCACCGGAACATAACTGAAGTGGCTGATATCAATAAATCCCACCAATGGCTAGAGCAGGCCGGACTGAAGGACAGCACAGAGGCACTCATCATGGCTGCACAGGAACAGGCCCTGAGCACCAGAGCAATAGAGGCCCAGATCTACCACACCAGACAAGACCCAAGGTGTAGGCTGTGCAAAGGGGCCCCTGAGACAATCTAGCACATAACTACAGGGTGTAAGATGCTGGCAGGGAAATCATACAAGGAACGCCATAACCAAGTGGCTGGCATAGTGTACAGGAACATCTGTGCAGAGTATGGACTGCAAACCCCAAGGTCAAAATGGGAGACACCCCCAAAGGTGGTAGAGAATGACTGAGCAAAGATCCTGTGGGACTTCTAGATAGAGACTGACAGAATGGTAATGGAAGACCAACCGGACATTGTGGTGGTGGATAAACAGCAGATGAAAACAGTTGTGGTTGACGTGGCAATACCAAGTGATGGCAACATCAGGAAAAAAGGAACACGAGAAACTGGAGAAATACCAAGGGCTCAGAGAAGAGCTGGAGAAGGCATGGAAGGTGAAGGCGAAAGTGGTGCCCGTGGTGCCCGTGGTCCTCGGAGCACTCGGCGCAGTGACCCCCAAACTCGAGGAGTGGCTACAACAGATCCCTGGGAAAAAACGTCAGCCATCTCAGTCCAGAAAAGTGCAGCGCTAGGAACAGCAAAGACTGCGCAGAATCCTGAAGCTCCCCTGGCCTCTGGTAGAGGACCCGAGCTTAGAAGACGGGACGAGACCACCTGCAATCGTGTTGTAGTAAAAGTAATATAGTAATAGTAGGCTAGCACCAGTTGTTGGTTATGGCTTGGAGGAAAATGTGCTTAATGAAACACAGACACAGGGTTTGTATTGCTTAGTTGTGGTATTATTTACATAGTGATTAACAGACAAAGTATTCACAACATGTACAGTTGTGCACTTGCAAAGTATTGTTTAAAATTTGTTAATGATCAGAGTCCAACGCGTTTGAGAGTCCCTGATTTAGATGGCAAGAGCTGCCAAACTCACTGTTCACTCTGTTAGTAGAATTCACGGTCCACAGTGTTCACAGAAGGGAAACGGTTCGCAGTGTAAAGAAGCAGCTGCAACGCCTCCTACCACATATGCATTTGCTTGCACTCTTAGGGCCTTATTATGCCCCCGGATTTCGCCTTAACCTTAAAGCTGGTGTTAAGAGGCTGGGGACTTGACCGTTGGAGTGGGATGGTGCCAGCCCAAATATGGTGATAGCGTTTGATCCAATGACTGATAATCATTGTGGGACATGGGCAGGGAACCCGATACAATATTGTGAACAATACGGAAAGTGCAATAGATCTTACGCTTGTGTCCAAGGAGATAGCTGGAATTAGTAGTTGGGAAGTTCTTAGTTTGGAAGTAATCACTATCCCATATGCACTATAGGGGGCATTGAAAGATGCGTGGGCAGAGGGACAAACATCAAGAGGTGGAAATTGGCAAGTGCAGATTGGGAGGCCTTCCAAAGGACAACTGCTGGCTGTCGGTTGCGTGAAGGAGAACTGACTCAGGTGGATGAATTAAATCAGGCATGTAAAACATATGGCTGGATGATTTAATCCATCCCGTCATAAATTTCTGAGTATGTTAAAAAAAGAAGCGAGTCTCTAGCTCATTTCTATCAAAAGTTGTGATTTTAAAAAATAAATACAAACCAAATGCTCCCTCCGGCCTCTAGAGGGCAGTAAATGTGTAAATTCGGCCCCCCAGACGTTTTAATCTGGACAGCCGAACATTTCTAATTTATATTCAATAATTTCCGATAGACATAGCATTTTTATCGCTGGAACTACACGTCCCACAATCCTTTGCAGCGGCCGCCCCTCCCTCACGCTGGTGTGTGCTACCTGTGCAAGTGCCGAGGTCTTTTAGAAGTGCCAACGCGTGTCGCGCACTTTACAGATTTGAGCAGAGGTCCTAGCGAGGAAAGAGACATGTGGTTTTGGGAAACACGTGGAAGAAAGAAAGGAGACGGTTTTGTGGACATTAGAGCTGCGCTAAAAGTGGAGCTTTTATACAAACACAATGCACTCATTTGATTCATTATATGAATAATCTGTCACTAAAATAATCTTAAACTATAAAAATAGTGAGCTCATATTGAGTTTATGCAGCAACAACCAACAGGTCTGTGATATCAACATTTCATATCAGAAATCATATCACAAGTCCATGTTCCTGTTTCTGCTGCATCAATATGGACTCATATGGACTTCTCCTGCTGCAGATTTGTGCAACAGTGTCCACAAAGAACTATTATTAGGCTATATAAAGCTATGTATTTCTTATATCTTTTATTGTTTTATATTTTACGTTATGTTCGGCCCGCGACCGAACCTGAGCGTCGGATTTCGGCCCGCGGCCCAAAATGAGATTGACAACCCTGAATTAAATACTGCAATAGTCTTACTCATCACACAGGCAGCGGAAAACACGATTCTGATGCGTACAAGGTGGGGGCCGTAAGAAACAGGTGCCATGGTATGGAATAAAGCGTGTGGTGAAGCTATTAAGGCAAGGAATGAGGCATTTAAGAAGTAAAAGGGTCTTTACAACTATGGATGCCCTAATTGGCTAAAATAAAGATTCAGCAGTTGTCCAAAGAACTATTAGGACGGCCAAAAGAACCTATTGGAGGCAGTACAATTGCAAAATTGGAAGAGAAACGCAACTTGCTGATATCTGGGGGATGATTAAGCGTATGAGTGGAGTTAAGCGCAGTTATGAGATGCCAGTTCTTGTGAAGAACGATGTTGAAGCAGTCAGCAACGTTAATAAACTGAGCTGTTGGCTAGTACTTTTGTGTCTGTGCACAACTCTGACAATCTGTCACATGCAGCAAAGCAATGCAGGGATGATTCTCTGGCAAAAAATGTTGAATTGATAAAACCCCAGACTTCAAATCAAGATGACGTTGACCTACTGTTCAGTCTATTTGAGCTACGAGGTGCACTTTCTAAGGCAAGACAAACAACTCCAGGTAAAGATGAGGTGTGCTATGATATGCTCTCTCATTTAGCATATAATGCACTTGGTCTACTCCAAAGTCTATTCAATCTCATCTGAGATTCAGGGTGTATTCCGTTATCATGGAAACAATCTATTGTAGTACCAATCCTGAAGCCAGACAAACCCCCGACTGGTCCATCGAGCTATAGGCCGATCACTTTGACATCACATCTAGGAAAAACCATGGAGTGCATGGTTACCAAGTGGTTGAATTACTTGGGAAAGTCAGAATTTGCTTTCCAGTCACCAGAGTGGCTTCCGCAAGGGCAGAAATACCATGGACTCTGTGTTATGTTTGGAATCGGAAGTCCAAGTAGCCAAGACTAACAGAGAAAAAGTTATTGCAGTACTATTTGATGTGGAGAAAGCATACGATATGGCTTGGAAGGAAGGGCTCATCATCAAGTTGCGTAAGTGTGGTGTCAAGGGAAAGTTGTTTAACTGGGTAAGGAGTTTCTTGTCTGGCAGACAAATTCAAACCAGAGTAGGAAACATTTACTCCAAGGTTTATGCTGTAGAAAATGCAATCCCACAAGGTAGTGTGTGCAGCCCTATTATGTTCAATGTCAGGATAAATAACATCTTTAAAGATGTAGATTACTCTGTTGGAATAAGCCTTTATGCTGACGATGGCACATTGTGGGTGAGAGGCAGAAATCGAATTGAACAGGTCAGGGAAGTGAGATTCCTAGAAGTCATCTTTGACGAAAAGTTTAATTGGCAACAGCAGACTAGAGATAAATGCAAAAAGGTGAATAATAGGTGGACTACAACTACCTGG
This sequence comes from Chaenogobius annularis, assembly GCA_015082035.1. Lineage (NCBI taxonomy): Eukaryota > Metazoa > Chordata > Actinopteri > Gobiiformes > Gobiidae > Chaenogobius > Chaenogobius annularis. Next base: position 222,591 of record BJKM01000780.1, read on the forward strand.
CGTAGTGTCAGACACTCGGAGCTGCAGTGTGGGGGCGCCCCAGGGCACCGTACTCGCGCCCTTTCTCTTCACCCACTACACCGCAGACCTAAGACACGACACAGACAGCTGTGTCCTGCAGAAATTTTCTGATGACTGCCATCATCGCACTCATCACGGGCGACGACGATGCAGAGTACAGAGGACTTGCGTAGGACTTTGTGACCTGGGGTCAGCAGAAGGACCTCCTTATCAACGCGGGGAAGACCGAGGAGATGGTGGTGGACTTCCACAGACGCCACTTTGCTGCGCCCCTCACCAGTGAACATCCAGGGAAGGGACGTTGATTGAGTGGACTCATACAAGTACCTGGGTGTTCATCTGAATTACAAACTGGACTGGACTGGACTTATCACACATACGCACAGTCCAGGAAAAGCCAGAGTCGACTCTACCTCCTGAGGAGACTCCGGTCCTTTGGAGTGACAGGGCCACTCCTGAGAACCTTCTACGACTCGGTGGTGGAATCAGCCCCCCTGTGCAGTGTGGTCTGCTGGAGCAGCAGCATCACAGAGAGGAAGAGGAAGCTGGACAAAGTCATCAAGAAGTCCAGCTCTGTCCTGAGCTGTGCTCTGGACTCTGTGCAGGAGGTGGGGGACAGAAGGGTCCTGGCTACACTCACATCTATGCTGGACCATGAGTGTCGCCCCCTGCAGGACACTGTCCACTCTGGAGAGCTGCTTCAGTGACAGACTGATCCACCCTCGGTGTGTGAAGGAGAGGTTTCGCAGGTCTTTCCTTCCTGCTGCTGTCAGACTTTACAACATATTATAATGTGCCTAATTTGCTTTTGTACCCTTTGTTGCAACACTGCAATTTCCCCATTGTGGGACAAATAAGATCTTATTTTATTAATCTGCTGCGTTGTCAATCCGGAACTGGGGAGCTAGCAGGAAATCGCTCCTGACTATTTACTGGGCTATTATCAGAGCAACTATTGATTATGGCTGTATTGCTTACATGTCTTACTCAGTGAAGAAACTTCTTAGAGCAGGGGTGTCAAACTCATTTGGGCCAGGGGCCACTTTTCGACGCTCAGGTTGGGTCGCGGGCCGAACATAATGTAAAAAATAAAACAATAAAAAAATATAACAAATGTTATATAGCCTAGTAATAGTTCTATGTGGACACTGTTGCACAAATGTGCAGTAGGTGAAAGACTGAGTCCATATTCATGCAGCAGCAGCAGGAACAGGAACATGGACGTGTGATATGATTCTGATATTAAATGTTTGTATCACAGACATGTTAATATTGCTGCACAAACTCAATATGAGCTCACTATTTTTACAGTTTAAGCTTATTTTAGTGACAAATGATTCATGTGGTGAATCAAATGAGAGCTCAAAGCAGCTTCACTCCGTCATGTTCAGACTTTATCACACTCTGACCTGTGTTTTTACCTGTGGCTCATGATCTGCCCAGGTTTTGCACTGGTTTGGATGTTTTCCTCACAGAGTTGTCAGCAAAGAAGTTTGTTTTCTTGTTGTTAGCTTCACATTAGCGCCGCTTTTAGCACAGCTCTAACGTCCACAAAACCGCCTCTTTTCTTTATTCCTCGTGTTTCCCACGATCTGCCCTGGGGCAGAGCGCCACGTGTGAAGCGGGCGCTACAGGTCATCGCTGCCGGTGTGTTCGATTTTAAATCTGCTGCGATGAATGTCGCTGGTCGCTGTCCCTCGGCACTTGAGGCACACGGCGCAGAGCAGCGGCCGCGGGGGGATCAGCGCGGGGGAGGGGCCGCGGCTGCAAAGGATTGTGGGAATTGTAGTTCTAGCGATAAAAACGCGATATATCTATTGGAAATGAATAATTATAAACTAGAAATGTTCGGCGGGCCAGATGAAAACATCTGGCGGGCCACATCTGGCCCGCGGGCCTTGCGTTTGACACATGTGTGGGAACATCATGAGGCTGACAATGGGTGTTTTAGCTGGGTAGGAAATGCAAAAGCACAACTTGCTGGAATAAGCGATCTTAACTTGAACCCTTCGGTGGCTTTGTCAACCATGGCTCCTTGGAAGTTCGCTCCGGTTCCTGTTGATACTAGTTTGCATCAAAAGCTTAACGGAAAAACTGAAAAGGCGCCACAGCTTATTGTTCAAGAGCCCATCGATAAGCATTTCGATGGTATGATTATTTATACTGATGGATGTAAGGATCCTGAGAGTGGGCGAACTCTCCTGTCTTTTTCATACCCGACCTTGAGATAGCGGTAAAGAGGTTAACAGCTCATCTCTCTGTCTTCTCTGTCTTCTCAGGAAATCAGAAAAATCTGATTGCAGACAGGATAGCATCTTTTATCTGATGCTCTCTCTGTCCAGGAAGGATGGGAGGGTCTCCTTAATTTGGGTTCCTGCACATGTTGGAGTGGATAGTAATCGAATGGCAGATTTGCTGGCTAAGAAGAAACTGAAATCAAGCCCATTATTAAGAGTCATGTGTATAAACTCTGGCAGGACTATTTGAATCGTTGTGATACTGGACGACATCTGTATAAATTACAGAGTAGTGTTGGCCCATGCAGATCCATGGGCAGGAACGCGGAGGAAGAGAGAGCCTTAGCTTGAATGAGAATAGGCCACACTGGACTCAATTGGTTGCTGAGAAGGAAAGGCAAACATCCCAACGGTTTGTGTAATTGCTGTCAAGAACCAGAAACTGTTGAGCATGTGCTGCTTCACTGTTCCGCATATGAAAGAGAAAGAACTGACCTGTCTTTATGGTTTCAAACTAATAGGCGGGAATTCAATCTGCGGAATCTTTTTATAGTCCAGTCACAGGGATCATGTGGGGCTATGGTTGGTTACTTACTTACGAAATATACGTAATAATGAATCTGATTGATTGGTCTCTGAGTGCACTGGATAAAGTTTTTTCCCCAGAGAAAAGCTTCCCCGGGAGAAGCAACTTGTCCCGACGGGACGTCCTCAGCGGGGTACGTTCGGGACTATTGGAAGAACTGGCAGGTTCTATGCATCGAGCCCTTGCTCATTGAAGATGTGGAGGACCTATTTGTATTTGGATTTATGATAGCGGGATTCTTCCTAATTGGGCTCGGAGTCGCCTTGGTCTATCGGAAAATTGGGAAGACAGAAAAATTCACCCAACAACTGTCTGACATCAACATCAAAAGGTTTTTGGATTTGAGTGAAAGAATGAAAGGACTCGAACAGAGACTTGAGCACGGCACGGTGCAACTCACTGATCTGAACTGTAACATCTTATTTCAGACCACGGAGATGCAAAAGACTTTGGGGGATTCAATCAAGGAAATGGGAACTTTTTGCTGTCGGACGGAGTAACTCAATGAATCAAGCTGATCGCACACAGAGGACCAGAAACGATTGGATTATTTGATCGTAAACCATTGATCAACAAAATGTATAAAAGTACTTATTTCTCTATTCGCTGCTGTGCCCTTGTATCTCTCTCCCTTTCCTTATCTGGCCCCGGGCTGGGGAGCAGCAGGCGTTCAAGGCCGTGCTGAAGACACAGACACTTACACAAAACAAGATTTGGCCTTCACTCACCGTCTGCACATCCCACATCCTAATCTTTGTGTTATCTTGTTTGTGTCCCATCCCCCATTATCCACTGAAAATATCCATCACGTTTAACCTCGTGTAATGTTCTCAATATGTGTTGTTTATCATTGTATGCTTATTGCTGAAACTGTTTTTTCATTTTCCAAGAGTTCAAGTACCCGAGTAGGCGCTGCGCGAAAGCGAGCCGCCCCCGGTGGCTGATGCTCTTTATGCATGTCTCTCATGTCGCATCTGTCACCAAGTCACGTTCCTATGTTGTGAATTTGTTCATTGACAATGGCAATAAATATATCCTGATCCTGATCCTGAACAGGTTAATTGGAAGATTGTAGAGTTGGGTGCGTTGTTGTGGTGTTGCCCGCTCAATTGCAGTCTGCCATGGAGGGTGGGGACAACAGCGAAAGTGACTCCAAGAGTCACAATTACAGTGGGTGGCAGTGATGTGGCACTATGGATACCAACAGCCATAAAACACCACCAAAGAAGAAGAAATGTTTGCAGTCATGCCCTCATATAAAGACATTGAAAGAAGTGAGAAATATTTTCAATTTGTTCCCAAAACTGAAAATAAATAAACAAAGACTGAACCAAGGTTTAAAACCCAGAGGCACGGAATACAGTGCAGTTTCCACACTCATCTCTGTTTATAAACTCTACTTGTGACACATAAAAGTGGGCAGGATGCAGCAGAGCCACGGGAGCAGATGATCCCGAAGCGCACACCCCCAAACTGCTGCGATGACCCACATTAGGTCCGGTGCCAGGCTTCTGAGCCTCATGTGATGGTTGTCACCCAGTGTGGAGAGTTTACAGGCAGAGATCTACTCCGCAAACTTCTTGTGCATAACCGTGTGGCATTTGCCCTGCCGTAAGTTCCAGTTTCCCCGGTGATTGGAGCGTATGTCCTCGAGAAAGGCTTGTACCAATTTAACCGGACTAAACCAATACCAGGTCCAGGACAACAAGAACTGCATGTAGCACAGCACCGCACCATTACGCACAGCCTGACACCTGAGTGCTCAGAGGGATGTTGCGTGGTTTGGAGCCAAAAGCCTTATCGTATGTGCGGATCAAGTCCTCTTTGTGTTATGCTGTCAGTTTGTGTCAGTTTTATGCAGACTGGAACAAGGATATTGGGTGAATGTAATGTTGGGGATTTATGCTGTTTTCCACATAGAGGTTCCTCTCTCAGATGAGCACATGCAAGTCTGCACGGTTCAGGTGTTCAAAGAGCTTTAAGAGCTGAGTGCACGGCGCTGCGCTGTTTAAATGAGTGGGAGACGGGTCTTGTTTGTCCACTGTTATTTCAGTTCAGTTGATGTTTATATGCAACTGTAGTTAATTGAAAGTCCAGCAGAGAGCGCTACTTACATGGACATAGCATTGCTGTCCTTACCCGACACCCTGCGGTGATGGCTAACCAGTATCCAAATATTTAGAATATCAAGTTATTACAGTCCTCACTACAGTATTCATTATTCTATTACTTCAATCGATGTTGTTTTATTTTGATTATCTCGTTCATATGGAGATAGTAACAAGACTCCAGTACACTAGTTTTGAAGTTATGAAGTTACAATGCGGGCCATTCACAGAATGCACCACACCACGCCTTAAAGCTGCTTCACTACCCCCATATTTTGGCATAATCACACCTCTTGATTAGAATTCCATGCCTTGCGCTGTCATTAATTGCGCCGGCGCAATAAGTGACGAAATGAGCTCCGCAGTGCCCAAGTTAACGCTAAGACCGGGGTCAAAATACGGCCCTAAGTTTCTAGGTTCGGGGCTTTCTAGCTGGCCATCCAGTTTCTGGAGCATCCAGTGTCTGGAACTTGGCCTGTGCAAAACAGGACCAGCAATAAGTAACAGTCAAAATCAGAATGGGTTTTATTGCCATTGTCTATGAACAAAATTCACAAACATAGGAACTTGTCTCAGCATTAAGGTGCAACATAAAACACTGATCAATAATAAAAACAACATATATGCAATCAAAAAGGGCATGCATTAAGAATTTTTTTTAAATTGTATAGTATAAAATAAAAAAAAATAGGCATTACTATGTACACAAGATTACAGTTAGATGTACAGTTGTAGTGCAGAAAGTGACAATGCAATTGGTGATTGAATCGTTGCAGTTAATGTGGCAGGTGTTTAGAAGTGTTCATGAGTCATGAGGTGGTTCTGGTCCAGATGGACCGTAGCCTCCTGCCTGAGGGGAGTGGTTCAAATAGTCCATGGTCCAGGGTGGGAAGGGTCAGCTGTGATCCGACCTGCTCGTCCCAGAGCCCTGGAGACGTACAGGTCCTGCAGAGATGGAAGTTTGCAGATGATCACCTTCTCAGCAGAACGCACAATGCGCTGTAGTCTCTGTTTGTCCCTGGCTGTGGCTCCAGCGTACCACACGGTGATGGAGGAGGTGAGGATGGACTCAATGATGGCCGTGTAAAACTGCACCTTCATCTGCACTGGCAGCTTGGCTTTCATCAGCTGCCGCAGGAAGTACATCCTCTGCTGGGCCTTCTTGATGAGGGAGCTGATGGTGGGCTCCCACTTGAGGTCATGGGTGATGGTGGTGCAGAGGAAGCGGAAGGAGTCCACGGTGGTGATGGGGGAGTCTGTCATGACGAGGGGGGGCTGGGGGGCTGTGACTTTCCTGAAGTCCATAATCATCTCCACTGTCTTGTGGGCGTTGAATTCCAGGTTGTTACCGCTGCACCAGGACACCAGCCGGTCCACCTCCCTCCTGTAGACAGACTCATCCCCGTCCAAGATGAGCCCGATGAGGATGATGTCGTCCGCAAACTTGATCAGTTTTACGGAGTCGTGGCTGGAGGTGCAGCAGTTTGTGTACAGGGAGAAGAGCAGAGGAGAAAGTACACAGCCCTGTGGTGCTCCTGTGCTGATAGTCTGAGTGTCTGAGACATTCTTCCCCAGCCGCACGCACTGCCTCCAATCCGTCAGGAAGTCAGTGACCCACCTGCAGGTGGAGTTGGGCACGTTGAGCAGGGAGAACTTGTCCTGGAGCAGAGCAGAGAGGATGGTGTTGAATGCAGAGCTGAACAGGATCCTGGGGTGTAGGTTCCCGGGGAGTCCAGATGCCGCAGGATGAAGTGGAGTGCCAGGATGAAGTCGTCTACAGACCTGTTGGCTCTGTAGGCCAACTGCAGGGGGTCCAGCAGGGAGGAGGTGAGGCAAGACCAGGCGTTCATATGACTTCATGACTACAGACGTCAGTGCCACTGGCCTGTTGTCATTAAGTCCAGTGAAGCAGGCTGGGAAATGGCATGACCCTAGGAAGGTGTTAAAAATGTCTGTTAAGACGGGGGTTAACTCTCCTGCTCAGTGTCTTAATGTGGCGGGAGAGATTCCGTCTGGTCCAGCAGCTTTTCGGGGGTTGGATTTCCGAAATAGCCTGTGAACATCCTGTTCCTGAACTGAGAAGTCACTATAAAGCAGCGTTAATCATAACTTGTTTGTCATAATGATCATCAAATCATCATAATCATTTACATGTACAAACCAGTCATAAAAAGTACTCAATATTTGAAATTATTTCCATTGGCATAACACTCAAAAGTAATTGTTTTGCTTTAAATAATAGGCAAATAGGCAAAAAGCAAAAATAAGGGCAAAAGTAATTTTCTATTCCAATACAGAATAAATACAGCACTATAAGCATTGTTTTTGCAGCTAGAGCCAGCACCAGCTGACGAGTCAGGTGTGTAAAATAAAGCATTGAATTGGAGCGCTTGCATTAGCAGGTTAGCTCCCAACAAAACAAAGCACTCACTAGGTTCCCGAAATAAAGTCACTCAGAATGCACAGCGCTTCATCAGAGGTCAAGAGGCATCAAAAAAGTTAGCAAGTATAACAGTTAAAAGTATTTTGGAATAGTAACTTTGAGAGGAATAAACTATCTGCAGCAGCTCTACACCACCCGGGACCCACACTCTGAACAGCAAGGCAAGCATGTTTAAAGAGGTTGACGCACCAAATCTCCCGAATATGTGCGCAAAGTCTCGAAATAGTTGGGAACTTTGCCTCGGCAGAAAATAAGGTAGAAATGGACCAGGAATGGCAAACATACCTGGGTTACACACTGCCTTAACTGTCTGAAGGGAGGGACTAAATACACTGGAACAAACACGTAACGTAAACGTGTTTACAACCAGGAGTGTGTGTTGTAGTCAAGTCTATTGAACTAATCTAGTTGGGTGAACTGTAACCAGAGTCATAAATAACATAATCGTTCAATCCTAACAGGTCATCTAACGCCTATTAGAATATTCTGAATTGTTTTTTTTTCTTGGGGTTTACGTATGAGTTTTTATTGGGTGACAGACTGTACCCAAGACCCCTAAGGCTTGTCGATTTGTTTGTGTCAAGCAGTTTTTAAAACAGTGGTTGTTGTCAGCACTTTGTGGATTTAGAACATCCAAACGTTGCCAAAGAACATGAATAGCTGTAAAAGGCACAGCTGCATTTGACATAAGAGCATAAAATCAAGAGAAAAAAAATCAAAGCAGAGGAACACTTCCCAGAGGGTATATCCATATGAGAATTTATAGTATTAATCTTGATTGGATTCTTGATTCATGAACCATTTGAGGCCTTTTTGTGTGGAGTTGCATGTTTTGCCCACATCTGATTGGGCATATGCCCCCTATTATAGGGAGAAAAACTTCAACAAATTTGAAAACAAACTCATTGATATAAAAATATAAGTTGAAAATATCAAAAGGATGTCACTCGAAGTGGAGTGAATAGCACAAAGGCCTGCCATATGGGACAGGCCGCAGCGCCGTGAGTTTGACAATTAGCTGCATATCATTCTCATTCCAGTTTTACGCTGCACTGTACTGTTGAATAAAGCATACAGGCCAAAAAAAAAAAAGTATAAAAATAGGAAAAAACTTTGGCTCCTTTTTGTTTGAATAGATTTGAAATTAACTCACTCGTTTTTGACAAAGGCATATTTGTTGATGGTCTCGATGACATCCTTGAACAGGATTTTTGAGGTGAGGGTGTATCCATGATGTACGATTGGGTCTCCGTCCTGCCCATCCCAACAGTCCACTGCAAAGAATAAGGAAATTAATAACTTTAAAAGGTGCATTATATATAACTTTCCTGATCGAGGGTTAGCCACCTGATTGTCTCCAAGGAGATGGTATTGCTTTGCAGAGAATGTAAAGGCGTTGTACTGGACTTTTACAGTTTTGAAACGTGAAAAAAAGAACTAGTCCATTTACCCATTTATTTTGCAAGTAATAAAGTAAAATCTGTTTTACCCAGTACAGATATATTTCAAAAGCCACTATTCGGGAGAAAATAAGAACACAGCGCTTTCTCTGTATCTGAATGTAAAGAGTGTTTATGCTCCAAGAAGCAGGAAGTGCTCCGTTAGCATACCAATGTTGATTAGCTTTCCCCAGGATGGCAAGTGTCCCTCTGGGCTCAGAGACTAGTGAAAAGTGCTTATAAACTCATCGCTGTGAAAATTTGGGATACAGGGGATCCAGTAGGTGAGTGATGATATATGTGGAGCTGCAAATAGTTTAAAATGATATAGTTCTGTTTTTAAGTCTGTGTAATCCCTCATTTGTCCAGGAGTGTTCAAGCTTAGAAAAAATATTCAGTTGTAGTCATCTGGACACTTTATTTTTTTTTAAACAATATGTTTTTGAGGGTGATCGGTTAGCGCTCTCGCCTCACAAGAAGGAGATCATGGGTTCAATTCCCGGGCAGACCAACATCACATGATCTCTCTGGGTGGAGTCTGTATGTCCTCCCCGTGTCACCGTGGGTTCTCTCCGGGTTCTCCGGCTTCCTCCCACCGTCCAAAGACATGCATGTTTTAGGCAAAATTCGCATCTCTAGATTGGCCCTAGGGAGAGTGAATGATTGTCTGTGTGTCTATGTCTCTGTTAACCCTACAACGAGCTGGCCACTGTCAAGGGTGTACCCCGCCTAAGGCCCAAATTAACTGGGATAGGCATCAGTCACCACGACCCCTAACGGGAACAATCAGTCGAAAATGAATGAAACCAAGGAGCAAGACACTGTAAGACACTAAACCCGAAAAAAGCAAGGGAGGTGATGCTTCGGGCACCAAACAATGAAAACTGAAGGACTATAACTTTGGGGGGAAACCAACTTCCCAAAAGCTAGCAATGCTAATGCTAGCACAGCTCCCTAGGGGGGGGCACCCGCAGTCGCTGCACGGCCGAGTCCTCTCTTCAGCGGGGATCACCATGGCCTGCACGGGATGGAAGGGAACGAGGTGGTCCTTCTGTTGCGTTGAAGTGAAGTGTGACGTGGTGTCACCAAGAGTTGAAGTCAGAGCGGTGAACAACGAGTCCAGATTCTCAAGAATCGAAGCAGAAATATTGCAGCTTAAAACGGCACTTGCATTGCTGAGGCTGATTAACATATCTCTGACATTATAGATGAGCTGCGTGCAGTGAAAGCAGAGGTGTTTAAACTCCAGGAGGAGAACAAAAATATGAAAAGCAAAATTCTGGATTCGGAGTCCAGGTCCAACAAGAACAATCTCAAACTCGTTAGGGTATCGGAAGGCAAGGAGGTGAGACAATAAAGAGGACTTATGGCATATTGAACCCAATCAAAAACAAACAAATATATATATATATATATATATATATATATATTATATATATATATATATATATATATATATATATATATATATATATATATTTTTTTTTTTTTTTTTTTTAAAGAGTAAAAAAAGATTCAGTTGTAGTCATCTGGACTCTGTTTAGAAAAAACAAAACGTTTCAACTCTCATCCAAGAGACATTTTCAATTGTTAAACAAGTCTGAGAACTCAGGTTTATATCCTAATCTGTGAAAGCCCTGCCCACAGGGATAATGGGTCATCGAAACTAACTGGGATGGGCCTATTGTTCACTGACTTTGGCTCCCTCCTTCCTGAGTACCTGATTAGCATCCGAATACCCGGGGGTCTCCAGGGTTTCAGCAAACCATTATAAACAACCGGAAGGTTGAATCTTAAACCTCCATTACGATTTAAGGAAGGATTCTCTTTTTTAACAAAGATTGCCTCCTTAACCTCTTTTTCAAACCATATTTTCTCCCTGCTTAGAATCTCCACCTCACTGTCTGCAACAGAGTGGTTTGTGGCTTTGAGAGGTACTCTGGGGTCCTGAACTCGCGTGTCTTCTGTGTTGATAAAGATCTTGTGAAGTGGCTGTTTAGTCTCCCCTATGTACCACTCTTTACAACTTTCCTTACTGCATTGGATAGAATACACTACATTGCTCTGTTTTTGTGTAGGCATCTTGTCCTTAGGGTGAACCAGTTTTTGTCTTAACATGTTGCCTGGTTTGAAATAAACAGGGACTTCGTGCTGTCTAAAAATTCTTTGCAGTTTTTATGATGATTCGGTCAGGACACAGAAAAGGGAGTGCCGCCGGGCCGAACGAAAAATGGCGCAAGTCGAAGCTCGAAGTTCAGAAAGAGATTTACAGAGAGAAGTTGTACATGTACAACCTCATTTTATGTAGAACTAGGATATTTTTTGGAAATAATTGGAAGCTGCAGTAACAACTCGCGTGTCCTGTTTGCCACAGTAAACAGATTAACAAACCCTCCAGTTCAGCTGCCGTTAGAACTCATTTCTACATCCAAGTGTAATGAGTTTGCATTATTCTTTAATTACAAAGTTCAGGGCATTAAAAATGCTATAAATTCTACAATGCAAAAAATAACCCTCAAACCACCTACACACTTAGAGCTGACTCACTTTGCACCTGTAACTGACAAAACTGTCCAGGAGATCATCACCAGTCTGAGTTCATCTACATGCTGCCTCCATGTGTTACCCACCAGATTTCTAAAGTCTGTGCTGAACAGTTTGTTTAGCACCACTCACTCAAATAGTTAACATGTCGCTTCAATCTGGAACATTCCCAATTTCTTTGAAAACTGCGGTCATAAAGCCTCTCCTAAAGAAGAGCAGTCTTGATGCCGCAATACTGAGTAATTACCGGCCCATCTCTAATCTGCCATTTTGGGGCAAAGTCCTTGAAAAGGTTGTTTACCAACAGCCTACTGATTTCCTCTTAATAAGCAACTCATTTGATGTTTTCCAATCAGGTTTTAGACCTCATCACAGCACTGAGACTGCTCTTGTCAAGGTGACAAATGACATCCACCTGAACACTGACGCGGGCAAAGCCTCAGTCTTAATTCTGTTAGATCTGAGTGCTGCTTTTGACACTGTCGATCATGGGATACTTTTACAGAGACTAGAGGACTAGGTAGACATCACTGGCACTGCCCTAAACTGGTTAAAGTCCTATCTGGAAGACAGGAAGTTCTTTGTCGAAATTGGTAACTGTGTCTCAGACCAGATGCCCCTGACCTGTGGGGTGCCCCAAGGGTCAATCCTGGGACCCCTTCTGTTCAACCTCTACATGCTGCCGTTAGGTCAGTTGATACGCAGCAAGAATGTGTCCTATCACAATTATGCAGACGACACTCAAATCTATGTTTCACTGACGGCAGGTGAATATGGACCAGTGGATTCACTCTGTCACTGCATCCAACAGATCAGTGTGTGGATGCAAAACAACTTTCTCCAGCTGAACTCAGACAAGACTGAAATCATCGTCTTTGGCCCACAGAAACAAAGAGAAAGTGTTAGCAGTCACCTCCAGAGTCTCGCTCTAAAACCTACAAATCAAGTTAGAAATCTGGGGGTAATAATGGACTCAGATTTGAATTTTAACAGCCACGTCAGATCAATCATATCAGCAGCTTTTTACCATCTAAAAAACATTGCCAAAATCAAAAGTATAGTGTCTAAACCAGACCTGGAGAGACTTATCCATGCGTTTGTCTCTAGTAGATTAGACTACTGTAACGGCCTGCTCACTGGCCTCTCCAAACGAGCTGTAAAACAGCTGCAGTACATCCAGAACGCTGCTGCTCGGGTCCTGACTAGAACCAGGAAGTACGATCACATTAGTCCTGTGCTCAGGTCTCTGCACTGGCTCCCTGTGGCTCAGAGAATAGACTTCAAAGCAGCTCTGCTTGTATACAAGTCGCTCCATGGCCTAGCACCAAAGTACATCTCGGACATGTTAGTGCCATATGAACCATCTCGGACTGAGGACCTCAGGGACCGGCCTCCTGCTGGTGCCCAGAGTCAGGACTAAACATGGGGAATCTGCGTTTCAGTTTTATGCAGCTAAAATCTGGAACAGTCTTCCAGAGGATGTGAGACAGGCCTCTACTCTGGCAATATTCAAATCTAAACTAAAAACTGTTTTGTTTGGCTGTGCATATGACTGAAATGCTTTTCTTTGCACTCTTCTCTTTTATGTCTTGAACTATTATTTTGTGATTTCAGCCATGTCTTTGTGATTTTAATGCATTTTTTCCTGTTGTGTGAAGCACTTTGAATTGCCTTGTGTTCACGAATTGTGCTCTACAAATAAACTTGCCTTGCCTTGCCTATTCAACATACAGAAGAAAACACAGGAGGGGAGTTGCAATATTGATCTCAAACCGAGAAGCTTTTGAATGTAAAGACAAAGATGTCAGATATGTACTGGTTAAAGGAACTATTAATGGAAAGGTTTTTACTTTACTAAATATATATGCTCCACCAGGGAGTGCTATCACCTTCTATACCAATAGTATGGACCTGATTGCAAACAACTTCCTTAAGGAACCCTAATCTGTGGCGGGATTGGAATCATGGCATTTAACCACTAGTTGTGTATTGTATTGTATATAATTTGTGTAGAACCGCGGCAACGGCAGGCGATGCAGTGGTGTCCCCGCACGTCTTTGCGAGTGTTACGGAGTGTGCTTTCCAGGGCCGCCCAGTGTCTTCTATGCAGTGCCCCAGTTCTTTCTGCACATGATTGTTCTAAATCCTTCAGTCTTAAGGCTAGTGCTACTGGAGCCGGTATTGTCCTTTTACAGGATCATGAGAATGGTGTGTCCCATCCTGTCTCCAATTTCTCAAGCAACTTCAAGAAGCACCAGCTCAGCTACTTCACCATCGAGAAAAAAACTCTGCCTATACTCCTTGCTTTACAGCACTTCAGTGTTTATGTTGGCTCCACTAATTTCCCAGTCACTATCTGTATCCTCTTGTGTTTCTAGCCCATATGTACAACCAGAACCAATGATGCTTTGGGCGCTGCGACTCAGAGCTACAACATCACCATCCGTCACAAGAGGGGAAAAGACAGTATTGTGGCTGATGCCCTTTCGCGAGACTGAGGACTACCATCACCACTTGATCGCAGGTCAGAATCAGAATAGGTTTATTGCCATTGTTAATGAACAGAATTCAAACTTTTTGGCATTAAAGTGCAACATAAAAGACTGATCAATCATAAAAACAACATAAATGAAATCAAAAGGGCATGCATTAAGAAACAATTTAAAATGACTATATTATAAAATAAAAAAAGGCTTTTACAGAAGAATTCACAGTTAAATTTACAGTTGTGAGTGTAGAAAGTGACTGATTTTACAAGTGACCTTGTAGTTAAAGTGACAGGTGTTTAGAAGTGTTCATGAGACCAACGGCAGAGGGAAAGAAACTATTCTTGTGGCGTGAGGTTCTGGTCCAGATGGACCGTAGCCTCCTGCCTGAGGGGAGTGGCTCAAATAGTCCATGGTCCAGGGTGGGAAGGGTCAGCTGTGATCCGACCTGCTCGTCCCAGAGCCCTGGAGACGTACAGGTCCTGCAGAGATGGAAGTCTGCAGCCGATCACCTTCTCAGCAGAACGCACAATGCGCTGTATTTCTGTTTGTCCCTGGCTGTGGCTCCAGCAGAGGGCGCTGTAGTCTCTGTTTGTCCCTGGCTGTGGCTTCAGCGTACCACACGGTGATGGAGGAGGTGAGGATGGACTCAATGATGGCCGTGTAAAACTGCACCATCATCTGCACTGGCAGCTTGGCTTTCCTCAGCTGCCACGGGAAGTACATCCTCTACTGGGCCTTCTTGATGAGGGAGCTGATGGAGGGCTCCCACTTGAGGTCATGGATGATCGTGGTGCCGAGGAAGCGGAAGGAGTCCAAGGTGGTGATGGGGGAGTCTGTGACTTTACTGAAGTCCACGATCATCTACAGAGTCTTCTGAGCGTTGAACTCCAGGTTGTTACTGCTGCATCAGGACACCAGTCAGTCCACCTCCCTCCTGTAGACAGACAGATCCGAGATGAGCCCGATGAGGGTGGTGTCGTTTGCAAACTTGATCAGTTTTACGTTGTTGTGGCTGGAGGTGCAGCAGTTTGTGTACAGGGAGAAGAACAGAGGAGAAAGTACACAGCCCTGTGGAGACCAATGCTGATAGTCCGAGTGTCATACATTCTTCCCCAGGTGGTGATAGGCAGCAATATCATTTTCACTGGCAAGCCAACTACATTGAAGAAGCTGTCCATTAAGTTTTCTGTGAAACTAGGACGACCATCACCACAGTCTTGTGTGGCGATGGAAATGTATATTAAGGCTGCAACGATTACTCGAGTAAAGCGAATAATTTGATTACAAAGCTGCTTTGATTATTATTTTATTGCCTCGATTTGTTTTAGTTACACATTTAATTAAAAACACGTGAATCTGTGGCCCGCGGAGCGCACGGAACGACTTGTGCCACTCGGACAAAAGCGCAACAGGGAAGAGAGCAACTATGGTGCAACCCGATAATATAATACATTCATGAGTGCGACCGGGAAGAGTTTTCTTGAGTGCACGGTGTCTAACCACCGCAACTTTCTCAGCGATAAATTACTCGATTACTAAAATAATCGATAGCTGCAGCCCTAATGTATATCCTTTCAGAGAACAGTTAACGGGTAAACTGTGTTACTACTTGGGTTTGTTATTGGTAAAGGGTAATTGTTATTTAAGTTGAGCTATGTATCCTGGGGGGTTACTCTAGATTTTATGGGGGTGGTGTTACAGATAGTTGTTTGCAAGTTGTTGATGCGATTGTTAGAACAATCGCATCGGCTTATTTGAATATTCCATTTATCCTATTTATCCGTCTAATTATTTGGTCAATCAATCTTCCTAAACCACATTTGGCAAAGTGTTCATTCAATTTCACGTAATGTTTCATTAGAAATTAATTTAGCCATTTAATTATAGAATTGCTAAATGCCTAATACAGGATGGTGCCCCGCATAACTCTAATAAACTGTAAGTAATATACCCACACTTATGCAGTATGTCATGTTTGAAATCATGATCCAATTCTTTAATCGATATCAACTTTGAATGTACCCCTCTTTCCTAAGTGGGAGGACATGAATAACATTACAGTACTACCAGAGTCGGGACTATAAAAATAACAAAATAGATAACAAAAAGAGAAAGCCCAAAACGAAGGGACATCTAGTGTCAGACACACATAGTGGAATACAGTAATCACAGAGCACACAATTCACGTCTGACCAATCAGAAGGCGAACTAGACACAGAGTCTGAGCCGCCCTGATCAGCAGCTGGGTGGCGCTTTTAGAAGGTGGAGCGAGGCAGGAACCGCGTTAGGATTGGTGAAGCGGAGCAACGAGGCATCAATCAGGGCTGTAGACACCCACAGCCAATCCAGCGGTGACAGGAACAAATTCCACCAATTGGGAGCCAGGACTAAGGCATGATATGCAGAATAGCACATAGAACACACAACAGTCGCACACGGGAATAAAGCAAGGTGGGCCTGATGCCATAACATTCCCCCCTTAAGATACAGACTCCGTTGTATAATCCCAAACATACACAAAAAAATATTTTTAACGCGGCATCAACATAATTCCCCTAGACAGGGAACCAGCACATAGGGGTCCTGCACCGACAGAGCTTATTGACTGCGCAGCAAAGAGACCTGGAGTCCCAGGATGCGCCTCCACATAGACTCTGTATGTAAACTGGACGCGTCGACGCCGCGGTGTGAATGCATGATAAACCCTGCACACCTGATAATAGCATGTTCTGTTTATCTATTTGTTTGCACTGTTTTAAGTCTCACTTTAAACTCATATTCTTTACCTGTAATGGGTGATATAAGTCATATTATTACCTGCTGCAACTCATCACTGATCAATTTGTTTCCAAAATTTTAAATAAATACATGAAATAAAATATTTAAATGCAGTCTCGGAGTGTTGTTTCTTTATTTAATTAATTCACCTTTTTTGTGTTTGTGCAGGGTGTCCAGACTAAATAAAAACTAAACAAACACAGACCCAGGTCCAAAACAAGGAGGCTCTGAGTACAGAATACGGCACAAAGCACATCTCTGCTTGCAAACTCGACTTGTGATCCATAAACAAGCGCAGGAAGCAGCGGAGCCACGAGAGTGGATGATCCCAAAGCGCAAAGGCCTACTTGTGCCACTCCCCTCAGGCAGCAGGCGACTGTCCATCCGGACCAGAACCTCCCGCCACAAGAATAGTTTCTTTCCCTCTGCCGTTGGTCTTGTGAACACTTCTAAATACCTGCCCCATTAACCTGCAATTCACTCAATCACTCACTGCACTTACACTTTCTGCACTACATCTGTAAACGTAACTGTAAATTTTTGTGTACATAGTACGCCTGGTTTTATTTGATACAATAGCCATTTTAAATTGTTTCCTAATGCATGCCCTTTTGATTTCATAGATCTTGTTCTTATTATTGCTCAGTGTTTTATCTTTCACCTTAATGTCGAAAAGAGTTCCTATGTTTGCAAATTTGTTCATTGACAATGGCGGTAAACCTAACCATGTAGCACGTGCCTCGTCGCAAGCTCATTTCCAGTTTCCCCGGTGACTGGAGCGTTTCTTGTCGAGATGAGCTTGTCCCAATCTAACTAGACTAAACCAAGACCAGGTCCCGGACAACAAGGACTGCATGAGTCGCGTGCAGCACAGCACCGCACCGTTATGCACAGCTTGACAAGTGAGTGCTCGGTAGGTAGTATGCTGGTGGTCTGGAGGGCGCAAAACCGGAGCACAAACTGTGGTCAGCTCCATCTGATCGTACGTGCGGATCACATGTTGTGCTGTCAATCTGTGCCAGTTTTACAGACTAGGACAAGGATTTTGGGTGAATGTGATGGTGACAGCGGGAATTTAGCCGGTTTACCAAATAGACATTCATCTCTAAGATGAGCACATGCAAGTCTCAATATTCCTGCCATGGACACAATAAATGGATACTTTTGGAATGTACTTTTGGGGGTTTGATTAGTCAGAATGCTCTCATTCGACATTGCCTCTCTAGTAAATCAGTAAGGGATATTCCATTACGCCACATCTCATAGTTCTCTAGACTGAGAATGATGATCTCTATCAATCTGTCATCCAAACTACTCATACTCAAGTCACCATAATCTGCCAACTCCTACTCACGATTCGCTGTCGAAATCTGACGCTCAGCACCTAATTTTGACGACCGTCCCATTCCTCTTCTTAGCTCTTCAGCAACCATCTTCAATCAGACTACCCACTAATCTAACTTTCATCCAGATCATTCTCAATCTCATTCATCTCTGCCCTACTATAAAGTTCCCTCATCCATCGCTCAGAGTGATGTCATATCTGCAGTTCATCAACTCCTAGCTCTATATAAGGATTCCACTTTCCTCTCTACTCCGGAGTAAAGTGACTCCAACTCCATGACTCCGTGTAATCCACAATGTTTTACCGATCGCTTTTCCAAACTCATCCCCATCCCCCTCACACCTGGGTACCCCATTCATACCCATGCACTTCCATCGGCTATCCACCTTGTCATTAGGTGGAGTAGAAGAGAATGTGTTCTCAGAAATCTATTTGACTTGAGACTGTATAATCGCAGTCAACTCTATTGCACATTCCTGCTCTCCATACTTTCTAAATTCATCGAGTAAACACTTTCAAACCTCTATTAATCCACTTCTCCACTAATGGGCAGATGGCTACTAACTTACATCCAGATACTCTTCAGAGAGTCCTTGATTATTCAGCGCCTCACTTAACATCTTAATTTTCAGCCAGGCTATTATGTTGAGGTGCGGCTCATCCAAGTTCATTTTAAATCATCTTAAGGTGTTCTGAATCGGCTGGGCTGATTTTTGGTGACCAGTATCAACCCTACAACGAGCTGGCAACTGTCCAGGGTGTACCCTGCCTAAGGCTCAAAGTCACTGGGATAGGCTCCTGTCACCCGCGACCCCTAACGGGAACTAGATAAAATGGCTGAGGGACGACAGAGAGTCTGTTTGAGCTGGCTCAGAAGAGATGGAAATCTGCGGCGACAAGAAACAAAACTCGAGTGATTCTGTGGGAATCGTTTTGGCGCTGGCGTGGGTTGAAAGCGGAAATCGGGCTCCGACCGATGCCTCCGTTGCAAAGTTTTCTCCTGGACAGGTAACTTTTTAGCTTCCTATCCATCTTATTGTATGTAGAATGTATAATTGTGGGCTAGCTGGTACAACACTTTTATGGCTTTGCGGACTTTTGCGTGTAAGTTTTTCGCGTATGTGTTTAGTGTGTAATATTGCCATGAGTAATGTTACTTTTTCGTTTACGCTACAACAATTGTTCCGTTTATCATCTATCTTTGCCAAACTATTATGATAACTGATAGAACATGTTTTTATGTGCATTATTTATCTTTTACAAGTAATATAGCACAATGACTTCTACTCCCCTACCACACACACAATGGGCCAGACCACAGCCACCAGTGTCAACAATCATGCAGACGCTATCTGATCGGTTAGTGCTAGTTTACATTGATTTTGATTAAACTATAGTGTTTATTTTCATCATCTATATTATTACTATTTTTATAGGGCTGGAGATTTCTCAGTGCCTGGTGTGGAAAGAATGGCCAGCAGCAGTAGTAGTAGTGGTGGTGAAGACCAACCTTTTCACACTGGCTATTAGAATTGCTCATTGGTATATGAAATTTGTGATTTTAATGGTTCTTTCCAAATAGGGCCTCAACTGACATTGATGTGGAGGCCTTCAAAAGTCTCTCAATTCACAATTTAATTTGCTTGTACACAATACCACACAATAATAAACTATAATAAACTTGTCGAACAAGCCAGAGTCTTATAAGGCACAGGCCTACAAATGTGTATATGTACAAGTAACATAACATCTCTATGATGTATAGAAGATTTGGTGTGGTAAGGAGAAACAGTGCGAAGCAGAGATGTTGATAAGGTTATCTATGTAAGTGTGAGATGTTGAGTACTGGTATTTTAATTAAAAATGCTTTCTTGTTTTAGGATAGACTGGGATGATGACACCTGGAACCCGGAGATGGAGACACAATCTCTGTCATCCTCTGAGGAAGAAGAGACATGGGAGTTTTCTTCAGACTCAGACAGCGAAGACCCTGACTTTGCCCCTGGAATTTTCCTCAGATATGTGTAATCAACTTTAACGCTTTTAAAATACAGCCATGGGTATTGAGGAGCCGCACCCAAAATGCCAACACAAAAGAATTACCAAGTATCGGTACCAAGAATTGCCAAGTACCCCACCTCAACAAAGTGCTAATAGGTTTATCAAACTTTCATCGACACCTACATGTCTGGCAAGAGACAAAAGCAAAATTGTCTCATCCAGCATTGATTTAGCAAGCAGTCAAAGTTGTGTGAACATTTCTTCTTGTATCTTTACATTTGAAGATCCGGTGCTTTACTACCAAGAGGCATCTCCATTGAGGATTATCCAGTGATCAGCTTGGAAGAGACTGTACATGATCTGTTCTCGTCTCAGCTATCCTTGAGTGCGGACGTGTTTTCTTCTGCTCCCCCCACTGCCTGCTACTTTTGCCTCTGTCGTGTTTTTTTCTCTTTTCCTCTCTAAATCACAGTGCGCCGGATCACCTCTTGTTCTCCGAAACAATGAATCTGATTGATTGGTCTCTGAGTGCATTGGATAAAGTTTTTTCCCGGAGAAGCAACCTGTCCTGACAGAACGTCCATCTCGGGGTACGTACGGGACGTATTACAATTACAGGTCCTATGCATCGAGCCCCTGCTCATAGAAGATGTGGAGGACCTATTTGGATTTGGATTTATGATAGCAGGATTCCTCCTAATTGGGCTCGGAGTCGCACTGGTCTATGGGAAAATTGGGAAGACAGAAAAATTCACCCAACAACTGTCTGACAACAACAAAGGGTTTTGGGATTTGAGTGAAAGAATGAAAAGAATCAAGACTTGAGCACGGCACGGTGCAACTCACTGATCTGAACCGTAACATCTTATTTCGGATCACGGAGATGCAAAAAACTTTGGGAGATTCAATCAAGGAAACGGGAACTTTTCGCTGTGGGACGGAGTAACTTAATGAATCAAGCTGATCGCACACAGAGGACAAGAAATTATTGGATTATTTGATGGCAAATGATTGATCAAAAAAATGTTTTAAAGTACTTTTTTCTCTTTTTCTCTCCTGTGCTCTTGTATCTCTGTCCCTGTTCCTTATCTCCCCGGACTGGCAAGCAGCAGGCGAGCAAGGCCATGTATTGCATGCATGTCTTTCCATGTCGCATCAAGTCAAGTTCCTATGTTGTGAATTCTGTTCACTGACAATGGCAATATATATATCCTGATTCCTGATGATCTTGAAGATGACCTAAAAAAGCCTGAAACTGTCACACCTCCCGAAACACACCAGCGGTACTGATTGAGGAAGATGTGATTGGCAGGCCAGCGTCAATTGTCTACAATGACCTCATCAAGCAGCTTCTGGACTCCATTGGTGGTGGTGGTGGTATGGCTGTGTCCATGCTTCATGTACCCGTCTCTCCCATAGTGGCCAACTTGTACATGGAGCATTTTGAGAAGAAGGCACTGACCTTCTTTTCAGGCATTGCTCCAAGTCTTTGGTACCGTTACGTGGATGACACTTTTGTGACAATTAAGAAACAAGAGCTGGAAGCCTTCTCAGAGCACATCAATGCAGTGGACCCGCATATCAGGTTTACAAGAGAAGATGCAAAGGAGAACAAAGGAGAACGCTTGGCCTTTCTTGATTGTTCCACTATTAGAGGAGAAGACGGGAAGCCTCCAGATAGAAGTATATAGGAAACACCACACGCACTGACCAGTACCTGCTCTTTGGCTCTAACCACCCACTACAGCATAAGCTGGGAGTGATCAGAACACTATAACACAGAGCACAAGAGGTGCCCACCAGCTCAGAGGAAAAGAGGAAAGAGGAAACACACGCTAAACAGGAACTCAAGGCGAACGCCAAGGAACAATAGGCCCATCCTAGTTAAGTTTCAATGGGCCATTATCAGGAGTCACGCCTTGTGGGCAGGGCTTTCACAGAGTAGGATATAAACAAGAGTTCTCAGACTTGTTTCACTGATTGAGAATTACTTGTTTTTTCTAAAACAGAGTCCAGATGACTACAACTGAATCTTTTTCTACAATGGAAACACTCCTGGACGAATGAGGGATTACACCGACATTAAACTGAAAATAGTGAGTTTGTGCAGCAATATCAACATGTCGGTGATATCAACATTTAATATCAGAATTATATCACAAGTCCATGTTCCTGCTTCCTGCTGCTGCTGCAATGAATATGGACTCAGTCATTCACCTGCTGCAGATTTGTGCAACAGTGTCCACATATAACTATTACTAGGCTATATAAAATGTGTTTATAATTTTTTACATTATGTTTGGCCGTGACCCAGCCTGAGCGTCGAAATTCGGCCCGTGCCCAAAATGAGTTTGACACCCCTATTCTAGAGGGAACACTACAGTGTCAGCAAATGAAACCTTAAACCACCAATTTTGTCTTCACTTTCCTTTCTGTCTGCATAAATAACTCTGCGTGTAACCGAAAACATGTTTTTGTTCTGTGCTCACAATTGTGCTGATTGGAAAAAATGGAATGTTTTGCAGAGTTTGGTTGACTTTTAATAGTTGCAATTGCAACATTTTGACACCTACTGTAGTCTATGTTTCTATTGTCAGGCTTTTCATACTGCAATGTATTTGATTTTTTTATAACATAAAAAGAACACAAAACACAGAACATGACCTGAGAGCAGAAAATTAGAATAAAAAACTAAACTAAAAGACAAATTCTCGTCTAGTTTAACGTCAACGTTAAATTTGTCTATTTCTAAAATGAAGCAGAACTAAATCACACTTTCAACTTATGATTAAATGTCCCTGTAATGTTTAAGTATGTATTTACGGGGCGTTTGAAGTGTCTGTTGTCGCCGCCTGCCGTCTCTGGGCGGAAAATCAGCCAGACAACTCTACAGTATGTATGTACGTCTTTTTTTATGGTTGGCATTGTGAAATGTTTTAGTATGCGATTGTACTGTCTAATTATGATACAGAAAGATGTATATCTTTCTATGTTGCACTTTAAAGCCAAAGCAAGTTCTCTCATCTTTTTTGTCTCATATTTTATAAATTGTTCTTTCACCTTGTTGTTTTCTAAGTTTCCATTGTCATTTCCCCCCACATAAATCTCAATATGGATACATATACATTTCTTACTTAAACAAAAGGGGCTTTAAGCAGGTTGGCATTGCCCCTCTTTATTGAAAATAAAAAAGTCTATGCTCGGTTAGATTGTATGTGGATTAGAAAAATGGGTGTATTGGCATGCATTAGGGTTTGTCTCCCTCCAGATGTCAACCAATCCTATTATTATTCTGTAATTTGAGGAATTCGCCTCGAGTTTGACATGTCGAATGTAGGTTGAACACGCGCAAGAGATTAAGGTTCCCCAAGAGTGGTTTGCAATCAGGTCTTTAATACCATAATATTTATAATAAAATCGTTCCCCGGTGGAGCATACACATTCAGTAGAGTAAAAACTATCAATAATTCCTTTGACCAGTACATATCTGCCATCTAAGGTTTACATATACATACGTATACACATATACATACGTATACACATACACACATATATATCTATCTATATCTATCTATATCTATATGAGATATCTCTATATATATATATCTCTCATATATATATACACACACACTATATGTATATATAGGTATATAAATCAATATATATATATATGATGTGTGTATATATACACGTATGTATGCGTGCATACATATGTGTGTGTGTGTGTGTGTGTGTGTGTGTGTGTGTGTGTATATATATGTATATATATATATATATATATATATATATATAAACACACACACATGTATACACACATTAATATAATATAATTATATATACATACATGTATATACGTGCATACATATGCACACACACATATATACACACACACACACACACATATATACACATACACACACATATGTACAATATACATACATATACATACACATACAATATACTTACACATACATGTACAATATACATACAAATACGTGTACAATATACATACATATACAATATACATACATATTTTTGTACAATATACATACACACATGTACAACATACAAACACACACACACATATGTACAACATACATACACACACATTTATGTACAGCATACATACACACATATATGAACAATATACATATACACATACGTATATGTATATTGTTCATATATGTACAACATACACAACATACACACACATATGTACAACATACACACACAACATACACACATATGTACAACACACACACACAACATACACACTTATTTTTTTCCAAAAGCTATTCGGTTTGAAATCAATATTGCAACACCCCTCTTGTGTTTGCCTTTGTATGATGAATAGTACAATGTTTTATGACAAAATGGTAAGTTTTGTTCAAGTATATCGCTTGTTTCTTCTAAGTATATAATGTCTATGTTCTTCTCTCTCATTTTTGTTAATATTTTTGATTGTTTGATTTGGTTCAATATACTGATGCCATCGGGTTGATTGTTTTGATTTTATTCACATCTATTGACCAATTCTACAATACTCTCTGGTCGAACAAAAAACTACAGAAAAAAACAAAAAAAACGACACAATGAAATGAAAAACCACGCTCCTCTTCCGCCGTCTGTATATATTTATCCAATTTCCCACAAACCCACATTTAGCACTCAGATGAGTGCATGCAACTAGACCATAGAGCGTAAATATGAGCGTACTGAGCTAACGCGTTGGCAGCTGCGTTCCAAATAAGAAGTAGACTGCCGTTTCGTCAGGTTCTGATTCCCATTCACTTCTATTCTAAGAACAGTGCCTCTTTTCTGTAACTGTTGCTGTGAGGCTTGTCATTTTGGCTTTAAATTGTTTGCTCTACATGATCAGAATTTTGTATTTAGCCATTTTGTTTTCTGAGTTTCGGGATAAACAAACACCGCTGCTGCTGCCATTTCATGCAGCCTCAAACCCCACAGAAAAGTGACTTACTTGCCAGTCCAGTTCAAAAATATAGTAGAGCACAAAGTACAGATATCTGCTCTCAAGTGTAGTGAAGTTAAAGTCAAAAGTATCCAATGTAAAATGTACTCAAGTACAGATTCCTAAAAATGGTACATAAGCACAGTACATTTACTTTTTTGGTTTGCTTACTTTCCACATTGTGTTTATAAAATTGAGAATATTACTAAACTGCATTAATGTTGTTTCTCAAATTATATATTCAAAGTGAACTTTGAATATATCATATTTTAAACATGAGCAACAACTTTTTGTTTACAATACTCATATAGTCACAAATCCCTGCTTCTTGGCTTGAATAAACCTGTCTAGGATCACCTTCCTCTATGTGCAGCTTTAAGAAATTCAATCTTTGGGCGTGAAAAGCGATTATGTTACACAGCACCCTCCTTTGTGTAAATAATGGCATTTAGATATTTTTCAAAAGAAAACAGCAACCAAAGTTAGCGGGATTATACTTTTCTGTCTTTTCTTCAGTGTATCTTCAAACTCAAAAAAAAAATTACATATTCACTTACCAAAAACAGGTTGGTTTTTTCAACATTATTCTAATTTGTTTATTCATAGGTCATAAGTAAACTGCTATTTCCCCTCAGCCCTGTTTCTGAGTTCCTCCTGTGAATACCCTGGTATTTCTTATTTTAACATGAAATGGTACACTATGAACCACATGAAAACTAGTTTATTAAAATAACGAAGTAAAACGATGCTGGTGTCCTGAACTTGGTTTCATGTCTTTCTCAAGGTGGTCCATTCAGTGGTCTGTAGACAGATCTAGAGTAATGAGTGAAAACCTACATATTGCTGTATAATATCACATATAGATATTTAAATGTCAAGCAGGTGGTAGAAGGAAAAGTAATTTGGGCCCAAATTACATAAAAAATGTTTTACAGTATATTATATATACATAAATCTATTTCATTTGTGCTCTTTTCATTTAATTGACAGTATTCCATTGACAAAACAGTTGTATAGTTTTGTCAGTTAAATTATATCCTCTTGCAGTGATTTTTTTCTTTGGCTGGAAGTTGAACCACTGCTGATAGACATTAATCTAGCACAGACTGTAAAAGAGGGTTGACATGGTGATGATCCACCAACTAAGACAATTTTTGCATAAAATCATTTATTTACTGTGGCGGGACTCTCTTCAAAAATAGGCGAAGTCGAATTTCCAAGTGCTCAGGTGCTATTTATTGTGCCAATCTCCAAGTGCAACAATGACCAAAATATTTACAGTGAAAAAGAGCAGTGTCCAAAAATACATATATCCAGCATAATACAAGGTTCAAACGTAAAGTTCAGCTTTTAACTTTAACCAACCAATCTCTTTCTCTCACTCAGCACCCCTGTTACCTGCACTGTAACCGGTGCCGACGACTTACCCCTAGGCCAAAAAAGCGGCTCCCTTTATTTTGTCACTTGCCCCTCCCACTGAGCAAAATACAACGATAACGAAAACCCCAAATAAATGTGTGTTGTCAACTTCCTACGACGCAAGAGCTTTGTTAATTACATAATCATGTTTCAAAATAACACAAAAGAAAGGCGTAAAACTCTGCTTGCATCATGCATGTCACATGGTCAGCACCACGGCGCGAACAGCGCCTATTTAACCTACCAGAAGAAGTACTGGCTCGGTTTCGGTCCAACGCGCCGCGCATCGGAGGAGCGAGGCTGCAAATCAACATGGGTAAGAGCTGGCGTGTATGATTAAGAATTATTCTAACACGCGCAAGTGTGCACCCTTGGCGAA
The DNA here is from genome assembly GCA_015082035.1 of Chaenogobius annularis. Taxonomy (NCBI): domain Eukaryota; kingdom Metazoa; phylum Chordata; class Actinopteri; order Gobiiformes; family Gobiidae; genus Chaenogobius; species Chaenogobius annularis. The sequence goes on from BJKM01000780.1 coordinate 249,352, forward strand.
TTAGTGTCAGAGGAGTACGGGGAAGTATGTGAATGATGCGTGTGGTGCGAATGAATTAAACAAGGGGGGGGGAAAGCGGGGAATGAACGAGTGTGTGTTGGTCTGTGTGCGCGGGCATGAACGGGCTCCGCACTTGTGCAAACGACGACTAGAACCTCTGACGGACTGGCTCCGTCACATTTACCAAATTGATACAAACAAAGGGAGTCATTCTTGTGATGCTTTTCCTGAATTGAAAATCAGACAACGCTCCCTTGGCTCTGGGACAAAAGTGTTGCAGCTACATACACCCCTTTACTTCTGGCACGCTGCTCAGACCCGCTGCCATGGAAACCAGCTGTGCGGCGGAAAGGGAGCTAGGGCCTTCAACAAACTCGCTACTGATTGCCCCTTTGGTTGCAATGATACACGTGCGATGATTTCCAAATATGGATTATTTGCCAACATGGAGCTGACAACAATGTGTCAAATCTGGCTGGCTGAGCTCCAAACTGTCATGACAATACAAACTCAGAAAAGATCTAAAGTAGGAGGGCCATGTTTCTGATAGGATCCTCATAAACGCAGTAAGGATTTATCAGATGTAATCAAATCTACTGCCAATTGCTTGAATATACATTACTTGGTTGGTGTTTTTTTACTTTCAAATTTCACCAGAACAGTTGCTGGAAACGACACACCATATCTTAGTTGTCTCCTCACAGACATGGCAAAACTTTTCTCGTTGTTTGTGAATTTCATACAGAATATCCAGAGACAACACTTGTTTGCCTTTGTACTCAAGGTCTCCTTTAACTCTTGCAGCCTTCATGACGCGCTCCTTTTCATGGTGGTTAAGAAACCACATCATCAGACCTTGTGGCTTATCTGCTTTTCTGGCCCAGATGATGTGCTCTCAATACTGACTCCTACGAGTCTGAGATCGTTTCTGCTGGATCTGGACTCAGAATCTTGCTCTTCATAGCCTCGTTTTCTGTTCTTCACTTCAGCTCTCAGCTCCCGCAACTCATCCATGTGATCTGAAATATACTGTTCTGCCTCAGTGGCGTGGCCACCGTCTCACCCCACCATATTGGCTTCCATTTTTCAAATTTGGTACCGCTCTCAGCTTGTACCTCAGCTCTCTATGATGCCATGTCATGCCACATTTCAAGTAACATAAGGGTCAGTTGTTGTAGAGTTATGTCCTATCCTCCGTCTGTCCCGCGGAGGGCAAGCAAGGCCGCATCGGGGCCAGGGGCCACGTTAGCATAAGCATTATTAGCTTGTGAGAGAGTAAACTTTCCACAAAGGTTAGTCTGTCAGCTTCGATTGCTTAAAGCATTACCTCCCTTGTTTTTGTTCTGTTTAATCATCCTTCACTGTGTCTTGGCTCCTTGTTTTTTGGGATTTTGTGGGTGGAATGGTGATTTTTGTAGCGACCATTTACACCTGCACTATTTCCAAGTCCTCTCATACTGCAATAATAATAATAGTAGGAATAATAGTAGAAGTAGTTGCAGTAATAATAATATTTTATATTAATTATTATTATTATTATTATTATTATTATTATTATTATTATTATTATTATTATTATTATTATTATTATTATTATTATTATTATTTAGTGCTTTTCCACCTTCAAGGCACTCAAAGCTCTTTACTAGGCAATGTGGGTGAAGTGTCTTGCCTAAGGACACAACAACATTTCTTCTAGCCTCCCCACTGTGGCACCTGGTGTGTACTATTGGTCTCCGATCAATCTACGAACCAGGTCCTGTCCTGCTAAGCTTTCAAAAGCTGACAAGATCAGATATTGGCAAGCAGGCATGGCCACTATTTCACAGTGTAAAATGAGTGGAAATGCACCAAAACAGAAATTGAGGAAACATTACACCTTGGTTAAAAGCACTAAAAAATCCTATGGTGTATTCTTTAACAACAATGATATTTGATTGTGTGAATGTGTTGTGACAGACCCTCCACACAGCGGCAGCCGGCCTGCAGCACCCAGGCGTACATGTCCACTCGGGACTGGGACATGAGCTGGTCACCCATCAGGTAGGTGTTGTGAGAGGAGGCGATGAAGTAGTTACACAGCGGCTGATTCATGTCCTGGGTCACACTGTAGTGCTCCGGGTTAAAGATGTCTCCAGCAGGGCTGCGCATGTAGTTCGTGAAACCTACAGACAAAAGGTCAGCAAAGTCAGTACACAGTAAGAACAGATACAGGATACCTTTCAACTGTGGCTTGCATATTTTAAGACAGTCTTGCTGAATTAAACTAAAAAGTCTGACTGCAGTACTGTTAAATGTCAGAGTACACGGCATTGAGCCGTTGTGTTATGATTGGGGCAGGGCTTTTTCTGTATCTAAACAATTGTCATTATGTTTTTTTAACAATTCCTGTATTAACCACAAAAAATAACAACATATATTTCAATAGACTACATTAATGCATATTGTCTACTTTTTTCTGTTAATTTGCTCAGGGCCTAAGAAAATCAAAATTATATATAGAGATAAGGATGGAACTGTGACTGTATCATTCCATAGTGCTCTCCAAGGGCCTGGCATAAAAATACTGTACTTTTTTACAATTTATAAATAGTTCTGAACACATGCAATCTTACAGCAGGATGTAATGGCTTCACAACACAGAATGGGAAATGTGGAACAGGCCGTTGTTTTACCATCAATTCCCAGGACTTCTTGCTTCAGGTTCTCAGAACACGGCTCAAACTTGTTGATAATCTCCTGACAGTGGTCCTTGGTCACATTGGTTATCTGAAAATACAGCGCAAATGTTGATAACAAAAGTAAAGTACATTTCAAAAGTCTTACAGATTACACAGGGCATAAATTCTTCTTTAGCCAGTCTATTCTGCGAATATCCTCAGCCACACGTTTGAGCACCGATACACCAAGTGTATTGCCTCAAACTGATTGCAAAGTTTGTAATGAGGACAGTCTGAGATCGGGGACGGAAATAAAAAATATCTCTAAACAATAAGAAACTATTGCCGAACTAACGAAGGAGGTAAAACGTCTCAAACCACCAATTTATGCAAATGATACAAAGATTGGTGCCCTTGAGATGCGCATTGCTGATCTAGAGCAATACTCCAGGATAAATTACATGGTGATCACCGGACTGGACATAAAACCCCGGATGTATGCCGGCACCGCTGCAGAAGAGCGGACCCAGCCGGACTTGGATTCACATGAGCAGCAGAGGCATCACATTGAACATTGTCAAAAAAGATTCAGTTGTAGTCATCTGGACTCTGTTTTAGAAAAAATGAAACGTTTCAACTCTCATCCAAGAGTCATTCTCAATCAGTGAAACAAGTCTGAGAACTCCTGTTGGTATCCTACTCTGTGAGAGCCCTGCCCACAGGGCGGGACCTCCTGCTAATGGCCCATTGAAACTGGGATGGGCCTATTGATCTGTAGTTCCCTGCCTCACCTTGAGTGCTTTGGGGGTCCTGAACTTGCGTGTCTTCTGTGTTGATAAAGCCTCTTATGAAATGGCTGTTAAGTCTCTCCTATGTCACGCTCTTTACAACTTTCTTCACTGCATTGGATAGAATACACTACATTGCTCTGTTTTTGTGTCGGCATCTTGTCCTTAGGGTGAACCAGTTTTTGTCTTAACGTGTTGCCTGGTTTGAAATAAACAGGGATTTCGTGTTGTCTAAAAATTCGTTGCAGTTTTTCTGACAGTCCCGAGACATAAGGGATAGAGACACCCCTTCTTCTTGGTTCTGTTTCCCTTTTGTCCCTTTTGTCGTGCTTCTTGGTTCTCTTCACTTTGTTCAGAGCCCGTCGGGTATCCACAGGCTGAGAGAGCATTCCGGACGTGTGTTTCCTCTTTCCTCTTGCCCTCTGAGCTGGTGGGCACCTCTTGTGTTCTGTGTTGTAGTGTTCTGATCACTCCCAGCTTGTGCTGTAGTGGGTGGTTAGAGCCAAAGAGCAGGTACTGATCAGTGTGTGTGGGTTTCCTATATACTTCTATCTGGAGCTTCCCGTCTTCTCCTCTAATAGTGGAACAATCAAGAAAGGCCAAGCGATTCTCCTTAGCATCTTCTCTTGTAAACCTGATATGCGGGTCCACTGCATTGATGTGCTCTGAGAAGGCTTCCAGCTCTTGTTTCTTAATTGTATAGGCCTTTGCTCGAGCCGGCAAAACAAACAGGCTCTCAGATTTGCGTATCGATACTGTGAAACGCACAGACGTCTCAAGCGCGCGGACAGGACACAGATGTTCAGAAGCAAATTCAGCACCAAAACGGGCCAGTTATAGCGGCAGGGTGCGCCTAGCCGACAAAACCACCTTTGGAACGAAATCCACATTCGGCCAAAGGGAAACACCAGTGTTGTCATGGTGCCAACAAAAACAGGAGTCTGCCACAGACAAAGCATGGAGCTCACTCACCTGCTTCGCTGAGGCCGTCACCAGAAGTAATTCCGTCTTCATTGAAAGCCATTTAAGGTCAATCCACGAAAGAGGCTAAAATGGAGGGGATTGCAACGCTTCCAGCACCAGGGACAGGTCCCATGCTGGAACCACAAAACGGACGCAAACGCCGGGCACCCTTTAGAAACAGGGAAACATCTCAGTTACGGCCAATCGAGAAACCATCCCACCCCACATGCCAACAGGAGATTGCAGCAATGTATACCTTCAGGGTAGATGGAGAGCGCCCCTGACCAAGCAGGAAAGAGAGCACTGTTGACACCGCACAACTCACTGGATCCTCACCGTTGTCACGACACCAGGCGTCAACAGTTTCCACACAGGAATACAGACGACGGGTCGACAGAGCATGAGGATTGCTCATCGTGTTCCCAATCTCCCCGGCACCCCTCAAATAGGTCTGGCCGGGCCCTGCAGAGGCCACACCCATACCTTCAGACGCTTGGGATTGGGATGCATAATCTGACCCCCCAATTGAGAGAGAAGATCCTGCCGGGGGGGGGGGGGGGGGGGGGGGGGGGGGGGGGGGGGCGTTTTGCTGAGCCGCAGCAGAGACTGCAGCAGAGGAAACCATGTCCTCCCCAGCTAAAACGAGGCTACTTTGAGGAGACCATAGCTGTCCTGAAGCACATTGAGAAGCGACTGATAAATCAGGGCAAAAGGGGGAAATTCATAAAACAGCGTCCTGGGCCAGTCGTGAGCCAGTGCATCCTGACACAGGGGGCTGGCACCGTCTGCCAGCGAAAACCACAGAAGGTAGTGTGTCCTGTCGTGGGAGGCAAACCGATCCAACTGTGCCCTGCTGAAGGTCTCCCAAATGCCCCTCACAACCTCCGGATGAAGCTGCCAGTCCCCCCGGCAGTGGCCGGTGGCAAGACAGGAAGTCCGCGGGCGCATTCCAAGGACCAACCCCCAGATGGTGGACAGCACTCAGACTGGCAAGGCACGGGGTAGTCGAAGTCAGGACACATTGTGCTATCCTGAACAGGGTCACCGACCCGGTGCAGCGCCTGGTGATTTATGTGAAAATCCACACTGGTGTTGTTGGGCCGTATAATTACATTACGGCCGCGGAGATGTGGCAAGAAATGGCGCAAGCACTAGTTCGACAGCCAAGAACTCCAGCACATTAATGTGAAGCCTGCTCTGCCCCTGCCACGTCGCACCCCAGCCCAGGAGGGATTTCTTGGTGTGCACAACTTCCCGTCGAACAGGTAGAGGACCCAGCGGAACATCCTGCGTAATAAAGCCCTTGTTTCGCCACCTGCACAGGGACACCAGGCACTGGGGAGACACGGGTAGCTGCCGCCGCCTGTGATCCTGACGTGTGGGATCCAGGTGTAGGCCGTCACATCTGAAGGGGGCACAAGGACAGCCCCAGAGGAACCACTGTTTCAGACGGAGTCAGCTTGCCCAAGAGGCTAAGGAACATGACGTAGGGAAGAGAATTCTCATGTCGAAAGTCCTGCAACATTCTCAGAATATCGTCGATCCGTTTGGACGAAGGGCATGCATTCACTGTGTGGGAATTGAGGACCATCCCGAGGAAAGTAGCCAACGGTGACGGCACCAGGCAGCTCTTTGCCAAGTTCACCTGCAGACCCAGGTTGGTCACATGCCTGAGCAGTCTCTGCATCTCGAAGAGCCTGCTCGTGGCTGGGAGCACAAATGAGCCAGTTGTCTAGATAGGGCAGAATTCTCAACCCCTGAGCCTACAGAGCTGCTTCGACGCATCTTGTAAACGACCGAGGGGACAGAGAAAGCCCGAATGGAAGGACTCTGAACGAAACGGAGAAACCTCCAATGTGGAGGTGCAATGGGGACATGAAAATATGCATCCTTCTGGTATACTGTTGTGAACCAGTCGCCCAGGGAGGTCGCCTGGAGTAGTTGTCTGACAGCCAACATCTTGAAGGGGAGCACCTTTAAAAACATATTTAGGTCCAGAATTGGGCGTGAATCGCCCGTCTTTTAGGGTACCACAAAATATCGGGAATAACAGCCCCCCGGATCCAGCTGAGGGTCCACGGGAACTATCGCCCCCTTGTCCAGCAAGATGCAAAGTTCCTGAGAGAGCACCTGCTCTCCTCTCTGAATAACAGCCATTTGGAGCTGACCAGGAACAGGAGGCCAGCGGCAGAAGCAATACCCTTGGGACAGCGTGGCCACAACCCAAGTATCCGGGGAGTGAGCCGTCCAGTATTCCAGCTGTCCAGGGGTAAAATGTCCCACCTGCAAACTCATCTGGAAGCCCCAGTGGGCTTATGGGGGCGACGGGAAACACGGGACTGATGAAACCCAGGCCTTGGGGTCTGTCGCAAGTCTGTGCCATGAATGTTGGTGGAGTGATGGGGCGGTGGTGCATACCTCCGTGAAGAAACGGGAGGGGCAGGCTGAGCCGGTCGTCGAGACTGCCGTGTACGGTTAGCCTGGGCCGTGCGTTCCAGGGCGGCCGAGCCAAATACTTTTCCAGGAAGAACTGGAACACCCCTCAAGGTCTTCCTAATGGCCTCAGAGAGCGGAGACTGCGCCAGCCACACTTGACGGCGAGCTTGCACTTACGCTGAGAGCAGATATCCTAGTTTCCTTGACATGAGGGCGAAAGCCTGCAAGGAGGCGTCGACCAGACAGGCCTAACTATCAAATGAGACGAGGCGTTCCCAATACGACATATACGAGCTTCAATGGCGTACGCCTTACAAAGCAGGTCATCTGTAACGTGGCACTGTGGCTGTGGGCATCAGGCATTAGTCCATAAAGTCTCCTCCATGGACAATGAGGGAGGCAATGCGGACTCCACTGCTGGCATGTGTCCAAGCCCAAACTTCTGTGAATCCTGCATCAGTGCTAAGACCCTGCCATCAGAAGTAGGCCTTGAAAATGCCTTTGGGTCTGTCCAACAGGCATGCAGTTCTTTGATATATTCCTCAGAGGAAGGAACTGCAAAGTGGGACGCTGCAGATTGGCGCCGAAAGAAGGTACTAGAGGGGGATGCCTCATCGCGTGGAACATCCAGCTTCAAGCGGGCAAGTGCCGTCCGTATAGCAGCTGTAAGTGACAATGTCATCACTGTCGGCAGAGGCCAGTGAGCCAGATTCACAAATTCTGGAGCTCAGAAGGTCAGACTCATGCTGAAACTGAGTATCTGAAGCAGTCACAGATAGGACATCATCATATACTGAGGCCGTGTCATGCCCCTCCTGCCCTTGCTCCACCACCCGATTGGCCTCAGTCTGGCCCTCATTTGGGCCAGTTCAGATGTCAGTGTGCTCACCTGCGCAGCTAATTTCCCAGAGCCCTTCCTTTTCTTATATGGAAGACCGGCACCTTGAGTAGCCGTAGACGGCCACTTGCGGCCCCCAGTCTGGCCCGCCGGCAATTGACTCCGAGGCGCAACCAATGACCATTTTGAAGCGTCTTCGAAGGCAGCCAAGCGTGCCACAAGCACAGATTGGGGCATAACAGAACAATTGGTGCAAGCATCATCTGAGAGGGCCTGCCGAAGATGATCCACTCCAAGACACAAAGGGCAGAGATCATGCCCATCGTCAGCATTATATCACAGGATCCCAATAGAGTCGGGGTCGAGCTGAACGCCACTAGCGACTCCAACACAAACAACCGGTACCCCGGTAATAGGGGTGCAGCGGGATAGTGAACCCCACAAACGACCCGCTAGGTGAAGGGAGACACCGCAGGATCAGGTTGAGCTGAGAATGCCACGAGTGACCCAATATACACACAAAACCAGCTTCAAGTAACACAACCAGGTCGAGCCGAATACGCTACCGATGGTGTGCAACCAGCTGAATACAACGGTCAAAAACTGTAAAATAAAGCAGTTCAGAACTAATAACCCGAACACGACTATAGTTAACAGAACAGAAAAGGCCACGTAGCTGTGGTACGTAGCTGTGGCACCCAAACAAATAGAGCACGGATAAACAAAAGCAGAGTACAGTTCTACGGTTTTAGAACTCAACAAAAATCTACAGAGTACACAGCTATGGCAAAATGCATTAAAGGGGTAATTTACCAGTCGTAGAAAACAACGGAAATATACCACCTCCTAATTACATCAGGTCCAACACACTTGTGCAGCCCCATGAGGGCGAACTCGCAGCACTGACTGTACAACAGTCACAGGGCTAACGGGCAACAAGCGGCAAAATCTGACCCAAATTGTGGAAACAGCAACAATAAGATGAAACAACAACATACACAACCTGCGTGCGAGACAGTGAAAAGGGACTGACTCCCTCTCCTCTCTCTCCTCCCTCATGTGAGCATTCCACGGTTACGCGGCTGCCGACTCGCGCTGAGCAGCCGCGTTGTGCTGCTGCCGAAACTCACTGAGAAAGCGGAGAAAAAAAATCTTCAAAAAATCGTGATGTGTTTTTAAATTCACCATGACCACACCCAAAAGCGTAGCAGCTTCAAATTGATAACATTATATTGCTCATGGGTTTTGTATCTTTAAAAAAAACAACATTAAGGGCCGTATTTTGCCCCCGAAGGTAGCGTTAATGGGAGTCTTTTCCAGGGGGCGGGGCCAGGGGGCTATTTTGCTACCTTGTCGACCTTAACGCTGGCGTAAAGAGGCTATACTTGGCCACTGGAGGCTGGAGTGGGATGGTGCCAGTCCATATACGTTGATAGTGTTTGAACCAATGACTGATAACTCTGGCGTTTAAAAGCACCACCTGTGTGGGAGATGTTTGTCATGGCCTCATATACAGGCATGAAAGTAGTAAGCAATAACATTGTTTGATTTCCCGTTTTTCAATGTGTTTGCAAAATTAAAAAAGTTGGTTAAATAAAGAAACAACGCTCCGAGGCAGCGTTTCAATATTTGATTTTATTTATTTAATTCACCTTTATTTGTTTTGCTCGCCGTCATCACCAGAGTGCCCGGATTAAACTCAGACGAAAACAGGTCCAGAACAGTCCGCGCACACATCTCTGAACAGGACTTGTGATCCATAAACGGGGGTAGGCAGCAGCAGCAGAGCAACAGGAGCGGAGGATCCCGAAGCGCACACCCCTAGACTGCTGCAATGATCAGCATTAGTCCCAGGCCTCTGAGCCTCCGGTGATGGTTGTCACCCAGCGTGGAGAGTTTACAGGTGGATGTGTACAGACTTCTTGTGCGTAACCATGTGGCACTTGCCCTGCTGCGAGCTCAGTCCCAGTTTCCCCAGAGTTTGGAGCATATGTCCTCGAGATGGGCTTGTGCCAATTTAACCGGACCCGAGTGCTCAATGGGATGCTGTATGGTCCGGAGGGCGCGGGAATGGAGCACATACTGTGGTCAGCTCAGGCTCATCTCATATGCGGATCTTGTGTTGCCCTGTCAGTTTGTGCCAGTTTTTTTTACTGGGACAAGGATTCTGGGTGAATGTGATGTGACAAAATGTTCCAAATTGACGTTCCTCTCCGAACTGCTCAAATTCAAGTGTGCAGGTTTAGTCTGGCCCAGACCGTGCAATATCAGGTGCAAACGCTGAAGGTGGAGGAATCCACAGTGGTTAGGTCACAGCAGACGTAATGTATGCCAGGCTCCAAGTGCAGCCGGCAGCAGTGCTGTGAGTTTGAATCCCAACTCCGACAATTTACCCTTAGTCTTCCCCTAAAAATAATATTTTGCCATTTATAATTTGTGTTATTTATGCCAATAAAGGCTGTTTTATAACGATTATCTTGTCCATATGGGGATAGTGACATGACTCCAGTACAATTGTTTTGAAGTTTATTAGTTATGATTCTGGTCATTCACAGAATGCAACAACGCCCTCAAAAGTTCCTTTACTCCACCTCATGTTTTGGCATAATCACACCTCTTGTCTAGAAGTCCACCCCCTGCGCTGTCATCCATTGCGCCAGCTGCAAGGTGTGATGAAAAGAGCTCAGCTGCGTCCACGTTGATGCTACCCCCGGAGGTAAAATACAGTCCTAAGACTTATCTGTAGGAAAATTATACTGGGGAAACTTCTCCGCCCATCCTCTGGGATGCTTCTGAAGCAGTTTTGAGAGGAAAAATTATAGCCATAGCCTCTGCAGAAAATAATTAAAAGGAGAAAAAGCTAAACAATCTGCAAGAAAAACTAAAATGGCTGGAGGTAAATCATGCCAAGAAGGAGAGTCCTCAAATACTACAACAAACTAATATATAAAGAATAAGAGGAGAAATGAACTAGCTTACATCATAGGAAATAGTTAAGAAAATGATTTTTAACAAAGAAAGATATTATGAGAGTGGAACTAAATAATTGTCCGAGAAATTTGGGAAAACAACAAGCTGGAAGAAGAATTGTTTTAAATAAGTCAAAGTGATGCAATCTTAACCAAACAATCAATCAATCAACCTTTATTTATAGAGAACTTTACAACACAACAGTGACCAAAGTGCTTCACAATAAAAAATTGAAGGCAATACAAAACATAATAACAGTAAAAAACAAAGTGTCACGAGACTACAGAATGTCAAAAGCAAGTCTGGATAAATGAGTTATAAGCCTAGATTTAAAAAGGCTAAAGTCTGTGATGGTGCGCATGTCGGGGGGCAGTTTGTTCCAGAGTCTGGGACCAGCAACAGAGAAGGCTCGATCACCCCAGTGTTTGAGTCTGGCTCTGGGGACTTCCAGCAGAAACTGATTTGTCGACCTTAGAGCCCTGCTTGGGTTTCGGGCAGACAAGCTCGGCCAGGTAAGGAGGTGCCAGGCCATTTAGAGCTTTAAAAACAAAAACAACATTTTTTAAATCAATTCTAAAAGAAACGGGAAGCCAATGGATAGCAAAAAGAACTGGGGTGATGTGAATAGTCCTTTCAAGATCGGTGCGATTTAAAAAAGGCTTTACTTTAGCTAAAAGACATAATTGATAAAAACTTACTCCCGCCACACTGTCAAATTTTCTGTCAATTGTTGTCAAAAACAGCCCCAAGATTATTTACGGTTTGTTTTATCATGGATGACAAGAAATCAAAATTAGACAGCACAGAATCACCAAATAAAATGTACTCTGTCTTCTTATCACTCAAATAAAGCAAATTTTGCTCTAACCGCGTCTTTATGTCAGCAATACAAGTAGTCAGATTGAAGAGCATAATTTTTTTTCTGGAAACACAAGTAGATCTGCAGATCATCTGCATAGCAGTGAAAAGCTAAACTGTGCCCGTCTATAATTGACCCCAGTGGCAACATATACAGAGAAAACAGCATGGGACCCAGAATAGAGCCCTAGGGCACTCCACAAACCGAGGAGGAGGAGGAGGACAGGTCCCCAATCATGACAGAAAAGCTTCTGTTGGTCAAATAAGACTCAAGCCATGCAAGTGCAGAGCCACAGATACCAACATAATTTTTAAGGCGAGCAAACAAAATTGAATGGTCGACCATATCAAAAGCCGCTGTTAAGTCTAGCAGGACTAGGACAACTGGGCGCTTGGCGTCCACAAACCGGGCAATATCATTGTGCACTTTCAGCAATGCAGATTCTGTACTATGTCGGGATCTGAACCCAGACTGGAATTTTTTGAGAATAATGTTGTTTTCTAAAAACAGTTGCATAAAAACAACTTTCTCAAGAACTTTAGAAATAAAAGATAAGTTAGAAACAGGTCCAAAATTTGACATAACATTAGAATCCAGTTGTGGTTTCTTAAGAAGGGGTCTCACCACAGCATGTTTAAGAGAATCAGGGACACATCCTGAGCTGAGACAAGTGTTAATAAAAAACATGCTGGAGGGGCCTACCGTGGTGAACACTTCCTTAAGCAATTTTGTGGGGAAAGTGTCCAAAGGACAGTTTGTAGCTCACATTTGTGTATCTATTTCTGTGAGGGAGGAGAGTGAGACTGGTCAAACTGGTTAAACATTGCAGAATGTACAGCAGTAGCAGGCAAAACTGGACAAATTCTGAAACTGCTCAGTTGTCTCACAGACAGCACTTTGTCAACAAAAAAGTGCAAAAAGGCCTCACAGATGTAAACAGAAGAATCAATCATCGATGTGTGTTGATTCACAACACAATTTATGGTATTGAACAACACATGGGGCATTGTCCGTTACTGCAAATAATAGACAGATATTTGCACTTTGCCTCCTTCATAGCCCTCTGGTAGAGAGCAAAGCTGTCCCTCAGTATGCCCAGAGACACATGTAATTGGTTCTTTTTCAATCATCGCTCCGCCTGTCTACAGCGCTGTCTGAGGGCCTAGGCTTGGAGGACCTGGGCCTAAAAGGAGCAATAGTGTAAAGGATCCCAGAGCAGGTGGAATAAAAGGCAGACAAAAGTATCCGGGCACTCGAGAAGAACATTCTCGTCAAGGACAGAAAACTTGTGTGTCCATAAAAGCAACAGCAAAGTCCATAGCTGTTGATGAAGTCATTATACGGCAACAAGAAGCTGGGACAGGTGGCTTGCTGACAGGGGTTGGAGCCAATACTTCAAAAATAATTGGCAAATTATCTGAGATGGGTGTGGCAGATATTTCAACATGTGAAACACTGAGGCCATGTGAAATAATCAAGTGTAATGTGTGCCCTGTGTCGTGTGTTGGTGATTCAACTGTCTGAGTTAAATCAAAAGATGCCAAAAGACGTTTGAAGTCAATAGCTGATCAGATGGGCAACAGACATGTACATTTAGGTCCCCGCAAATCAGTAATTGTTCAAACCTGGGGGCCATCTCAGCTATAAACTCAGAAAACTCCTGGATAAAGTCCTTGTTGTATTTAGGTGGACAGTAGATTACAGCACAATAAATAGGACTAGCAAGCTCTATTGTAAATAGCTGTACTTCAAAGCATTAATAATTATTTACATGTAAAGGCTTGCAATTGAAAACTGTAGCGACTCCGCTTCCTCGACCAAATGCTCGCGGTCAGTTTAGAAAAGAGCACCGAGAGGGGACGAGCTCAGTGAACGCGCTGTTGTCTCAATTTACCCAATGTGTCAGAAGAGCAAAATAGAAGCTGAAATACAAGGTGCAATTAAAAAAAAACAATACATCTCGGGGGAGTGATGGGATCACCTCAGAGTGGTATAAAGCTCTAAAAGAAATGCTTATCCCTGGGCACTTAAAAAAACTCAGAGCCCTCCTAGCCGGAAGGAAGCCATCATATCTCTAATACCTAAAGAAGGTAAGGACCGACTTGATTGTGCGTCATACAGACCCATTTGTATCCTGAATGTGGACTATCGTATATACACTTCAATTATGTCCAAAAGAATGGAACAATACTCCCAAATGTAATCCACAATAAGACAGGATTTGTTAAAAGAAGACAGACGCAAAATATCATGACAAAAAACAAAGCTGTTATCATTAGAAAGCTTTTGATTCAGTTAGCTGGCCTTATTTATTTAAAGTGCTAAACAAATTTCAAAAAGATTTGACTTGATGGTCCAACATCAAGAATTAAAATCAGGAGTGAGACAGGACTGTGCCTGGTCGCTCCTCCTGCTTGCTTTGTATCTAAAACCACTGGCCGAATATATTAAATTATCAAAAACAATTCGATGGGACAGAACATGAAATTGTCGGCTAGACAGACAATGTTCCATTATATTTGACCAAACCAGAAATTTCCACCCCCAAAGTGATGCAATTTATTTAATAAAGGGTCCAATGTCTGGATACAAGCTAAATATACATAAACCTGAAATGGTATGTTTTTGGGTACCCCCTTTGGCGGCTTCTTAAAGACCTACCCATTTAAGTGGCAAACGGAATCACTGAGATACTTGGGCGTGGTCCTACATAAAGAGCTAACAATTATGGGAATATTGAAATCCCTCTTTTAACGAATATAAAAAAAGACCTGAAAATATGGACTCTTATCTCTTAAATGTGTAACACACACCTTGAAGCATCATCTTCTCATCACTAACAAACACAGTGCTGGCGTGTGGGCCACACAGCTGATCTACGCAGCTCATTTGTACTACTATGCGTTTAAGTTTCACTTACGTTTTCTACGCATACGGCTCTTAAAGGCAGCCGGCACAGCGTGTACTTTTAATTCACGCTTTAACAATGACGGAAAAGTTGGACTATGGCGAAGATTGGATAATTTTTTGCAGACCCCGGCCGCAGGATTTGACCTACACCATATTTACTGAGATTACACTCTTACCTGGATCAAGCACGAGAACTATAGCAAAGTTTCGCCATGTTTTCAACTTCAGACTGACTCGATGTGGAAGCACAACATGCAAACTCCAGACTGAACACTGTATATTACATGATACACAGTGCTTTGTTTGGACATAGAGAACTTAAGATAAAACACACTGTATGAGCAGGGTGCAGTCGTGCCACTGTCTGCGCCGTTTTGTTTTTTGTGTTGTGTTCATACTACTTGGACCAGGGTTTGCGTCATAGCCTGCGACACACGTTTCAGCGCGGTGCACATGGGCCGGGCACGTGGCTGTTGTAAACATCAGATAGCTGATGAGAACAGAGAATTCAAGGATTGTGCAATATCAGCACTTCTGGAGAAATTAGAGGAGCGCAAAGATAGATTTAAGAAGTGGCTTGCATCTCCGAACTCCACTACTGCTGCTACATTTGTACCCGGGAGATAATAAAGTGTGGAAAACCGTTCACAGATGGTGAGAACATGAAGGATTCTGAGTTCTTAATTGTATTTCTATATTTTCAACAACGCAACAAAACATAATACATTAACACTGTAATGAAAGTTAAACTTAAAGCTCCAAATATCGTATAGCAGAGTAGTCACCCAGTGCATCATCTCTCCAGGGTCTGCTGCAGGGTAAATAAACATTTAATCTGGAATGCTCATTATGCATTTGTAGCCCAGTCATTTTGATAGTAGGCTAATATAGCTAATATGCACTTACAGTCTGTGTTCCCTTCATATAAGTCTTAAATAATGCTTTTAATATTTTTGTGGCTCCAAACAGATTTGTTTTTTTGGTCCGAAATGGCTCTCTGAACTTTTAAGGTTGCCGACCCCTGACCTGGACCTTTTTGGTAGGTTCCTACTTGGAACCAAATAGCAATGCCCAGCCCTAAGTGGTATACAACAGCATTTTGAAACCATGGAACAGGATCAGTTCGGGCCAGTCTGAGGCAAATCAGGTATACATCAGTGATGAGGGAGCTGTAGTCAGCAAACACTAAGATTTCTATAGCCCATAACGGGGTAGTTGGGGTAACCACGAAGATTTGTTTCAGGTGAAACTGGTGAGACAGTGTAAACAAATGGATTAACAAGGTATTATCAGGAGGTCCCATTTAATTGCCTGAACGTGCCCACCTTCTGCTGCGTCTCTAGAAAGCGGGCCAGGTCCCCAGTGTCCAGGTGGTCCTTGTGGTTGCTGTATGAGAGCAAGAGCAGGTACAGATCTCTGCGGGTGGACATCATCTTGTAGAAGGAACAGAACTCCTCAAAGTCCAGAGTGCCCTGGTTATCGTCGGTGTCCGCCTCCTTCAACAGACAGCACAGTGTAATCAACAACAGTTTGGAAAATAAACTTAATGGTAATTTTTTTAGCTTTGCAATTCAATTAAATTTATTTTGGTAAAGCCCAAAGTCACAACAGTTTACATGCAGGACTTTTCGAAATGGTTTATTTTATCTGCAGAGAGGTTAAAAAAAGAAACAATGAAACTGTCACTGGTCAATAATAGAGAAACAGATTAACCAACATTCTCAGGAATTAAAGGACACATATTATGCCAAATTTACTTTTTTGAGCTTTTAACCATGTTATAACGTTATCTTATCAAAACCATAGTTGGAGTAGCATTTAGCTTCATTCATACTATTCTGGTTAGAAAATCCTCTCCCCTCCGAGCATCAAAAACACTTTTAACTCTTTGATAACTGATGTTTTCTCACTCTGTGACGTGGGCCTGAGGATCTTCTCTGCTGTTTTTAAATCCAGAAATCATTGCCAGGGAATTTCTCCTGTGTAATCATGATCACTACTACTGCGTTCCAAGACCAGAAAACAAACAGGCCAGCCTGACGTGCTGAAATGTTTATATTTAACAATCTGTAATCCCATCAACAGCCAGTAAATTGCGGCAAAACATAGGTTGTCCCAGGTTAAACAGAGGTCAAAATGTAATTTGGTTTGAAATTTTAAAAAAATGTTTTTTTTTTCCTAAAACATGAGAAGCAAATACAAATAATGCACAGTAACCGTTCTAGAGCAACCACTGTCCTTAGACTCTCTTTCTCTGCGAGGAAAAAACTACAATAAACCCAGCAGAAAAAGGTAGAAACCTTGTTGAGAACCACAGTGAAGTAGAGATCCTTCTGCTGCCTGCCACCTTAGAGTGGCTGGCATTCTCGCGACACAAGAAGAAGGTTGCAGGTTCAACTCCAGACTGTATCTGGGTTTCCTCAAGGTGCTCTAGTTTCCCCCATCAACCCAAAACATGCACAATAAGTAAAAATCCTCTAGCGATGGTACCTGACCAAACCAAGCTGAGCCCGGGCGCCGCACTGCAGCTCCTAACAGGTTGCCCCAGGGTCACTGGTTGAAGGATGGGTCAAATGCAGAGGACAACTTTCCCTACCGGGACAATAAAGGCTAATCTAATCTACTTCCATGGACGGCTGCAGCTGGTCTAGAACTGATGCGCATCCATTGCAGATAGAAACTGTAGAGCCAGCCAGGTGATGAGCAGCCAACCAGGTGAGGATTGTGCATTTCATTCATCAGTTCAGGTAATTTTATCATTAAAAGGTGCTTTTGTTTGTTTAATAATACAAAAGTAGAATGTTTTTACCTTGAGACGTTGTCAGACTTCTATGACGTGTCACTTTTATCAGCTGATCTTCCCGGAAGTGGCCTCTGACAGATCTGGCAATGCCCCCTGCCACCCGATAAGTCTCTGGAGAAGCGTGTCACAGTCATGTGGGAGCATATAAACTCCCTCGTCTCTGTTCATAGTGCCTCGTTTCCTGATCTCTGTTGCTTCCCATATCCAGTGTTTGTACTTATGGATTTGGACAACTCAAAAATGATTGGAACAGAAGGACATGACCTGATTCACCCGTTTTTAGTGGTTTGATATTACAGATCTTAGGTTTTCCTGGTGTGCTCTGTCTTTTTCCGCTCTTGTTAATCTTGAAGTAGTTTGTTTTTTACATTCCTTTCCGATGTTCCTATTCCCTTGTACTTAAACTCCTCCCCGTTTTTCTGATGGATGATTTTTTTTTGCGTGGCATGTCGTAACCTGGCCATCCACATGAATTCTCGTGATATTTGTTTCACAAACTCCAATCCATCTGATCGGGCTCGGGCTGTTAGGTTTGAGCACGGCTGCCGAGTGGCAGACCAAACACAGCACTTTGTGTATTTGAGGACGGGAAAAAAGTCTGTGCTTTTATATGACTGGATTTGACAACAGTTTGAATCTGATTGTGTAGAACAAGCAGAGAAATGTAATATTTATCATGACGTTACAACTTTTCCCCATCTGCTTTTGGTGAGAGCGTGTCCAGATTGATATTGTGTGGCACTCAATTCAGAGTGATACACATCAATCTGGTGTTGCTTTTTGATCAGGTTGTATTTTGTCCTTGGGGTGTACGAGCAGCTGCCTTAATGTTGTATGTGGTTTCAATATGGTGTTGATGTTTTTTTCTTCCTTTTTTTATTTTTAAAGTTTTTCTTGCCCGTAGGCTTTATTAGCACACAGCTAAATGTGAAATTGGGACGAGAAAGAAGGGAGGACATGCAGTAAACCGTCACACACTCAACAGTTTTAGGGCTGAAACAATTAATAGAGGAAAAAGATTAAAAAAAAAAATTTGATTATTTAGTTGCCTCAATTATACATTAATTTACATATTTATTTAAAACTGCATGTGGCGCAAAGAGCACGGAACTACTTGTGGCGCTTGTTTCAGACGGAGCTGGTTTCCCATGCAGCACTGCAGCAACTACTGCAGAGTTACAGCACAAAACAACACGGTAAACAAGGTAAACAAACACTGGCCTCATGCAACAAAATTCTACAAACAAGTTTCTTTATTTAATTAAACTTATAATTCAGATTTAGTGTCAATCAGCCCTGTTTACAATACAGTATGGTGAAAAGTTAATTAGTGCTATATATTAGTTATATATATTATAACGGAACAATTAATGCTATGTTTGTTTTCCTAGAGATGAAGTGTCTGTGGAAGACAGACATGGACCCCTTTTCATGGTTTCAACACTAAATGTGAAAGAGAAATGTGGCAGATGGACTGGTGAAGTGAAATGTTGCTGTGAAATGTTACTTATGTGAACTTGTTATTTAAGCAGAAACTCCTTATTTTTTAATTGTTTATTACTATAAGCTAATGATTTAAAATGATTTAATGTCACCCCCCCCTGAACCGACACCTTAACGTGGTGGAGGGGTTTGAGCGCCCGAATGATCTCAGGAGCTATGTTGTCCAGGGCTTCAAGCCCCTGGTAGGGTCTCCCAAGGCAAACAGGTCCTGGGTGACGGGTCAGAGAAAGATCGGTTCACAAGCCCCCTATGATGGAAAAAAAAACAAGGCCAGTTACGTCGCCCGGAATGGCGTTACCGGGGCCCCACCCTGGAGCCAGGCCTGGCGTGGGTGCTCGACGGCGAGCGCCTGGTGGCCGGGCCTTTCCCCACGGGGCCCGGCCAGGTGCAACCCAAACGAGTGACGTGGGGCCGTCCTCCCGTGGACCCACCACCTGCAGGAGGATCCGTAAGGGGCAGGTGCGGAGGGATATGGGCGGCAGTCGACGGCAGGGGCCTCGACGACCGGATCCCCGGACGCAGAGACTAACTCTGGGGACATGGAATGTGACCTCGCTGGGGGGAAAGAGCCTGAGCTTGTGCGGGAGGTTGAACGGTTCCGACTAGATATAGTCGGCCTCAATCCACGCACAGTTTGGGCACTGGAACCCATCCTCTTGAGAGGGGCTGGACGCTCCACTTCTCTGGTGTTGCCTGCGGGGAGAGGCGGCGGGCTGGCGTGGGCTTGCTTATTGCCCCACAGCTCAGCCGCCATGTGTTGGAGTTTACCCCAGTGAACGAGAGGGTCGCGTCCCTACGCCTTCGGGTTGGGGACAGGTCTCTCACTGTGGTGTCGGCCTACGGGCCGAACAACGGTGCCAAGTACCCGGCCTTCTTGGAGTCCCTGGGAGGGGTACTGGACAGGGCACCGACCGGGGACTCCGTTGTTCTACTGGGGGACTTCAACGCCCACGTGGGCAACGACAGTGACACCTGGAGAGGGGTGATTGGGAAGAACGGCCCCCCCGATCTGAACCCGAGCGGTGTTCAGTTATTGGACTTCTGTGCTAGTCACGGACAGTCCATAACGAACACCATGTTCAAGCACAAGGGTGTCCACCAGTGCACGTGGCACCAGGACACCCTAGGCCGGAGGTCAATGATAGACTTTGTTGTCGTGTCATCTGACCTCCGGCCGCGTGTCTTGGACACTCGGGTAAAGAGAGGGGCGGAGCTGTCAACCGATCACCACCTGGTGGTGAGTTGGATCCGCTGGCGGCGGAGGAAGCCGGACAGACTTGGCAGGCCCAAGCGTATAGTGAGGTCTGTTGGGAACGTCTTGCGGAGCCCGCTGTCAGCAGGGTCTTCAATTCACACCTCCGGGAGAGCTTCTCCCAAATCCCGGGGGAGGCTGGGGACATTGAGTCCGAGTGGACCATGTTCTCGACCTCCATTGTCAATGCGGCTGCTCGGAGCTGTGGTCGCAAGGTCTCAGGTGCCTGTCGCGGCGGCAACCCCCGAACCCGGTGGTGGACACCGGAAGTAAGGGATGCCGTCAGGCGGAAGAAGGAGGCCTATCAGGCCTCTTTGGCTTGTGGGACTCCTGAGGCCGTTGACGGGTATCGGTGGGCCAGGCGTGCCGCAGCTCGTGCTGTCGCAGAGGCAAAAACCCGGGTCTGGGAGGAGTTCGGGGAGGCCCTGGAGGAGGACTATCGGTCGGCCCCAAAGAAATTCTGGCAAACCGTCCGGCGCCTCAGGAGGGGGAAGCAGTGTTCCACCAACACCGTTTACGGTGCGGGTGGGGACCTGCTGACCTCGACTGGGGATGTCGTCGGGCGGTGGAAGGAGTACTTTGAGGACCTCCTAAATCCCACTGTCACGTCTTCCGAAGAGGAAGTAGAGACGGAGGACTCGGAGGCTGACTCATCTATCACCCAAGCCGAAGTCACTGAGGTTGTTGGCAAACTCCTCGGTGGCAGAGCTCCGGGGGTGGATGAGATACGCCCCGAGTACCTAAAGTCTCTGGATGTTGCAGGACTGTCTTGGTTGACACGCCTCTGCAACATCGCGTGGCGGTCGGGGTCGGTGCCTCTGGACTGGCAGACCGGGGTGGTGGTCCCTCTGTTCAAGAAGGGGGACCGGAGGGTGTGCTCCAACTATAGAGGGATCACACTCCTCAGCCTCCCTGGTAAGGTCTATTCCAGGGTACTGGAGAGGAGAATCCGACCGATAGTCGAACCTCGGATTCAGGAGGAGCAGAGTGGTTTTCGTCCTGGTCGTGGAACACTGGACCAGCTCTATACTCTCCATCGGGTGCTTGAGGGTTCATGGGAGTTTGCCCAACCAGTCCACATGTGCTTTGTGGATCTGGAGAAGGCTTTCGACCGTGTCCCACGGGGTGCCCTTTGGGGGGTGCTGCGGGAGTACGGGGTCCGGGGCCCTTTGCTCAGGGCTGTCCGGTCCCTGTATGACCGGAGCAGGAGCTGTGTTCGCATTGCCGGCAGTAAGTCAGATGTGTTCCCGGTGCGTGTTGGACTCCGCCAGGGCTGCCCTTTGTCACCGGTTCTGTTCATTGTTTTTATGGACAGAATTTCTAGGCGCAGTCAGGGGGCGGAGAGGGTCCGGTTTGGAGAGCACAGGATCTCATCTCTGCTGTTTGCAGATGATGTTGTCCTGATGGCTCCATCAAACCTGGACCTGCAACATGCACTGGGACGGTTTGCAGCCGAGTGTGAAGCAGCTGGGATGAGAATCAGCACTTCCAAATCTGAGGCCATGCTTCTCGACCGGAAAAAGGTGGCTTGCCCTCTCCAGGTGGGTGGGGAGTCCTTGCCCCAAGTGGAGGAGTTCAAGTATCTCGGGATCTTGTTCACGAGTGAGGGAAGGATGGAGCGTGAGATTGACAGGCGGATCGGTGCAGCGTCTGCAGTGATGCGGTCGCTGCATCGGACCGTTGTGGTAAAGAAGGAGCTGAGTCGAAAGACAAAGCTCTCGATTTACCGGTCAATCTACGTTCCTACCCTCACCTATGGTCATGAGCTTTGGGTAGTGACCGAAAGGACAAGATCGCGGATACAAGCGGTCGAAATGAGTTTCCTCCGCAGGGTGGCTGGGCGCTCCCTTAGAGATAGGGTGAGGAGCTCAGTCACACGGGAGGAGCTCGGAGTAGAGCCGCTGCTCCTCCACGTTGAGAGGAGCCAGCTGAGGTGGCTCGGGCATCTGTTCCGGATGCCTCCTGGACGCCTCCCTAGGGAGGTGTTTCGGGCATGTCCCACCGGGAGGAGGCCCCGGGGAAGACCCAGGACACGCTGGAGGGACTATGTCTCTCGGCTGGCCTGGGGAACGCCTCGGGATCCCCCCGGAGGAGTTGGAGGAAGTGTCTGGGGAAAAGGAAGTCTGGGAGTCCCTGCTTAGACTGCTGCCCCCGCGACCCGGCCCCGGATAAAGCGGAAGAAGATGGATGGATGGATGGATTTAATGTCACAGGAGGAGTACGTTGGACGTTTTCTTTATTTAACACAAAGACTACCAGGATTTTAGAACTATAGAATGATTCTTCTAACGTGCTAAAAGTTGGTCTATTAAGCCTCTTTTTTTGAATATTATCATTATTCAGAGTGCCGAGGTTGACCAGCATCAGCGGAGGAAGGAGGAAGAGGAGGAAGAGGAGGAGGGTTGTTTGCGATAGCAAAGCCGCTGTTACAGAGAATATATAAATATTAATTCATTGATCTGGACCCATCTTCCTAAAAAAAAAAAAAAAAGCCAGCCAAATACTATTATAACACAGGATTTGTAAACACCTTGAATATTGTCGCTGTTGTTACCGGGGCAGCTGAAGCAACAGGCGCTTAGTTTATTGATCTCGACAGCCTAAAATGCCATAACAACAGAATAAAGTTTGCCATAAATACCTTGAACGTTTACAATAGACTACTGCCAGGGAGATTTTGCCAGCTTCTTTTTGCGTCCTCCGACTCGCTGTCTGATTCGGCTGAGCTGCCCAAAACCCACGAGTCCTCGTCTGACTCACCTTCACCACCCGAATCAACATCAATGTTTTGAAGCATTACCAGGGCCTCTTGTACGGATAATCGCCTCAAATCCATTTTACCTTTAGCTTAGCCGTGAGAGACACTAAAGGTGACGCAAACGCTGGAGCTGCACTGTCATCCGCAGGGGAAAATCACAACGTTATTAATAGAGCCGTCAAACTGACGGGTGTGGGAGGAACTCGAGGAGGAGGGGGCAGTAGGAGGGGACGAGATTCCGCAAACAAACAAAGCCAGATGACCCAAACCCGTTGTTGTAAAAAAGGAATGGAATACATCCTCCAGACCGGAAATCATGAATCACAAGCATCACTGCCCATGATCGAGGTGGCCGGACCAGAGGGACAAATGTACGTGTATGGACCCTGGAGTTCAGAGGAGGTCGAGGCCAGTGCCAAAGCTGGGGAATGGGACTCAATTTTCTAAAGATTTTGAAGAATTTTGCAGGGAGCTAGAGTGCAGAAAGATATTGGTGGTTGCTATGAAAACTAGTGACTTTGCAAAGATAAAAGATCACATTCCAGCCAATGATCTGCGGGCCGACAAACCCACATATGGACACAATGTAGACTACATTGCGGCTATAACCAGACTGAACTTGGCCATTTCCCGAGAATTTCCTGTCCTTTATGACCCGGAAGCTATCCAGAGGTGCAAACAAAAACAGGACGAGAACACAGACGATTTTATCCACCGATTCTCCACCCTGTACAAGGAAAAGAGTGGCATGGTAGACGGGCCGGGCTCACCATATGAAAAAATTATTTGCCAGGCACTCTACCAGAGCATGCTCCCGGACATTATCGCCAGAGTACAAAAGTGTGGGCGGATTTGAGCAGCCCAAGCTCGATGACCTGCGCAGATATGCAAGTCATGCGCAGATGCTTATCGCAAAGACAAAGAAAAAGAAGGAAGGACGGGCCAAAGAACTACATGAGGCCACAATGACACTCTACGTTAATTCTGGCCAACCGGGAGGACAGCAACCTGGAGGACAACAACAAAACCAACGCGGACATGGACGTGGACGTGGGAGACGGGAACAACGGAGAGGTGCATGTCATGTCTGCGGACTGTTGGGACATTTTGCCCGAGACTGCACAGCGACAACACCGTAGTTTGGACCTTACTATCCTACCGGGCAACAGGCCGTGGCCTGTCACACACCCGGAGCACAGCAGGCTCTCCCGAACGTGCAGCAGCAGTTTTTAGCTCTTTCGGCACCACAATCGCAGCATGGAGGAACGGACTGACTGGAGGCGGAGGAAGGGAGCGGGTCTGAACACGCACCAGAAACAACTGGCTCAACGAGACACGCACTGGAACAACACCTACAACCACACCTGCAAGAGGGTAACATGCACCTGACACCAATCTCACATGCAATCACTTATCTTGAGGGTTGTGCTGAGGTATCAGAGGGTACATATTCTAAAGCTAAAACTAAATTTCTTGGTGGACTCAAGCGCCACAAATTCTGTGATTGAATTTTCTGCACTAACAAAGAAACCCAGGTTAAGTGGGCGGTACGCATTTTCATTAGCAGCTTCTGGAGAGACAACGAACTAGAATTTCACATCTCCTTTAACATGTTTTGATGTCAGTGGTCACACGTTCAAGCATTCATTTCTCTATTCTTCTTTGTGTCCGGTGAACCTGTTAGGACGCGATTTAATGTGTCTATTAGGAATCTGCCTTATCTCCACTGCAGACGGACTAGAGGTCACCACCATAAGAGAATTGGCACATGATTAAAATTTTCTGACGGGGCAGACAGAAGCTCCCGATTATAACTATTTTTGAAATTGTCCCCAAACCCTTCAATTAAGCTAATTTCTTTAGCTCATGAGAAAGTGACACACACTGAGAATGCTGACTTCAAAGACATGTGAGAATTGCAGTGCTCGTTTTGTTTGCCCGCAGATGTAACTAGAACAGAACATGATTTTAATGCTTGTTGGTATGAATGTTATGAGGACTCTTTAACGACTGAACATTTATTCTGGGGTAATCAGTTCTCTGCCATCTCTGTGTCACTCCCTGACTCACTAAAATAATGTAATATGTCAAACTTAAATCTGTACATAGCATTATCTAAACCAACAAATGCAAACTGGGGGGAAGTACAAGATTTTGTCTATCGCTGTTTCATGGCAAAGGACTAGGAGAATATTCCAAATTAGTTTGAATTTGCATGCTCCACAAACGCGTGGAGGATGTGTTCACAATTGTCTCTCCCGTCCATTCGCTGCATTTCCACAGGCGCTGCTAAGAGTCACTCTGCTCCGGGAGAAGGCTGTTTATCTCAGGCTGAGGCAGAGGCGATTCCAGAACCGAGAGAGGTTGCAGATGACCTCTGGGCCAAGAGCCCAACTGATGTAGGCCGGATTCGAAGTTGTCAACCCGTAGTGATCACCCCAAAATCTGACGCCCGCCCCTGTAGACCACAATATCCTCTGCGCCCAGAGGCAGTTGAAGGTATTACTCCAGTATTTGAAGCCCTGAGGGAGGCGGGAGTAATAGTTCCTTGTAAATCAGGGAGGTGCAGAGTCCCATCTTTCCTGTAAAAAAGCAAGGTGAGTCAGGGGCCCCAGAAAAGTGGCGATTTACAAATGACTTGAAAGCAGTAAACGCTGCTGTGGAACCAGTTGCAGCTGTAGTATCTAATCCATACACTATTTTATCTCAGATTCGTTCAGAGGCAAAATACTTTACAGTTGTGGATCTGGCTAATGTGATTTTCTCTGTCCCTGTTCATCAGGATTCACAGTTCTGGTTCGCATTTGAATTCCAGATCCGACTCTGGACCCTGACACGGCTTTGTCAGGGGTTCATTCACTCTCCAACATGGTACAACGCAGCACTGCACGACTCATTGGCTCCTCTGCAGCCGTCACCAGGAAGTTGTTTATTGCAATACGTGGATGATTTAACTTTTATGTTCTCCAACTGAGGACCAGTGTAAACAAGATAGAGTGACTTTACGTCATAATTTGCATGCAGAAGGCCACAAAGCGAGCCTGTCTAAATTGCAATTTGTTAAGGAGGAAGTAATTTTCTTGGGTCATGTGATTTCTAAAAATGGTAAAGGCATTTCCACGAAGCGCGTTGCGGAAATAAAGAATATTCCCAAACCAATTACTAAGAAACAATTGATGTCATTTTTGGAAATATGTTTATATTGTAGACAATTCATTCCAAATTATTCTGTAATGGAGTCTCCTTTAAGTGCACTCATTCATGGAAAAGGCCTTCGGACTCATGATAAACTGACATGGACAGAGGAGGCGGAGACAGCTTTCTGTGAGCTGAAAATGGCCTTACAGAAGCCACTAACTCTGGGGTTACCTGACCCGACCATTCACACAGACTGTAGACGAACGAAACTGTTGCATGAGCTCTGTTTTGCTTCAGTCCCTGCGGGGGCTCCCTGCGGGGGCTCCCTGCGACCTGTCGCTTACTTTTCTGCTAAACTGGACCCAGTAGCAGTCGGGATGCCACGATGTTTACATGCGGTTGCGGCAGCTGAAAAGGCTGTCCTGGCATCACGTGATCTAGTGGGTTATGCTGAGCTCACACTGTTGGTACCACATGCTGTCTCTCTGATTTTATTGGAACAGAAAACGTCTCATCTTTCTACTTCACGATGGCTTAGATATAACACTATTCTTCTTGAGTTGTCTAATGTCACAGTAAAACAGTGTACACAGCTTCACCCTGCCACACTCTTGCCCACCCCTGATGAAGGAGAACCTCACTGTTGTATTTCCGCCATTGAACAGGTGTGCACTCCAAGACCGGATCTGAATGAAGAGCCACTCATTAACCCTGATTTTATTTTCTATGTAGATGTATCGGCATCTCGAGAAGCTAACACTGGTCAGAACCGTGTTGGCTTTGCTGTATGCTCTGAGTGGGATGTGGTGGCGTCAGGCCCACTGCCCTCACATTTCTCTGCATAGACAGCTGAATTGGGGGCTCTGACAGCTGCGCGCAAACTGGCGAAGGGTCAGTCTGTCACAATTTTCAAAGATTCTCGCGATGCATTTGGTGTTTGTCATGACCGGGCTGGGTTGTGGCGACACAGGAACTTTTTGAAATCAGATGGTAAGCCTATTCTAAACTCCACACAGGTTGCAGGGCTCCTGGAGGCGATCTTGTTGCCATCTGAGATTGCTGTATGTAAATGTCAAGCTCACACAAACCGAGATGACCAAATCTCACAGGGAAACAGCAGAGCGGACGCAACATCGAAGGCCGCATGTTTTGTGTCTTACAGAGTCCTTATCAGCAATGCAGGAATTTGCCACGTCAGAGGAAATCTCTGTGTGGACTAAGGCTGGGGCTGTGAAGTCTGATGGCACATGGCTTGGACCAAATAACAAACCTTGCGTACCTAAAAAAATTTTTTAGGCAGATGGCGTTGATCTCACAAGGCCGTGACCATGCATCAAAAGGGGGGATGCTGACTGCTGTGGGACAAAATTGGTTCACAAAAAAGGTTTTACAATTTACTCCCAAAAGGTTTGTCAATTTTGTGCTATTTGTTTAAACAACAATCCAGGTAGAGCAAAACAAGTCCCACAGGCAGCGCACCCACCACCAGAAAGGCCATTTGAGCACATGCAGATGGATTTCATTGAACTAACTCCATGTAAGGGCAAGAAATTCTGTCTGGTGTTCGTTGATGTTTGGTCCCGGCATGTGGAAGCTTTTCCATCTAAGCATGCTTCTAGTGGTCAAAGCTCTGATCAGAGATTTTGCCACGCTGGGGCATTCCTGAAAAAATGTCTAGTGACAATGGCAGCCATTTTGTAGCTAAGGTGGTGGAGGAGGTGGGTCAATTTGGCACTTGGGTTCACGCATCACACTGTCGAGCAGTCTCCAGCTCACCTGTGGAGCTCAACAACAACAGCACGGCTGTCTGTCCACCCGTGGGTCAGACACAAGGGCTGCAACTCCAACCTCAACCACTGAGGACGTCGTGGGACCTTTGAATTGCAACGATCTCAAGCGCGTGAGAGCAGGGGTCAGAGCAGGTCATAAAGCTCGACCCGCACCAGAGCCCACTGATCGGGTGCTCCGAGCACGTGGCATTCCGCCAAAACCCAGCGCAGTTTGAAGCTCTGCATCGTTTGTGTTGTGTAGACACGATTACCAATCTTTGTTGTCTTCATGGCTCCTAAAGCACATCTATGTGCTCTTCGGGAGGAGAAGAGCCCCCTGGAGCCTAAAAGCTCTAACCTGATCAACAGGAGGGTCAACATCAGGTCACTGAATTGTAGAAAATTGATGTATGCCTTGTTGTTGTCAGTCGCCCTGGTTTTGTTAATCATGTGGTTCATTGCTCCGCCCAGCTTGATATATCACAACAGAGAACAAAGGTTCAACCGTAACACTCGTACACTGCATAATGACAACACACAGATTGGGTCTCTTACACTTATTCATAACCATTTTCACTGTCTATACTCTAAATTACTGGTATCGATATGTTAAATACATAGCCGATAGCCATAAACGGAAAGATTATGTGTGTACACATATGCCCATAGCAACGGCGGCGCCCCGCGTATTGCCTCTCCCTGTACCTGATTTAGCCACCTAAAGATTACCTAAAACTCTAATCTCTTTGGATAATCCTAAACTCCTGAGTAAAATAGTTTGGTCTGTGTCGAAAGTGATGATTCCTCTTGTACTACGCAAGACTACAAGGCGACCTGAAATTAACAGACCTCCTGAGAATCTAGAACTGGGACCACTCTTTGGACCAGTACATATTCAACCTGGCTCTAAATTTGCATGTTTCACACAGAATATTATATCACCCTTGACCACCGGAACAGAATCTGAACTTAAACCACAGCATGTAGGACGAATCCCTAATATATATTGTTCTGCAGTACATGTCCCGTGCACCCCTCTGAGGGAGGGGATTCATTTGAATACATCTCAGGCGGGTCCCGGAACCACATGTGCACCTTACTACACCGTACCAGACATTTTAGGGACCGTTCCAATTGAGGATTACATGTTTCTCTGTGGATATTACATGTATGATGTCTTCCGGCTGGATGGGTGGGCCGTTGCGCTGCTGTGATCCCGTCAGATCATTCATACATAATAACTGGGATACCACACCTCACACACAGAGCTCAGCGGGATCTGCCACCTCAAGACTCTGTTTGGGGGTCTGACGTGCCAGATGACCATAAGATTTGGACCACGGGGGACATTTTTTTATTGGCATTATTCCCAGGTGTAGGAGTGGGTAAACTGATGTTGCGCGTAGAAACTCTTAGCATACAGATTTACTTCATTTATCAACAACACTAGCCACTATTGAGGCACAGAGAAGAGATGCACACACTCTGCGCAGTCGCACTTAAAAATTGTATTGTGCTCGATCAAATGGCTGGAGCGGCTGGGGGGGTGTGCACTTTACTCAAGGGGAGCTGTTGTACTTATATTCCCGCTAATGAAGATGGAGGAGCAATCCAACAGGGACTCGCAAATTTGACTAAACTTCGTGACCTCATGGAGTCAGAAACTGTCACAACTACTCATTCTTCCTCAGTGTTGGGATGGTTTCTTACTTCCTGGCGTGACGTGCTTATACATTTTGGCATTATTGTGGTTGTAATCTTGATTGTGTTCTCCTGTGTTCTCCCGTGTTTATTCAAAGTCATTGGTATCTGCTCAATATGTGTCTGTTCAGGTGACAGGGCCAGATAAAGACGCTTTCAAGCAGGCACGGGGTACATTAGTGATTCAGACGATGATTCAATCATTAGGGGAATGAAGTGGTTTAACTGTTTAAACAGAATTTACTGATTAAAGGGGGGAGATAATAATGATTTAAAAATCCTACATTATGTGTTCGCCTGTCCGTCCGAGGGAGTCGGGTCTCTCCTTCACTGTGGAACTCCTCGAGGTTTCTACCTTTTCCTAAAGAGGTTTTGTAGTTTTCCTGGCCGAGAAGGAGGGTCTAAGGACAGGGGAGCATACTTATTACTACTTTTATTATTATTACTTATTACTAATTACTACTTTTATTATAATTATTACTTACTACTTTAATTATTGTTACATTTTTATTATTACTTACTACATTTATTACATTTATATTATACTTATTATTGGTAAGGTTTATTGCTATTAATTAGGAATCTTATTAATTAAGTGCTAATTTTGCGGTAATGTTGAGGATGAGATACTCAGTGGTCAAAAGGACCAGGGCAAAATGGAATTTATACCCTGTACATTTGTGGTTCTAGGTTTCTCCTCTGAAAGATTTTGCTTCAGCTAATTTTTTACATATACTATCTCTTTGGGTTTCAGGTTATTAATTGACTGATGATTTGTTGTGAATGTGATTTATAATAAAACAGGGTTTCATAATTATCAGAAGACGGGATTGTAATGGGAAAATGTATTTCTATCAAGGTTGCAAATTGTGTCATGTCTATGTATCATATAATATTATCTTAGCTCCGGCAAAGTCGTGAGTCAAAACCTTGAGGGTTGTTTTCATTTTGAATAGAGCCGATTTGGATTGTGACAATGTGCGTACGTGTCAATGTATGTAACTGCCTTTAAAAGGATGTTTAATGTCATTGTTCTTGAGTCAGGAAGGGAGCGCTGATCTTGCCAGGGAAAGTGTTTTATTCACCGTGCACGAGTAACTAAAGATCCACCTATTGAGAACAACAAACTCTGTTTACCTCTTTATTTCTTGGTACTTTTCCACGAAATGCCACAACACCCCTCCCCACAATCAGTATACTACTACTTCATGCAATGCAAAGAGAACAATTCTGACCTTATAACATCCACATCATTAAAGTTATAGCTATGATGTAATTTGCCTTTTGTTCAGAATGTGTGTGCCAAGTTTCAACTGAACATTTTTCTTCCTACTTTTCAAGGGGGTGCTGTAGAGCAATTTAATAACATATAACATATATGGGTCACTGCATACTAAAGTGTACAAAAGTGTTACATAGAGGTCCAAATTTAAAAAAGGATTTTTTTTTTCATTCCAACTTACATCAGAAAGTACCACCTCTAGGCATCATAAAAATACCATAAAATATATAAATGGATACATTATAATTTCTTACCATTGACACACACAGCAAACTTACCTTGGACGTAACATACGTAAACTTTGTCGGACACAAAACTTTCAAAAGAGATTTCTTCCTCGTTGAGTGCTCTGCGCATGCGCGAGTTACTGATTTGCGTGGGACAGCAAAACGCGGAAGTGAGATGTTAGTTTTCCCCATGCGGTAAACAATGCTGTTTTGGATGTAACAACTCGTAAAAGAACTCGAAACGAGATCGAAATTATGATGGAACGCTACAGGCTCCCGGGAGTAGACACAACCAAAACAGTTCCACCGTTGAGTACAGTAATAAAGAGTCGCATTTTGATGACGTAGCATGGCACTTAAAAATAAGTCATAAAACGTAAACTGGTACAGTTTACTGAATAGTTGCAGTTAAAGTGACAGGTGTTTAGAAGTGTTCATGAGTCCAACGGCAGAAGGAAAGAAACTATTCTTGTGGCGGGAGGTTCTGGTCCAGATGGACCGTAGCCTCCTGCCTGAGGGGAGTGGTTCAAATAGACCATGTCCAGGGTGAGAAGGGTCAGCTGTGATCCGACCTGCTCGTCCCAGAGCCCTGGAGACGTACAGGTCCTGCAGAAATGGAAGTCTGCAGCCGATCAGCTTTTTGTTTGTCCCTGGCTGTGGCTCCAGCGTATCATGTATCAAAACTCAACCAAAATTCAAGTCCTATTCGGGGTGAACATCCTTTTTTGGGAGAGTTTGATTAATCTGCTGTTCTCATTTGATCTTATGTATATGTATAATATACAGAAACAATTTTAAAAATAACAAAGACCTTGTCATTTTTGCTTTGGGAATTTTTTTAATAATGCTCTAATTAAAGACAATGGCAATTGTACACTTTAGTGTGGAGTGACCAATCAGGTTGTGTTGTGCACAATGTGCAATTGGGTCTTACCCAAATTCAACATTGCTTGTCAGGGATACACAATGTAGCATAGCCACTGAAGGTGCATTGAAAAGTCTGTAATGCTCCTTTTCCATTCGTATCTACTCGGTTCTACTCTACTTGGTGATCCCCGGAGAGCAAAGACTAAATAATCCTGCAGAAAACAATCCTTGTGACCACAGAAAGGCTCTTCAGTATGTGCATGAGCATACATACTCGTGTACATTGGTATGGAAGGACTGCCCATCAACCCTGGCTTTACACGTTTTTAAAAATTGCAGGTGTCAAGTTTCCACCTCGTTATAACTTTGCAAAACTTACAAGGTTTTTTCTGCTTTGAACAACTTTTGACCCCACATTCATCCTGATGTGGCTGCCTCAGTTTGGTGACCGTCAGACAAAAACAAGTTTGTTAAAATATAAGCACATGATTTTGGCCGAGTCAAGTCTGAACCAAAATGGCCGACGCCCTGTGTGTTTTAGGACAGGCCATAATATATATATATTTTTTGACTATATTGAGACGCTCGATGTATCTTTCATTAATTCATTCATTTTCTACCGCTTGTTCCCGTTAGGGTTCGTGGGTGACTGGAGCCTATCCCAGTGCCTTTGGGCCTTTGGGCTCTGTGTATCTGCCAAGTTTTTTGTCTGCTATGAAAAAGGCGCCACCACCCCTCCTTTGGCATACTGTACAGAGAGCAGTTTGGTAACGTAGATTCTTGGCCTATCTTCAAGACTTTTCGCGCATGTTAAGGCTTTTAAAATTCACATTTCGTTGGCTGCGAAATACAAATTTCAATATTTCCCATTTTTTTACTCTTAAACATTAAGTTAGAATTATGTGACTTTGTGAGATTGTTCCCCACCATGGGCTCTCTGTCTGTAAATATTTTAACAAGTCCACGTCAAATAGATATAATTTGATGCATTTTATAATGAGGAAAGTTGAAGGGAGCGCCAGAGAGTCATATTAGAAGATCAAATTTAAGTAGCAAATGATTACGTCCAGCTCACAGTTCTGCATGTGCACTCCATTGGGTCAGTTCAAATCTGACGTTTGTAAGAGATAGTTTTATTTATTCTGCGAACATTTTTATTTTGTATCAAATTCACCATGGCTACAACCAATGTTCTATTTAAAATAGAATAGATAATCTTTCATAGCACATCGGTTTTTCTATGAAAACTGTTAGAGGGGATGATGTGTGACTTTATAGATCCAATATGGCCGATTTCCTGTAGAATTTGGGGAGGGGTCATAATAATTTCTTAAAATTTTCCTGACATAATTATTTTTTGTATGTCAAGTTTCATTGATCTACGTTTAAATTTTTCCGTACAGAGCTCCCATATAAATCCATTGAGGTGGCACTACTGAGCCCATTTCAATATTTTTCTCAGGGCTTTCACTCCACATTAGAGTTCACTGCGCTGTTATTTTCCATACCACTCAATTAAATTCAGATTCAGAATAAACAGTGTTCATAGAACTTGATAATGTCCCAGCATCCCGTGTCCTTAGACAGATGTCCCAATTCACTTACATATTTGTCATAGTTTACTACTTGTTTTTTGCGTTTTCCCTCAAAATTTTACAGATACAATAGGTCTCTCGCTGGGGCGAGAAAAACAAATATCCAGGGAGTGATGGGTTCACCTCTGAGTGGTATAAAGCTATAAAAAAAAAAACACACTCATGGACTTACGGGTATGGTGCAGACAGACTAGTTACACTGCTACGTGCTGCCTGTATTTGCCTTTAAAATCTCTTTTTCACTTACAACCCGACGAAGACGCTGTAAGAGATAACTAAACCCAAAAAAGGAAAGAGGTGATGCTACGGGAACTAAATGATTAAAACTGAAGGACTATAGCCTTGGGGGGAAATCGGACGGGCGACGACAATGCGGAGTACAGAGGACTAGCGCAGGACTTTGTGGACAGGTGGCAGCAGAACCACCTCCTCATCAACGCAGGGAAGACCAAGGAGATGGTGGTGGACTTCCGTGGTGCAAGAGGTGGGGGACAGAAGGGTCTTGGCTAAACTCACATCTATGCTGGACCATGAATCTCGCCCCAACAGGATGCTCTGTCTGGTCTGGAGAGTAGCTTCAGTGACAGACTGATACACCCTCACTGTGTGACGGAGAGATTTTGCAGGTCTTTCCTTCCTGCTGCTGTCAGACTTTAAAATGAACACAGTTAGCCTTGAACATGTGTCATTCAGCTTTATCATGTGCAGTACTGTGACATAATGTCAATCTATTTTGCTCTTATTTTTCTCTTCTGACATTACGCGTCTTATTGTACAGTAATTTTAAATTGTTTCTTAATGCATGCCCTTTTTTGATTGAATATATGTTGTTTTATTATTGCTCAGTGTTTTATGTTGCACCTTAAGGCCGAGACAAGTTCCTACGTTTTTGAATTTTGTTCATTGACAATGGCAATAAACTCTTTCTGATTCTGATTCTGATTCTGAACCCTCAGTTCTGACAACAACCCCGCCTCTGTGTGGAGAGGGCTCCGGCTTCTAACTAACTACAAGTCCCGAGCCCCCCATGCGGCAGGAGACCGAAAACTGGCTGAGCAATTTAACGCCTTCTACTCCAGGTTTGATGTGACCACCTCCTCCCCCAAGGTGGCCACCTCTGCCAACCCCCCCCCCCCCCCCAGAGCCCACCATCAGCTCCCTCGTCAAGAAGGCCCAGCAGAGGATGTACTTCCTGCAGCAGCTGAGGAAAGCCAAGCTGTCAGTGCAGATGATGGTGCAGTTTTACACGGTCATCATTGAGTCCATCCTCACCTCCTCCATCACCGTGTGGTACGCTGGAGCCACAGCCAGGGACAAACAGACTACAGCGCCCTCTGCTGGAGCCACAGCCAGGGACAAACAGAGACTACAGCGCATTGTGCTTTCCTTCCATCTCTGCAGGGCCTGTACCTCTCCAGGGCTCTGGGACAAGCAGGTCGGCTCACAAATGAGCCTTCTCACCCTAGACACGGACTATTTTAACCACTCCCCTCACGCTAAGGTCCATCCGGACCAGAACCTCCCGCCACAAGAATAATTTCTTTCCCTCTGCCATTGGACTCATGAACACTTCTTAAACAACTGCCACTTTAACCACAATTAAATCAATAACTCACTGCACTGTCATTTTCTGCCCTACATCTGTAAATTTAACTGTAAATTCTTGTGTACATAGTGAGTCTATTTTTATCCTATACTAAAGTAAATTTTAATTGTTTCCCAATGCATGCCCTTTGAGCAATAATAAAAACAACATATATGAAACATATATGAAATCAGTGTTTTACGTTGCACCTTTAAATTGCGCCGAAACAAGTTCCTATGTTTGTGAATTTTGTTCATTGACAATGGCAATAAACCTTTTCTGATTCTGATCATCCCTGGTATTTTTCTGTCCAGTTGTGAATAAAAGTGCGTAATTTTAGTTATTTCTGTTTTTACGATTATACTTCTGTGCCTAATCTGTGTTGCAACAGTGGAAGTTCTCCATTGTGGAAAAAAGGTTATCTTATTTTACCTCAGAGTGGTACAAAGCTTTAATAGAAACACTTATTCTTTTGGCTTTCAACAACATTTAACTGGGCTCATAAAAAACCTAGATTCCTCCAAGTTAGAAAGAAGCCATCATATATCTAATACCTAAAGGAGGGAAGGACCGACATTCTATTCTGAATGTGGACTATCATATATACACCTCAATCATGTCCACAAGAATGGAGCAAATGCTCCAAAATTGAATCCACAATTATCAGGATTTATTACCAGATGCCAACCCAGGATAACAAGATGATCTCTAAACATAATAAACCATATACAAAAACAACAAGACAAAGCTATGATCATTAGTTTGGATGCTGAGAAGGCTTTTGAGTCTGTTAGCTGACCTTATTTATTTAAAGTGCAAACAAATTTCAAATGATTTAATTATAAAAAAAATATTTGCGCCCTTTACAATGGTCCAACATCAAGAATTAAAAATGAATGGCCACCTGACGGATCCACTCACGCAGGAAAGGGGGGTGAGACAGGGCTGTGCCTGGTTCCCCCTCCTGTTAGCTTTGTATCTGGAACCATTGGCCCAATATATTAGACAATCAAAAACAATTCATGGTGTTACAATCAATGGGATGGAACATAAAATTGCCTGCTATGCAGACAATGTTCGATTATATTTGACCAAACCAGACATTTCTAACCCCAAAGTGATGCTATTTCTTGCAAAAATGGGTCCGATGTCTGGATACAAACTAGATACACAAAGAAATGATAATTATTAAATCTTAAACTGGATGGCTTTTGACCAAAGTTTTGTACCTAACAGCACAGCTTTGAGATAACAAAAAAGGTATAAAAGGTTTTCCACCAGATTGTAAAAGATAATTAGTTTTAACGTGTTTAAAGAATCCTCTGACTTGGAGAAACAGGACTTTTATAGATATTTACAAATAAGGAGTTATTATAACTAAGGTTATAAACAGAGTAATGATCATCAAAGCCCTTTGACTGAAATATTTAATGAAGCTTAAAAATCAGAACTTTCAAGGGGAATATCATCTAAATGATACAAATGTATTAACAATTTGGGCAGCCACTCCACTGATTACATTAAGGGTAGATGAGAAAGAGAGGTTCACTTTGTTCTGGCTGATGAACTCTCCATACTTTTGGAGAGAATTGTGTGGAAAATTGTGGTAACATTTCTTTATAACCTTTATAACCTTCTTTACCCTCCCAGCTCAACGTGCCCGACTCCACCTGCAGGTGGATTACTGACTTCCTGACGGATCGGAGGCAGTGCGTGCGGCTGGGGAAGAATGTCTCAGACACTCGGACTATCAGCACAGGAGCTCCACAGGGCTGTGTACTTTCTCCTCTGCTCTCCTCCCTGTACACAAACTGCTGCACCTCCAGCCAACAACTCCGTAAAACTGATCCAAGTTTGCGGACAACACCACCCTCATCGGCCTCATCTCGGACGGGGATGAGTCTGTCTACAGGAGGGAGGTGGATCGGCTGTGTCCTGGTGCAGCGGCAACAACCTGGAGTTTAACGCCCAGAAGACAGTGGAGATGATCGTGGACTTCAGGAAAGTCACAGCCCCTCAGCTCCCTCATCAAAGAAGGCCCAGCAGAGGATGTACTTCCTGCGGCAGCTGAGGAAAGCCAAGCTGCCAGTGCAGATGATGGTGCAGTTCTACACGGCCATCATTGAGTCCATCCTCACCTCCTCCATCACCGTGTGGTACGCTGGAGCCACAACCAGGGACAAACAGAGACTACAGCGCATTGTGCGTTCTGCTGAGAAGGTGATCGGCTGCAGACTTCCATCTCTGCAGGACCTGTACGTCTCCAGGGCTCTGGGACGAGCAGGTCGGATCACAGCTGACCCTTCTCACCCTGGACATGGACTATTTGAACCACTCTCCTCAGGCAGGAGGCTGCGGTCCATCCGGACCAGAACCCTCCCGCCACAAGAATAGTTTCTTTCCCTCTGCTGTCGGACTCATGAACACTTCTAAAACACCTGTCACTTTAACTACACTATTCATCACTCACTGCACTGTCACTTTCTGCACTACAACTTTAAACTTGTGTACATAGCAATGTGCCTATTTTTATTTTTATTTTATACTATAGTAATTTTAAATTGTCCCTTAAATGCATGCCCTTTTGTTTGATTGAATATATATTGTTTTATTATTGCTCAGTGTTTTGTGTTGCACCTTCATGCCGAGAAAAGTTCCTATGTCTGTGAAGTTTGTTCATTGACAATGGCAATAAACCTTTCTGATTCTGATTCTGATTTCTAATGTCAAAGTGCCCATTATTCACAGAGATACGCTGGCTGTTGGAGAGAACGTGGCCGCAAGGAGGCAAACCACAATCATGTGTTTTGGGAGTGCTCTGTTGCTCACAAGTATTGGACTGAGATCAATAATGCCAAAGACAATTTATGACATCACCATCCCAATGGATTTCAGAACTATGTATTCACAAAATAATGGATGACAAAATATGCATCGATGACCAAGGATTGGACTAACATCGGAAATCTGTAAAATTCGAAAAAATCACATCTTAATTTGATACTGGATGAATTTTAACATACTTTGGACTAAATGGGACGATTTCTTTGGGTTTTGAGTGCCCTGACTTGCCCTGACTCTTTATTAGCTTGACGTCTACTGTTTTTGATGTTATTGATGTTATGTCTGTTCTCTCGCTTGCCTCGTTTTCTCTTTCACTGTGTTTGTTTATATGTTGTTGATTTTTTTTTTTTTTAAATTAACAAAAAAACAAAACAACCAGTGATGATGCTCAGTGAGGAAAACATCCAAACCAGTGCAAACCTGAACAGATCAGGAGCCACAGGTAAAAACACAAGTCAAAGTGTAATAAAGAATGAACATGAGTGAAGCTGCTGTGAGCGCTGACTGTCCACACTAATGTGACTGTGAATACAAACACATTAGAAATCATTTAGTTCACTACATGAGTAATTTGTCACAAAGATAAGCTTAAACTATAAAAATAGTGAGCTCATATTGAGTTTGTGCAGCAACTACCAACAGGTCTGTGATATCAACATTTCATATCAGAAATCATATCACAAGTCTAAATTCCTGTTTCTGCTGCTGATGCATGAATATGGACTCAGTTTTTCACCTGCTGCAGATTGTGTCCACAAATAACTATGACTAGGCTGTATAAAGCAATTTAGTTCTTATATTTTTTAGGGTTTTATCTTTTACTTTATTTTCGCCTGTCGACACAGCCTGAGCAGCAAAACTCGGCCAGCAGCCCAAAATGAGACACTCCTGGTCTACTGTATATGGAGGGGATTTTGCAGGAAAAATATGTCACGTTTGTTTTCATAACAGTGTCAAAGTGCCCATTATTGACAAGGAAATGCTAAATGTTGGAGAAACTGTGGCAGCCAGAAGGCAAACCACTGTTGCGTGTTTTGGAACTGTCCTGTTGGACTGAAATTAACAATGCACTGCCGACTGTTTTTGACATTGCCATCCCTTTCAATGTATTTGAGCTTCAAAACTCCTGCTATGGACACAATAAACATATCTTTGGGATGTACTTTTGGCGGTGAGAAAAAATGGCATCACAAGGAAATGGATGACACAAATTATCAAGGCCTGGTCTGACCAAGTAACAGATATTTAGACAAATGGAAAAAATGACATTCAGCCTTCCTTCGGAAAATTTGATAGACTAGACCGAAAGGGAATTCATCATGTGCCATGATTGTGTTTATTTTGATGTTTAGTTAATGCTCTCTGGTCATGTTCTGTTCAGTGTTTATGTATATTTATTTATTAAATTGAAAAAAATATATATATTTAAATAGAAATAAAAATAAATAAAAGAGAATCAGCCTGTCTTGCAAACAAAGGTAGACTATTCCACAGAAAAGGCTCAATGATTCTCTGAACAACCCGTTCGATTGTAAGGCCAGGAACAGGAGGGTTTACGGTTGGTGATTTTTAATCAACTAGAAAACGGAGGCGGGCCGGATTTGAGCCAGCCAGTCGTCCATTAAATTATAATTTACAATAATCCAACAATGTACTCAATCAATGGCCCACTTGCACTCCTACGGGTTCTTAAACAGGCTGGTTACAGGCTCTGTGAGGTCCATCTTGTGGTACTCAGAGCAAGTCTACTCTAGACCTAGTCCTGGACCAATGTTTAGTTCTGGTGAATCTTCTTCAATCATGATTTAGGGGAGGGCTATTCAACGTAACACTTGGGGACCAAATGGTGACATGGTAGGGCAGCAGTTAGCGCTCGCTTCACAGCAAGGAGGTCCTGGTGCAGGGCCTTTTTGTGTAGAGTTTGCATAGGTTTCCTCCGGGTTCTCCGGTTTCCCCTACCACTAAAAACATGTGTATGAATGAGAGTATGTTGTGAGAGTGAATGCGGGACAACGGATGAAAATTAGCCCACGGCTAATCCGGCGTGTTTACATCATGTGTTTCATGCATGTTCATCAACATGCACTGTCCTGACCAAATAAATAAATGAATACATGCAATTTTGGTGTTGGCTGACCTGCCCCAGCATCACGGAATCTATTCATCTGCCGCGAATTCGTAACTAGGCCTATTAAAAAGCTTGTGTATTGAAATATAATGTAGCTTAATTAGGGTGTTCACACTTGTTCTGGTTTTGTCCTGGTTTGATCCAAGTTTGGATGTTTTTTTTTTACTTTAATAGAAAAAGAAGCTTACATCCGTTTTCTGACATGGCACTTGTGCAGGTCCCCGCCACACACATACTGCTCTCTACACAGTGCTGACTCGTACTGCTGTACTCATGTTTCACATTTACTATGAAAAGTGCATGTAATCAAAACAAAGGAAAATATAAATGAACATGCAACATATTCAAATATGACAGGCTTTATAACACCAAATGAGCGGTCAGTTTGTGGAGTTAGACTTGGAAAGGGAGGAGATGAGCCCAGGGGGACAGAAAAGAAGCACAGAGCGGCAGAGAGGCACGGAGAATGACAGAGCGTATGGTATGGTCCTAAACCTGCGGCAAACATGTGTGAGACACTGTTCCACTACTGCTCTGTGTGTAGTGATTAACCCTGTGGTGGCGCTGGCTATGTCTCTGTTGCTGGAAACTCGTCCTTCACGATGAACTGTGCGTGTGCCAGTGTGCGTGTGTGCCAGTGTGCGTGTGTGCCAGTGTGCATGCGTGCCAGTGTGCATGCGTGCCAGTGTGCATGCGTGCCAGTGTGCATGCGTGCCAGTGTGCATGCGTGCGTGTGAGAGAGCAAGTTAGTTAGTAGTTTCACTGCATGTTGGCTAAAACATTGGTCAATATCAACACTTAGAGCCACAGATTAGCCTATTTCATGGCCTCTCCTGTGGTGCCATTAGCCTGGTGCTAAACTGCGGCCTGGACAGGAGGAGCATATGGAGTGGTATGAAGGCAGGTGAGCACTACAGGACAGCTCTTTGTGGACAGGAGCATTTAGAACGACATGCAGTTTAGCCTACTTTAGGAGACGATCTGATTGCTCTGGGACAAAAACAGTCTGTGGGGTTAGGTCAGGCCATTCCAAATTTGGAACATTTAGTATAGGAACATAGTTGATGTAGATATTTAAATGTAAAAACTTTTTTCCCTCTGCAAGAACTGTGATGAAATTTGCAGGTTTTAGAACTTCAAGTGTATGATCAGGTGACTACATTTTAGCAGTAGTTATAATACCTAAAACAGACATATTTGTAGCACTCAAGCTGCAGATGTAAGACAAATGCAGGGGTCCGCTGTGCCACAGTTCAAAAGCCAACCGGCGCATCGTTATGTGTTAATATCTTATGTTACAACGTGGTCACCTGCTGCTTATTGGCAGGTGTACATGTGCAATGTATTTTTTCTCAGTAAATTTCATTGGAGCGCCTTTTATTCAGGAGCGCTCTATAGTCCGAAAATTACAATATCTTTTACAATCTGGGGAAAAACTAACCTTTTTTGTAATCCAGACCGTGACTGTCAGGTCAGTTCGATTTGGAACAAAACCTGGCTCATAAGCCAAGCAGTTTAAGATATTAACATCTTTGTTCTATCACATAACATACAAACTAATCAGAGTCGTTAGCACAGATTTTACACAGGGATTCTTAACTTCCTCCAAATGACTCAACCGTTTGTCATCTGCCAGTAAGATCTGTACAGGAACAACATTAATCTCAATATTTTGCCATTGAGCTTCATACTCTGGATCACACCAGTACAGCAATGCTCTGATTTCAGCTGAAATAGTCATTTTTCAGACCAGGTAAACCCCAACCTCTTTTTTTCTTTGATAACTGTAGAGTTTGAAATCGGATTCGTTGTTTCTTGCTTTGCCATACAAATCTTGAGATTGTTTTATTCCACACGTCAAACAGCCATTTGGGGAGGGAAAATGGAAGAGTCTGGAACAGATGGGGAAATATGGGCAAAACATTCATTTTCATAGTTTAAATCCTTTGACTGTGACTTAAGTATGGGATAAGAGTCCATTCTTCAAGATCTTTCTTTATAGTGGAGAAAGGGGAGTATAGCTTTTCTCTAAGATTGTTGACAGTTCTTTATGGAGGATCCCACATAAATATTTAAGAGATTCCGTTTGGCACTTAAATGAATAAGTCTTTCTAAAGGATAGTGGGGGTCACCAGTAAGAGAGATTTGTTGTGTTTTGTGATTAAATTTGTATCCAGATATTGGACCAATATCATAGAAGAAATGCATTACATTGGGTATATGTTAGTGTAATACCTCATTCGTCCAGGAGTGTTCCATTGGAGAAAACGATTCAGTTGTCGTCATCTGGACTCTGTTTTAGAAAAAAACGATACGTTTCGACTCCCATCCAAGAGTCATTCTCAATCTAAGAAACAAGTCTGAGAACTCTGGTTTATATCCTACTCTGTGAAAGCCCTGCCCACAGGGCGGGACCTCCTGATAATGGCCCATTTAGACTTAACTGGGATGGGCCTATTGTTCCCTGGCGTTTGGCTGCCTCACCTCGAGTGCCTGTTTAGCATCAGAATCCCCCGGGCGTTTCCAGGGTTTCAGCAAACCATTATAAACAACTGGAAGGTTGAATCTTAAACCTCCATTACGATTTAACGAAAGATTCTCTTTTCAACAAAGATTGCCTCCATAATTCCTCTTTCAAACCATCTTTTCTCCAGCTCAGAATCTCCACCTCACTGTCTTCAATAGAGTGGTTTGTGGTTTTGAGATGAAGATGTAGGGCGCTCTGGGGTCCTGAACTCGTGTGTCTTCTGTGTTGATAAAGCCTCTTGTGCAGTGGCTGTTTAGTCTCCCCTATGTACCT
The DNA here is from genome assembly GCA_015082035.1 of Chaenogobius annularis. Taxonomy (NCBI): domain Eukaryota; kingdom Metazoa; phylum Chordata; class Actinopteri; order Gobiiformes; family Gobiidae; genus Chaenogobius; species Chaenogobius annularis. Next base: position 292,028 of record BJKM01000780.1, read on the forward strand.
CTCTTTACAACTTTCTTCACTGCATTGGATAGAATACACTACATTGCTGTTTTTGTGAAGGCATCTTGTCCTTAGGGTGAACCAGTTTATGTCTTAACGTGTGCTAAAATATTGATTATTAGATATAAATAAAACAATTCAGTATCTATACTGTAGGGGGAATGTCTCTCTTCAACCCTTCTCATGTGAACACTGGTTGACCTGAGAAATGGTCAAAAAGGACAGGCAATTTGATTAAAATGCTAGGCAGCAGGATGTGTTGCCTGCATTAAGGGTGACTGTAAATCTGCATGTGTCTCCTTAATCACCCTTCCCAGACAAAGAAGAGCCTCGACTTAAAACATCTGTGATTTTTCAGACAGCCTTCAGACGGCCTTTTGGACAGCCTTTACTAAAATACAGAAGAAATGTGATGCAAGGATATTAAGTGCTTATTGTGTTACTATATTTTGGGTATTAATGCTGTGATTTTTATTTACTTCCTGCTTCTGAAGAGTGCAGACGCTTCCCTGCTTGCTCCTGCTTGCTTCAGCTGCTTTCCTTATTTATTTGCTTTTAAATCAGATTTTGTCTTCCGAACATTTTTTATTATGACTTTTTTAAGTCAACCGAGGATTTAAAGAACATTTTTCGAGTTTTAATCGACAAATCTGATGAACCAGCAACATGTCCGTGAGAAGAGAAACAAACTCCTGAAAACGCTGTTGGAAATTTCAACAAGAAATTCATGAGCTACAAGCACGGATATTTGCTTTGGAATCTGAAAAAGGACTGCATGATACAATCCCTGTGTCATCCAGTGGTAAGAAGTCCACAAATTGTACAAGAAAAACAGCTACTTTCAACCTAAACCGGAGTGACTCTGTTTCGTTCCCAAAACTGTCTAAAGACCAGGAAAAAACATCTTGGAACAAAGCCTGTGCGAAGCCTAAGCGATACAAATATATGTAATGCTACCTAAAATACAGCTGACAAACTTTTTACCACTTCAAAAGACTGAAGTAAATTAACAAAGGAAAAATGGGGACATGACGTGGCGAAAAGGCAGCAGACAGAGACAGAGAGAGAATCTGTGCCTAACGTCAAGGTCGTCTTGATTGGGGATGGTGCGATAAGTCACGTGATGCATGAAAAAATTAAAACACATATTTTCCCAGCGCAACAGTCACTGAGATTACGTCACGTATTTCTAATGTTTTGGCCACACATAAAGGAGTTAAACAGCTGATTGTGCACGTGGGCGCAGTGGACACACGGCGCGAAGAGACTGAAGTTTAGAAAAGAGACTTCTTGTAGTTATTCAACGAGCTTGATACAATGGGAATAAAAAACATTCATAAGTGGACCTCTTCCAAACATCGACAGGAAGATAAACAAGTTTAGCCGGCTGCTTCAGCTGAACACATGGCTGTCTAAAGAGTGTGCAACAAGAGGATTGCACTACATTGAGAACTTCTATCTATTCTGGAAACGAGAGGACCTGAAGAAATGGCCCACAACTCTGTAGAGGTGGAGTGAGGGTGCTGACAGAGAACCTGCTCCACGCTCTGAGGCATTGGACTGGGCCTGGACAGGGTCCTGAGCAGATAGTTAGAGAAGAGAGGAATGAGATAAGAATTCCTGCTCCATCAGCCAAGAGACCGAGCCAATGTTTCAACATCAGCAGCACCACAACCACAGCCTCCACCAAAGGATTTATTAGCAGCCGCTCACCACCACCAGCAAAGAATTCACTCAAGCTTCCCAGCCATCTTGAATATCTTAATTCATAATTTAATTTTCTCTTATAATCTTGATTTTACATTTTTAACTGAAACATGGCTTGACAAAACACAGGAAATTTAGTTCTAATAAAGTTGGGTGGAGCAGACTCTATGTTTGAATCTGAAACACGAGAAAACAAAAAGGGAGAAGGTGTGTGTGCTTTTGTTAGAGATGAAATAGTTACCCACAGGTTGTCCTTTGGGGTGTTATAACATTTGAGTACGTATCTTTAACATTGAGCTAAAACAGTCTCCATCCATTCTCTTCATTGTTTTTATACAAGCCTCCTCAGCACTGCCAAAGTTTTATTGATCATTTTTACTGAGATGCTTTCAGTCGTATGCACAGACTTTGATGTTTTGGTCATAACAGGTGCTTTCAATGTTCATGTTGATAATATCTGTGACAGAAAACGCTAAAGAGCTTCATGCTGTCCTTGAAACTTTCGGTCTTACTCAGCGCGTGAGCAGAGGGCACACTCTAGATCTTCTAATTCAAAAGGGGTTAATATTTCAAACGTCAATGTGGTCGATGTTGCTCTGTCTGATCATTTCTGTGTCTTCTTTGACCCGTCTGTTTTTCCACACCACAGCTGGTCCTGCAGTTGTCCGGAAGGAGACACATAAATGACAGCACGGGAAAACTGTTTATGGAAATGATTAACTTTGAAAATGTCTCATGTTCTAATGTAAATGATTTGTTGAACTCTGTTACATCTAGTGTTTTGAATGTTCTCGACAACATTGCCCTATGAAGGCTAAAATTGTTAAAAATAAGCGGAAGGCCCCATGGAGAAATGATGAACGCAAGTCAAAGCTCCAGGTTCAGAAAGAGGTTTACAGAGAGAAGTTGTACATGTACAACCTCATTTTATGTAGAACCAGGGAAGGATATTTTTTCTGAAATAATTGGAAGCTGCAGTAACAACTCGCGTGTCCTGTTTGCCACAGTAAACAGATTAACAAACCCTCCAGCTCAGCTGCAGTTAGAACTCATTTCCACATCCAAGTGTAATGAGTTTGCGTTATTTTTTTATGACAAAGTTCAGGGCATTAAAAATGCTATAATTCTACGATGCAAAAAAATAACCCTCAAACCACCTACACACTTAGAGCTGACTCACTTTGCACCTGTAACTGACAAAACTGTCCAGGAGATCATCACCAGTCTGAGTTCATCTACATGCTGCCTCGATGTGTGACCTCCAGATTTCTAAAGTCTGTGCTGAACAGTTTGTTAGCACCACTCACTCAAATAGTAAACATGTCGCTTCAATCTGGAACATTCCCAATTTCTTTGAAAACTGCGGTCATAAAGCCTCTCCTAAAGAAGAGCAGTCTTGATGCCGCAGCACTGAGTAATTACCGCCCATCTCTAATCTGCCATTTTGGGGCAAAGTCCTTGAAAAGGTTGTTTACCAACAGCTCACTGATTTCCTCCTAATAAACAACTCCTTTGATGTTTTCCAGTCAGGTTTTAGACCTCATCACAGCACTGAGACTGCTCTTGTCAAGGTGATCAATGACATCCACCTGAACACTGACGCGGGCAAAGCCTCGTCTTAATTCTGTTAGATCTGAGTGCTGCTTTTGACACTGTCGATCATGGGATACTTTTACAGAGACTAGGGACTGGGTGGGCATCACTGGCACTGCGCTAAACTGGTTAAAGTCCTATCTGGAAGACAGGAAGTTCTTTGTCGAAATTGGTAACTGTCTCAGACCAGATGCCCCTGACCTGGGGGTCCCCAAGGGTCAATCCTGGGACCCCTTCTGTTCAACCTCTACATGCTGCCGTTAGGTCAGTTGATACGCAGCGAGAATGTGTCCTATCACAATTATGCAGACGACACTCAAATCTATGTTTCACTGACGGCAGTGAATATGGACCAGTGGATTCACTCTGTCACTGCATCCAACAGATCAGTGTGTGGATGCAAGACAACTTTCTCCAGCTGAACTCAGACAAGCCTGAAATCATCGTCTTTGGCCCAAAAGAAACAAAGAGAAAGTGTTAACAGTCACCTCCAGAGTCTCGCTCTAAAACCTACAAATCAAGTTAGAAATCTGGGGGTAATAATGGACTCAGATTTGAATTTTAAAAAGCCACGTCAGATCAATAATATCAGCAGCTTTTTACCATCTAAAAAACATTGCCAAAATCAAAAGTATGTGTCTAAACCAGACCTGGAGAGACTTATCCATGCGTTTGTCTCTAGTAGATTAGACTACTGTAACGGCCTGCTCACTGGCCTCTCCAAACGAGCTGTAAAACAGCTGCAGTACATCCAGAACGCAGCTGCTCGGGTCCTGACTAGACCAGGAAGTATGATCACATTAGTCCTGTGCTCAGATTTCTGCACTGGCTCCCTGTGGCTCAGAGAATAGACTTCAAAGCAGCTCTGCTTATACATGCATATAGAAGTCTCTCCATGGCCTAGCACCAAAGTACATCTCGAACATGTTAGTGCCATATGAACCATCTCGGACTCGGAGGACCTCAGGGACCGGCCTCCTGCTGGTGCCCAGAGTCAGGACATGGGGAATCTTTTCCAGATTTTAGCTGCAATAACTGAAACGCAGTCTTCCTGAGATGTGAGACAGGCCGCTACTCTGGCAACGTTCAAATCTAAACTAAAAACTGTTTTGTTTGGCTGTACATATGACTGAAATGCTTTTCTTTGCACTCTTCTGTTTTACGTCTTGAACTATTTGACGGATAGCCTGAAAATGGAACTTTAAATTAAGATTTTGTGATTTCTGCCATCTCTTTATGATTTTAATGCATTTTTTCCTGTTGTGTGAAGCACTTTGAATTGCCTTGTGTACGAATTGTGCACTACAAAATAAACTTGCCTTTCCTTGCCTTCTGTATGTAATCGACAAAGTTACACAAAAAAATGTATGAAAAGGAGCAGAAAGAAGAGCAATCTATCTTCCCTCTTTTCAAACTTGTACTTGACACTGATATTTAAAGCACATTACAATAAACATTTGCTATAAAATTACATACAAAATTACACTGCAAACAGATCTCCAGTCCTTTCTCTCAACGCCATTCTGCTGCCCCCTCACCAGTGAACATCCAGGGAAGGGATATTGAGTGACTGGACTCATACAAGTACCTGGGTGTTCATCTGAACCACAAACTGGACTGGACTCATCACACAGACGCACTGCACAGGAAGGGCCAGAGTTGACTCTACTCCTGAGGAGATTCCGGTCTTTTGGAGTGACAGGGCCACTCCTGAGGACCTTCCACGACTCTGTGGTGGCATCAGCCCTCCTGTACGGTGTGGTCTGCTGGAGCAGTAGCATCACAGAGAGGGAGAGGAAGAAGCTGGACAAAGTCATCAAGAAGTCCAGCTCCGTCCTGGGTCCCTGTGCTCTGGACTCTGTGCAGGAGGTGGGGAACAGAAGGGTCCTGGCTAAACTCACGTCTATGCTGGACCATGAGTGTCGCCCCCTGCAGGACACTCCGTCCGCTCTGGAGAGCAGCTTCAGTGACAGACTGATCCACCCTCGCTGTGTGAACGAGAGGTTTTGCAGGTCTTTCCTTGCTGCTGCCAGACTTTACAACAAACGCTGATAGTCCTGAACGACGTCGTCGTCGTCGTCGTCGTCGTCGTCGTCGTCGTCGTCGTGTGCCTGTATCCTTTGTTGCAACACTGGAATTTCCCCATCGTGGAACAAATAAAGGTGATCTTATCTTAACCTAATTTTAGTTTCCATACTTATTATATGTTATGTTTCATGTCTTATTGTTCTTGATTCTTTGGTGTCTTTGTCAAGATCATTCCATAAATTCACTCCTTTCACAGAAACGCTTCGTTCCCTTACTTTGGTTCTGAATCTGGGCTTTTTGAAATGGTTTGTTCCTTTTAGATTATAGTACAGTGTTATTGTTCTTTTTCAAAAAATCCTTGAATGTTTTCGGGTAAATTTTTGTAATTTGCTTTATACACTTATACACACATACTTTGAGAATACTTAGGTCAGTAATATCATGAATTTTTAATACATAAATTGACCAAATAATGGGTTTGATGGATCTCTTTAACGACTGCCAGAGACAATTCTCCTTTTCTGTAAAATGAATATTGGTTGTAAATATGTTGGTCAAGTGGAACCCCCAAATTTTCATGTGAATGTTTATATTGCACTTATAAAAAGGTAAAGCCAAGTGTGTTATATGTGGTAGCTAACATTTTAACTGTTGTAAACATGTCTTTTTCTTGAATGAAACTCTGAGATGCTGTAATGACAATCTTTAAACCTGGGTTCTCCTATCAAAGCTTATATTAAAGAAGGAGGGGATCTGATCTAAGAGGGAGAGACCACGTCCCCAAAGAACCAAGACTCAAAAGTCCAAGCAAAAACACTGTTGCTTTGCTTCGTCTTTCCTTTTCATCTCGCTCTGCAGACCTCTTTTAAATTTCTGTCTTAACTAAACTCGAACGTATGCAATAGACATAAGGCAGTGGCCAGGCTTTTTGGATAACTTTAACCACCAATTATCACCCAGAAGATCATTTTAAGCGTGTTTAGGCTTAGGTAGGTATACCTAAGATCCCTCTTTTGTTAGCTATTCTTATTTTCATCCTTTTCGCGTGTCCTCCATTGTTTTTGTAAATTCGTTTAAGAGATTTAATTAAAAGTCCAGTGCCAAGAATAATCTCCAGTAGGACCATTTGCTAGATTAAGCTAAATGCGCCATCTGCCAGAGGAGTAGAGACATTGAGCATCGGCCAGAGCCATCTGCCTCAGCCCCTCATCACAAAAGGAACAGCTTCAGCGCATAAAAACCCACGTCAGATACTCCAGATCCAAGTGGACTGGATCTCTTCTGGGACACAATCGGGACGGACCACAAGCTTTATCCCGGAGAAAGGAAGCTGCCATTTGCACAGTAAACTGAGCAAACTTTAGCCTCTGTAATTGCATGCAGACGGGCTCATAGGAAAGACTTCCACCGCGTGCGCCCTATTGAACATACACAAAGTTTATAGCCTCCAAAACACCACATAATCTTTACCAGTGCTTTACCCCGAGTGTTTGGCTACAGAGAATTATCCAGGAGTGCCCAGAGAAAACCCGCCAGGGCACAGAGAGAAACTCTACACAGAAAGGCCCGGTCTGGCCCGAGACTTGCAGTGAAGCGAGAGTGCTAGCCATTAGCCACTCTGCCACAGTGCCATTAGTTCTGTTACAAGATTTGTCACTAGGGCAAAAATGAAACATGAATGCATGAATTCAAAACTGATTTTTCTCTTGTGTGTGGCCTTTCCTGTTTAAAGAGGACAAATTTAAAAGAACTTCAAGGTGTGGCATTACCTTGAACATCTGCTTGACCTTCTGTCGTGGTAGGTTGACGTTGAGTTTGTGGAGCAGCTGGAGGACCTCGCTGATGCTCAGGTTGCCGTCTCCGTTCTTGTCCGCCTCGGTAAAGGTCTGCTTCAGCCACATAACATGCAGTCAAGGAACAAGCATGTATTATATTTATCAGTCACCAGAGACAGATTACGCGATCGCTTTTGTTGTAAGAAATGTGTCGTTCTTTTCAGAACTGGTACGGCTACTGAACAGCTAAAATAATGCAGGAATGTAGAAGTCTAAACTACACAGTTGGCAGCGTTTAGACACTAGAATAAGACCCTATGGAGACCCGTCTCTATGACAAGGCCCTCACCCTCCTTGCGATTGTGGGGTTTACACCACAGCATCCATCCCCCGCCAAACAGTACCACCATTATACAATGCACTGACAGATTTTCTAACATTGTCATGACCACACAGTTCGAAATAAAGTTTCAAATGTCTATGATAAAGTATATTTTGTCATCCCACTCAAATTTTCAGTAAACCAAAACTCTTGTCAAATATTTCCATGGTAAATGATTGAGGTTGCCATGATAACAGCTGGAGGTATCACCTCATTGGCTTTTAACAGAATTCCATGCGGTTTTTTTTTGGCCTAACTGAAATGTTCAAGGGGGCACTGTAGAGCGTTATAGAACATAGCTATTTTTATATATCGTTGCATTCAGCCCGTAATCAGAAAATAGGACATTGCAGAAATGTGAAAGTTGTAATACTTTGTTAAATATATATTTAAATGTTTTTTATAGTTTTTGTTTAAGAACACATAAAAACAAAGAGTGAAAGAAAAACACAACCAGAGCGAGAGCAGATAAATTAAAAACAGTAGAAATCCAGCAAAATATTGAAAAAATAACATCATGGTCTAGAAAACCCCCCAAAAAACATCCCATTTAGTCCAAAGTCTGTCAAATTTATCCATTTTCAAATTAAGTCCGAACGCAATTTTTTTCCATTTTTCGAATGTCCAATACTATGTCAGTCCAGTCCTGGATTGTTGGTGCATTTTGTACGAGGATGCCCCAGCGATAGCCATTGGTCGTGTCCATGGCAGGAGTCCTGAGGCCCAGATACATAGTTCTGAAATCCATTGGGATGGTGATGTCATAAATTGTCTGTAAAGCTTTATAGATCTCAGTCCAATATTTGTGAACAACAGGACAAACCCAAAACACATGTGTTTTGCCTCCTTCTGCCACAGCCTCTCTAACCGTCTGCATTTCCCTGTGAGAAATGGGCACTTTGACATGGGGTTATAAAGAAGCGAGACACATTCTTCCAACTGAATTCCCTCCAAACATATGATTTTGTGGTTCTCCACTGAGATGTACATATACTTTCCCATTTACCCTTAATGTAATCAGTGGAGTGGCTGCCGAAATTGTTGACAAATTTATATACCTTGTATATTAATCCCCTTAAAAGTTCAGATTTATAAACTTGAATAAATATTGAAGTCAAAAGACGGTGATGGTCATCATTCTTTTTAATTTCCTGGTTATAATAAGTCCTTATTTGTAAATGAGAAACAAAATGTTTCGAGTCGAAACATTTTGTTTTTCTAAAACAGAGTCCAGATGACTATTACTGAATCATTTTCTTCTGCTTTGGCTCATTATGTGTAAGGATCGTCTTATGTTGTCTTGTGTTTGTCGTTTGATAATGAAGCCTGTTTTATCATTTTGGATTAGATTTTGGAGTATTTGGGTTTTGGAGAATTCTTTTGGACATAATTGAGGTGTTTATACATAATAGTCCACATTCAAATATTATGGCCTCTTTCCAACTCGGAGGGGTCTGAGTTTTCTTAAGTGCCTGGTTAAAAGTTGCCAATAAGAAAGGAGTAAGTGTCTTTTAACGCTTTATACCACTCTGAGGTGAACCCATCGCTCCCTGGAGATTAATTGGTCTTTAATCTTTTATTCCTTGTATTTCAGAAATTGTTATTTCAGTTCCCAATTTTTTGTTTTGTTCTTCTGACATTATATAAAGACATTTCTATAATCTTCTTTATCGTCTGGAATTTTGGAAAAATGTTTTTCATAGAAGGATTCAAATCCTGAATTTTGTCTTGTTTGGTTAAGATTACCTCATTTTTCCAGCCCCTTATTTTAAAATGTGTTCTTTCAGGTTGTTGTTTTTTAAGTTTCCAAGATAGTATCCATCCATCCATCCATCTTCTTCCGCTTTATCCGGGGCCGGGTCGCGGGGGCAGCAGTCTAAGCAGGGACTCCCAGACTTCCCTTTTCCCCAGACACTTCCTCCAACTCCTCCGGTGGGATCCCGAGGCGTTCCCAGGCCAGCCGAGAGACATAGTCCCTCCAGCGTGTCCTGGGTCTTCCCCGGGGCCTCCTCCCGGTGGGACATGCCCGAAACACCTCCCTAGGGAGGCGTCCAGGAGGCATCCGGAACAGATGACCAGAGCCACCTCAGCTGGCTCCTCGTCAACGTGGAGGAGCAGCGGCTCTACTCCGAGCTCCTACCGTGTGAACTGAGCTGCCTCCTCACCCTATCTCTAAGGGAGCGCCCAGCCACCCTGCGGAGGAAACTTCATTTCGACCCGTTGTATCCGCGATCTTGTCCTTTCGGTCACTAACCCAAAGCTTACATGACTATAGGTGAGGGTAGGAACGTAGTTTGAACCAGTAAATCGATGAGCTTTGTCTTTCGACTCAGCTCCTTCTTTACCACAACAGTCCCGACATGCAGAGACCGCATCACTGCAAGACGCTGCACCGATCGCCTGTCAATCTCACGCTCCAATCCTTCCCTCACTCGTGAACAAGATCCGAGATACTTAAACTCTCCCACCGCATCTGGAGAGGGCAAGCCACCTTTTTCCGGTCGAGAACCATGGCCTCAGATTGGAGGTGCTGATTCTCATCCCAGCTGCTTCACACTCGGCTGCAAACTGTCCCAGTGCATGTTGCAGGTCCAGTTTGATGGAGCCATCAGGACATCATCATCTGCAAACAGCAGAGATGAGATCCTGTGCTCTCCAAACCGGACCCCCTCCGCCCCTGACTGCGCCTAGAAATTCTGTCCATAAAAAAAAATGAACAGAACCGGTGACAAAGGGCAGCCCTGGCGGAGTCCAACCACGCACTGGGAACAGATCTGAACTTACTGCCGGCAAATGCGAACACAGCTCCTGCTCCGGTCCATACAGGGACCGACAGCCCTGAGCAAAGGGCCCCGGACCCCGTACTCACCGCAGCACCCCCAAAGGCACCCGTGGAGACACGGTCGAAGGCCTTCTCCAGAATCCACAAAGCACATGTGGACTGGTTGGGCAAACTCCCATGAACCCTCAAGCACCCGATGGAGAGTATAGAGCTGGTCCAGTGTTCCACGAACCAGGACGAAAACCACTCTGCTCCTCAATGAATCTCGAGGTCGATAATCATCGGTGCGGTTCTCCTCGTCCAGTACCCTGGAATAGACCTTACCAGGGAGGCTGAGGAGTTGATCCCTCTATAGTTGGAGCACACTTTCCGGTCCCCCTTCTTGAACAGAGGGACACACCACCGCCGGTCTGCCAGTCCAGAGGCACCGACCCCGACCGGCAACAGGCGAGTGTTGCACCGCCACGCGATGTTGCAGAGGCGTGTCAACCAAGACAGTCCTGCAACATCCAGAGACTTTAGGTACTCGGGGCGTATCTCATCCACCCCCGGAGCTCTGCCACCGAGGAGTTTGCCTGACTCATCTATCCAAGATAGTAATTTAGAAAAATTTGATCCACTCTCATAATACAGTGGTCCCTCGTTTATCGCGGGAGTTACATTCTAAAAATAAACCGCATAAAACGAAATCCCCAAAGTAGTCAGCATTATTTTTTTTACGATTATTATAAATGTTTTAAGGTTGCAAAACCCCCCAAAAAGAGATGTGCGGAGGGCAGCAGAGAAGATTTTGGCCGTATTTATAGTCTGTGCGGTTTCATGCAATGTCAACAGTAGAAATCTGAGCTAGTTGCTATGAAATCCCATTAATTTCCACACGGAACCGTCTGCAAAGTGACATTTTTATCGCGGACTCGTCAAGCATAAACCTAGCAAGGGTTATAGAAAAATTAAAGTCTTTCTTGGTTGCTTGGAGTCATTCAAATGAGTCTCTTGTAACTATGTCTATTCTTTCTTTTCCCATTTTTGTCAAAAAAATGTTCGTTTGATTGGGTTCAGTATGCCATTCAGATGAAAGGATGCTACCTGTAACACTTCCGATGCAATTGGGTTGATTGTCTTTTACGGTTAATAATTTTGGAATGTTTTTAATCACTCAACATACACAAGAACCATAGGAACACAGAAAACTAAAGGGTTCATGCTGAAAACAAGCACCGAACCAAAACCGGATCAAGAAAAGTGCATACCTCTATGGGCACTCCTGACTCCAAGAAATAAAAAAAGTGTTTATTTCGGCTCCCAAGCTCACCACGGCCCCCTGCATGTATTTACCATTCACGCACAAATCCAATCTCCCACATTTGGCATTCCGATGAGTGAATGTAATTAAACAGAGAGTTTATGAATTAAAGCAGACAGCCAACATGGAACACAAAGTCTGATCATCATCTGATCAGTCTCTTCAAATCAGAAATGTATCACCAAGTGACCGCATACCCCACGCTGTGTTTTGCATCTTCCTGAGAAGGACCTCTGCCTCTCCTGGTGTTCTGAGCACGTATCAGAAAATTTGCGGGGAAAGAGAATCCATATCTCAGCTTTCTCTTCTTCTCGTCACAGCTGTGATGGAACTTTTGTCATTGTTGACAAACTCTTATGGAATATCTGGGGCAAAGAAGACGCGTTTGCCTTTGAACTGGCGGTCTTCTTTAACCTTTGCAGCCTTCATGTCCCTTCACACGATCGTTAAACGTGTTTACCTCATGAACCTCATTATCGGGCCTCGTGGTTATCAGCTGCTGGTCTTGATTTGCCCAGGCGATGCGCTCTTTCTATTGTGATGGGGGGGGGGGGGGGGGAACCTGGACTTCATCTTCAGAGTCTGATAAGATCTCAGGTATGATATTCTCCAGAAAACTTTCAGTGTCTTCTCTTTCCTTTCCCTCAAAGACCCCCACAAGCCTGAGGTTGGGTCTACGTGATCTGGACTCGAAATCTAGGATCTTATTTTTCATATCATTGGTCTCCGCCTCCATCTCGGACCTTATTGTCTGTAGATTATCCATATTGTTGGAAATACACTGCTCAGCTTCATCCATGCGTGCTACGCTTACTCCCACCACTTCCAGCTCAGCTGCTACTGCAGCGGCTAAGCAGGAGCCACGGCAGTCATCATGTCCGCTCTAAGAGTCGCCATATCCCGCTGCATTTTACTCATTTCATAAATCATAAGCACTAACTGGTGATATTCTCTCCCCCTTCCGACGTCAAAAAGCTGTGAAAATCTTTATCGGGGGTCGACCCCATTTCTCTGACAGGGATGAAATGTGGGCCTCTGTATCAGGCCCGCTAGCCATTTTAGCCTTGTTAGCTTGTGATGCAGGCTGTTTTCCAATGGGGCCGTGGACCGTCTGCCAACACTACAGGACCTAAACAATCACGGCTGACTTGTTCCTTGTTTAATGATTTCTTGTTCTTCCTCTTTGGGATTAGGTGGGTCAAACAATGATTTTAAAGCCAATTTCTACAGCAGTGGTGCGGGTGCGTCAGCTCTAACACAATATCATACCGGAAGTCCGCAAGTTGTAATACTTTTGTGATAAAATTTGCTCTTGATTTGTGGGATTACCAAACCCACATTTTTAAATCGGGGCCGCCATCCTTACCATGATAAATCAAATGGCCCGCCATCCGATTTGACCTGGGGGGGAAATAAACCATCCCTAAAACTCAACTTCATCCCATATTTTAGGTAGCGACATCATTAAAATACTCCTTTACATAAACAAGTCTTAGTCTTGAGCTTCAAAACACTGTGCGTTTTATTACAATCAGACTCATATTCACAGAGAAATTTGTTTAATGAGGAAGAGAATGTAGACGCGGCAGAATACAAAGACACACGGCGCGCGAAAATGCGATATACGCCGATCTGCCACATTGAAATTACATTTTCGTGGCGAGTCCTAACTCACGGGTCAAAAGACAACATGTGTATCACTACACAGATGCACAGAGTCTACAATTGTTATTTTATCTGCTCTCTCAACAAGTTTCGGAAGGAGCATACCGCGGCGCGAGCGAGCCAACAACACGTCTCAAGCCCCTCCTTCTAGCGTTCCCATGGAGCTTGTCTTATTATAATAACTAATATCAAAGTTAAAAGGTGAGGTGATTATAAGCTCAACCTTCTAATATTTAGTCTAGTTATTTCATTTTCAAAATGGTCATCTGTATGAATGGGTCTAGTCAAGTTAACATTCTCTTCCCTGCTTTATATTCCACGTCTATACATAATAAAATATTATTAACACTATATAGGCCTATTATATAGGCCTATATAGTGTTAATAGTATGCTTAGGGTGCATGTACCTTTGGAAATAATGACTGTACATTAAACCATCCTTGGAGGAAAATGCAACCCCGTATGAGGCATATTTACCATCCCTTCAAAAGATTCTGGGGAGAGCAGTTTGTGTATCCAAAAACAAATTAATTTTAATTATCTGTAATCACACATAGGTCTTGTTCATCTTTTTTTTTTTTAATTTGGTACATTGGGACAAAAATACAGGGCGATAGATTGAGAGTTAGAGATATATCTCTATCTCGCCGTCTATCTATCTATATATATTGTTCTTAACATGCATTTGAAGGAAAGTAATTTGCTTTCTCATGTTTGAAGCAACAGTAAAGTGGTATAGTGATGCAGGTTTTTTCCAACCAGCAGGTCCCCTCAATTTTGGCGTTCTCAGACCCGCCCCAGCAGAAATTTGTTCAACCATCCTGCGTCCATTAAAAAGGTTGCGTATTGAAACTACGGTTTTGATTCAGTTTGAAAACAAGCATGAAAGCTCTTAACTGAGGACAACATGTAAGATCTGCACAAAATAATAGAATTTCTTGGCCCTACCCAACTTTCGAAAGACAAACCGCCCATCACTACAGTGGAAGGATATTGGTCACGTGTGCGCTGCCTCTTGGCCAGGCTGTCCTCGTCGCTGATCCCAGCCATCAGGTACTTGAGACCGGTGATCCAAGTGCGTGAGTCTTCTGCAGTGCCACACACCAAGTCCAGGCTCTCCACGTGCTCCCCATGGTACAGGCTAAAGCAGCAGTTTGGGTCAAAGCTGCCCTCAGAGTAACGCTGGAAGATCTCCGACTGTTTCCCCTCACACACCTCTCGCAGAGAGTCGATAGAGACTGCATAAAGAACAGCAAGATAATGTAATCTGAGCTTCAGCCAAGAAAGGCATTTATCAGGTGTCCATTGAGACATGCCACAACTAAAATTGCATTGTTTATTGTATTTTCTTGTAAATTTGGTGTTGTTGGAATTGTGGTCCATTTGAAAATAAATTTGCTGCTCTAAATCTGATGTTTTAAACAAAAAAGCTTAAAAGTTATTGTCATGTAAACAAAACTTCATGGGTAAAGTGGTGAAGAAACAATGATTTGTGCCTGGTTCTCTGAAATCAATTATATATATATATACACACATATATATAATGTCAATAATGTAAAGTTACTTTTCATTTTATTTTCAGATATCTAATAACCTTTAACTACAAGATTCACTCACATTAGGAAAAACATTCAAAAACAATGAATTTTAAACTTTAAAGCTAAGTTACTTTTTACAACTTAAAAATGCACATTGACAAATCATCCAGGAGCCTGAAGATTTTAGACTGAAATATGAATTGCTAAACTAATACAATAATCATCATTTAGACCAGGAGTATACAATAGGCAAATAGGCAATATGGTCTTGTCTGCTTACTTGGTGCCTTTTTGCAGCGTCTCTACTCTGGTTCATCTGCAAACACTGTGCGTGCAAAACATTGTGCTTTAACAGAGCAAAGACTAAAAGAGTCATTAATTATTTTGATGTGAACACATCATGCGCCCTGTGCTCTGTGTGTTTTGGGAGTCTGCTTGTAAATGAGAAACATTACGTACATTGGCACTTCAGGAGGGCTTAAGTTTGGACAGTCTCGGACTTCATCATTTGAATGGGCTTAACTTGTGACTGTGAGGTACAGTACAGACAGTGGTGGACAAAGCTGTGTTTGTTCTTACGGAGGGTTCACAATTCATGCGGTGCAACTCCAGTGCGATGACTACAACAATTCCTAGTATTAGAAGCACAAGCATGCAATGGTGCCGGCACTGGATCTTTCACCGGACACCGTAGTTAACTGCAAGCCTTTCTATATATTAATGATACGAACAGAAAGACTGGAAACTGACTGAGGTCTTGTCCTTAAATGCCTTTAAAACCAGGCTAAAACATTAGACACTTCGTCAATAATGTGCAATAATTTTTTTCTCATAACCTGTGTTATTTCTGTTGTAATTGTGTTAAACGTGGCCGCCTCCTGGTCAGGACTCCCTTGGAAAAGAGAGTCCTGAGCTTTGTGCTTTGTGAGAAACTGCTAAAAAGACCTTGACATACTGCCATCATGACAAAGTTTAGCTTAGTGTCTGGTACAAACCGGTTTCATTTGTCTCTCTCCCTTGCTCAACCTTTCTCGTGTGATGTGAAGACCTATGTATGAAAACTGTAATCAGCACAGCCCCTTTTGGGGAAGATTGTAACTCAACATCTGATCGACTGAACATTCTCTTTGCTGCAAAGATATTTTTCATCAAATAGACACACAAAGAGACACACTCTTCCTTGCATTTCTTCATTTTTTAAATTAATTTCCAAAACACAGCCTAGCATATAGCATACATTTTAGCTGTAGTACAAGTACATTGTAATGTTAAAAATAAGCAGAAGGCGCCATGGAGAAATGATGATTCGGTCAGGGCACAGAAAAGGAACGAAAATGGCAGTCGAAGCTCCAAGTTCAGAAAGAGATTTACAGAGAGAAGTTGTACATTTACAACCTCATTTTATGTAGAACTAGGGAAGGATATTTTTCTGAAATAATTGGAAGCTGCAGTAACAACTCGCGTGTCCTGTTTGCCACAGTAAACAGATTAACAAACCCTCCGCTCAGGCTCGCGTTAGAACTCATTTCCACATCCAAGTGTAATGAGTTTGCATTATATCTTTAATGACAAAGGTTCAGGGCATTAAAAATGCCTATAAAATTCTAGCAATGCAAAAAATAACCTCAAACCACCTACACACTTAGAGCTGACTCACTTTGCACCTGTAACTGACAAAACTGTCCAGGAGATCATCACCAGTCTGAGTTCATCTCTACATGCTGCCTCCATGTGTGACCCACCAGATTTCTAAAGTCTGTGCTGAAACAGTTTGTTAGCACCACTCACTAACATAGTTAACATGTCGCTTCAATCTGGAAACATTCCAATGTCTTTGAAAACTGCGGTCATAAAGCCTCTCCTAAGAAGAGCAGTCTTGATGCCAGCAGTACTGAGTAATTACCGCCCATCTCTAATCTGCCATTTTGTCCTTGAAAAGGTCCTTGAAAAGGTTGTTTACCAACAGCTCACTGATTTCCTCTTAATAAGCAATCTCATTTGATGTTTTCAGTCAGGTTTAGACTCATCACAGCACTGAGACTGCTCTTGTCAAGGTGACAAATGACATCCACCTGAACACTGACGGCGGGCAAAGCCTCAGTCTTAATTCTGTTAGATCTGAGTGCTGCTTTTGACACTGTCGATCATGGGATACTTTTACAGGAGACTAGGGGACTGGGGGCATCACTGGCACTGCCCTAAACTGGTTAAAGTCCTATCTGGAAGACAGGAACTTCTTTGTCGAAATTTGGTATCTGTGTCTCAGAACAGATGCCCCTGACTGTGGGGTGCCCCAAGGTCAATCCTGGACCCTTCTGTTCAACCTCTACATGCTGCCCTTAGGTCAGTTGATACGCAGCGAGAATGTTGTCCTATCACAATTATGCAGACGACTCTCAAATCTATGTGTCACTGACGGCAGAGTGAATACTGGACCAGTGGATTCACTCTGTCACTGCATCCACAGATCAGTGTGTGGATTCAAACAACTCTTCTCCAGCTGAACTCAGACAAGACTGAATCATCGTCTTTGGCCCACAGAAACAAAGAGAAAGTGTTAACAGTCACCTCCAGAGTCTCGCTCTAAAACCTACAAATCAAGTTAGAAATCTTAATAATAGACTCAGATTTGAATTTTAACAGCCACGTCGGATCAATAACAGCAGCAGCTTTTACCATCTAAAAAACATTGCCAAATCAAAAGTATAGTGTTCTAAACCAGACCTGGAGAGACTTATCCTGCGTTTGTCTCTAGTAAATTAGACTACTGTAATATTGGCTGCTCACTGGCAAGCGAGCTGTAAAACAGCTGCAGTACATTCCAGAACGCTGCTGCTGCGGGTTCCTGACTAGAACCAGAAGTATGATCACATTAGTCCTGTGCTCAGGTCTCTGCACTGGCTCCTGTGGCTCAGAGAATAGCTACTTCAAAGCAGCTCTGCTGCTTGTATAGCAAGTCTCGTCCATGGCCTAGCACCAAAGTTCATCAGGTCGATCGGACAGTGTTAGTGCCGATAGTCTGATGACATCTCGGACTCTGAGGACCTCAGGGACCGGCCATCCTGCGGGTGCCAGAGTCAGGACTAAACATGGGGAATCTGCGTTTCAGTTTTATGCAGCTAAAATCTGGAACAGTCTTCTCCTGAGGATGTGAGACAGGCCGCTACGTCTGGCAATGTTCAAATCTAAACCTAAAAACTGTTTTGTTGGCTGTGCATATGACTGAAATGCTTTTCTTGCACTCTTCCTTTTAATGTTTGACAGTATTATTTTGTGATTTCTGCCATGTCTTTGTGATTTTAATGCATTTTTTCCTGTTGTGTGAAGCACTTTGAATTGCCTTGTGTACGAATTGTGCTCTACAAATAAACTTGCCTTGCCTACATAAATCCTAATTGAAAAATAACTCACTCTTGGCCTTCTCGCTCTTGCGCGATGGCCTCCAGCGAATGCAGGACTTGTGCTCATCCAGGAAGTAGAAGCGCACCAGGCCCTTGGAGCCTCCGCGCAGCTTCACCATCTGGGTGCCCATCTGCATGGAGCTCATGCACTTCTCCACTGTGTACAAAAAGACAGAAGGGGGAGGGAGGGGAGGGAGAGAGGAGTTACAAGTGTGTCAGAGAAAACATTAGAGCAGCACGTCACTAATCACTACACATGTCAGAGCAGACCGAGAAGCTCAAGCAACACACATGTTTACTCTCAATTCAAGACGAAAATAGTCCTACTACAGCATTATACACACGGATCATGAAGTCAAGTGAGTCAGTGAATATTATACTAGTATACTAGGGCTACACAATATAGTGATATGGCTGTTAAAGGAAGTTAAATATTTTACAGATGTACAAATATATTGTAGAAGCTTCCATCTGGGTGAAAATGACACCGCAGTGTGCTGTCACAAAATATACAGCATAGACTTTAAGACAATCAATTAGTAGATGTTATTACCTTTTAGACAGGCTGGGTATCGTTTGATTTTTTTTTCGACACCAGTACTTCCTGCATGGTTCTTTATTTGGTGCCTGCATTTTTGAAAAGTGAAAATTAATGGCCAAAACTGTTTTCCTAGCATTTAATCACGCAGTAATTGTTAAATCTTATTTTAAAATATACCTGTTTGACTGTAGAAAAATATTCAGTTGTAGTTATCTGGACTTTGTTTTAGAAAAAATTAAACGTTTCGACCCTCATCCAAGAGTCATTCTCAATCAGGGAAACAAGTCTGAGAACTCAGGTTTATATCCTACTCTGCGAAAGGCCTGCCCACAGGGCGGGACCTCCTGCTAATGGCCCATTGAAACTTAACTGGGATGGGCCTATTGTTCTATTGTTCCCTGCCTCACCTTGAGTGCCTGTTTAGCATCAGAATGCCCCGGGCGTCTCCAGGGTTTCAGCAGACTGAGGCTGCAGACCTGAGGTTACGTGTCACAGCTACTCTGAAGAGCGCCAAACTCCTCCTTCAAATATCACATCTGAGGAGAGGAAGGCACTCTCAGCACTACAAAAAGATCACAGCATAAACATTCTTCCAGCAGACAAGGGGCGCCGCACTGTGACTCTTAATACAGCTGATTATGAAGCCAAAGTCCACAGCCTCCTCGAGGACTCGAACACATACGAACGGTTGAAAAAGAGACCCGACCAGTGGCTACAAGAAGAAGGTGATAGACTGTTTACAAAAGCTTGAAAAAGAGGTGGTGATAGACAGGCTGCTGTATTACAGACTGTATCCTGGGGAAGCCATTCCATGCATTTATGGACTTCCCAAAATTCACAAAGAAAATGTTCCGCTCAGACCCATTGTGTGCAGCACAGATTCCATCACATACAATGTGGCCAAGCATTTCTCAACTATCTTGGTGCCATTGTGGGGAACTCGGAACATCATGTGGAAAAAACACACACTTATGTGGACAAAGTGAAACATCTCCACTTGGACTCAGATGATTTGATGGTTTCTTATGATGCTGTGTCCCTCTTCACCTGCATCCCGACCTCTGAGGCAGTAGCAGCGGTTCGGACGAGACTGCAGGAAGACACACCTACAGGAGAGGACCAAACTGTCACCTGAAACACATCTGCAAACTACTAGACATCTGTCTTAACACCACATACTTTCAATTCCGGGGACATTTTTACAGACAGATCCACGGCTGTGCCATGGGCTCGCCCGTCTCTCCCATAGTGGCCAACTTGTACATGGAGCATTTTGAGAAGAAGGCACTGACCTCCTTTTCAGGCATTGCTCCAAGTCTTTGGTACCGTTACGTGGATGACACTTTTGTGGACGATTAAGAAACAAGAGCTGGAAGCCTTCTCAGAGCACATCAATGCAGTGGACCCGAATATCAGGTTTACAAGAGAAGATGCTAAGGAGAAACCGCTTGGCCTTTCTTGATTGTTCCACTATCAGAGGAGAAGACGGGAAGCTCCAGATAGAAGTATATAGGAAACCCACAAACACTGATCAGTACCTGCTCTTTGGCTCTAACCACCCACTACAGCACAAGCTGGGAGTGATCAGAACACTACAACACAGAGCACAAGAGGTGCCCACCAGCTCAGAGGGCAAGAGGAAAGAGGAAACACACGTCCGGAATGCTCTCTCAGCCTGTGGATACCCGACTTGGGCGCTGAACAAAGTGAAGAGAACCAAAAAGCACGACAAAAAGGGACAAAAGGGAAACAGAACCAAGAAGAAAGGGTGTCTCTATCCTTCATGTCTCAGGACTATCAGAAAAACTGCAAAGAATTTTAAGACAACACGAAGTCCCTGTTTATTTCAAACTAGGCAACACGTTAAGACAAAAACTGGTTCACCCTAAGGACAAGATGCCGACACAAAAACAGAGCAATGTAGTGTATTCTATCCAATGCAGTGAAGAAAGTTGTAAAGAGTGGACATAGGGGAGACTAAACAGCCACTTCACAAGAGGCTTTATCAGCACAGAAGACACGCGAGTTCAGGACCCCAGAGTGTTGTGCATCTTCATCTCAAAGCCACAAACCACTCTATTGAAGACAGTGAGGTGGAGATTTCTGAGCAGGGAGAAAAGATGGTTTGAAAGAGGAATTATGGAGGCAATCTTTGTTAAAAAGAGAATCCTTCCTTAAATTGTAATGGAGGTTTAAGATTCAACCTTCCGGTTGTTTATAATGGTCTGCTGAAAACCCTGGAGACAATGCTAAACAGGCAACAATAGAACAATAGGCCCATCCCAGTTAAGTTTCAATGGGCCATTAGCAGGAGGTCCCGCCCTGTGGGCAGGGCTTTCACAGAGTAGGATATAAACAGGAGTTCTCAGACTTGTTTCACTGATTGAGAATGACTCTTGGATGAGAGTCGAAACGTTTCGTTTTTTCTAAAACAGAGTCCAGATGACTACAACTAAATCGTTTTCTACAATGAAACACTCCAGGACGAATGAGGGATTACACCGACATACTTGTATGACGTCTACCTAGTTTTAACTCAAAGCCACTGTGCAAATAACTGAACAATAGCAACACAAACGCACAAGAGTACACGTGAGCTGTGTAAATCAGTTAAGTTTCACTTTCGTTTTCTCCACAAAAGCATGCGTTGAGCCGATATGAAAGGCAGCTGGCACAGTGCAAACTTTAAAACCACATTTACGCTTTAACAACCTGGTGGAAGAGGATGACCATGACAAAGATTGTATATTTCCGTTCCTTCTGCAATATGCAGACTTTTGACACTAGGCCCTAAACTGAAGACTGTATATCCCATTGTTTCATGTCACTGTTCACAGTAAAATGATATACAGTGCTTTGTTTGGACATGAAGAACTAAAGTTAAAACCTACCGTTTGTGAAGCGCACAATAGTTTGTTTTTTGTATGTTTAAAGCCAAGGAACCAGGAGTTAGAATTTTATTCTTTCGGTTCCAGTACTACTTGGACCTTTTTGGTACGTTCCAACTTGGAAACGAATAACGGTGTCCAGCCCTATTGATGGCTGCTTAACTGCAAGCCATCTTCAGAACTGTCACTGGCATGAGTGACGTGTCACTTATCAGCTGATGTTACTTTTTGAGGTGTGGTCAGCTTGACCGACTTGGCAATGTAATGGAAAATGTCTTTCTATCACTGTTGCAAATAATATCATGTCTATGTATCATATAACATTATCTTAGCTCCGGCAAAGTCGTGGGTCAAAACCTTGAGGGTTTGATTAGAGCTGATTTGATTGTGACAATGTGCGTACGTGTCAATGTATGTGACCCTTTATAAGGATGTTTACTGTCATTGTTCTGGTGTCAGGAAGGGAGAGCTGATCTTGTCAGGGAAAGTGTTTTTATTTACTGTGCACGAGTAAATAAAGATCCACCTGTTGAGAACGACAAACTCTGTTTACCTCTTTATTTCTTGGTATTTTCCACAGAATTGCCACAACAGCAAGTCGTCCAGGCTGACCACGCCTCCTGTCACTGATGGTCTTGGAGTAGCATGGCCCATGTGTGATAAGAGGAAGGCTCTGTTGTCACGGTTGATAGTGTCAGTGCCTCGCTTTTAGGGAGACTCACAACAAAAAAAGAAAACAGCAGAACAAGAGAATCTAAAACCTGTCAAATCAGATCATTGCAAAAGGAAAAATCACATTATGGACTGGGACGGTGCTCGGATCATTAGATCAGAGAACAACAAGTTCAAACTTTGGATCAAGGATACCATTGAAATCAGAAAGCGAGGCACTGACGGCATTAACCGTGATGGCTAAGCTTTCCTTTTATCCCTCACATGGGACAAGCCAGAGACCATTGGGCAACAGTAGGCGAGGTCAGCCTGGAAAACCTGCCGGGTCAGTCAGGCTGACCACGCCTCAGGAAGTAGCCAATGCCGGTGACAGTTCTGAAGATTGCTGAAGATGGATAGATGCACATAAAACAACTCTGCATACAAATCTGCACACAAATCTGCAGCAAAGAAAAGGTTGCCAAAATAAAAAATAAAAAAACTATATCATCAGCTATTAACAGTGTATCTGATCTTTTCCATTTTCATAAAATACAGAATATATTTAATGTGATGAAGACTACATCCAATCTGCCAGCAAGGAGTGTGCAATAAACCAGAAAATCTTTGAATGTTCAACATAACTCCAAAGAGAGCCGTCGGTGGGTGTGGATCCAAGGGCAGCTTTAAAGTCCCCAAAAGAGTATTAAACACTCGA